>CATNEM010000013.1:137500-145759 GCA_950096795.1 Macrostomum cliftonense
ACCGATCCCTCAAATCCACAATCCCAATCACTCAAATCCAAAAACCCAAACCCTCAAATCCACAAACCTAATCACTCAAATCCACAAACCAACCCCTCAAATCCACAAGCCCAAACCCTCAAATCCACAAACCCAAACCCTCAAATCCACAAACATAAACCTCAAATCCACAAACCTAATCACTCAAATCCACAAACCCACCCCTCAAATCCACAAACCCACCCCTCAAATCCACAAACCCAAACCCTCAAATCCACAAACCCATCTCTCAAATCCACAAACCCATCTCTCAAATCCACAAAACCATCCCTCAAATCCACAAACCCAAACCCTCAAATCCACAAACCCATCTCTCAAATCCACAAACCCATCTCTCAAATCCACAAAACCATCCCTCAAATCCACAAACCCAAACCCTCAAATCCACAATTACAAACAAATTTAAGAACGGAAAAGTTTGCCAAGTCTTTGTCCCATTTAGCAGTCTTTGTCGGCAACCTCCTCTTTCAGCTCGACAAGCCGGTGAAGGCGAGTCAGCTGTTCGGCGTAGCGATCCACGCCCGGCGTCTCCAGCACCATCGGCAGCGGGCGAGCGGCAGCCGCGGACGTCACAGCCGGATGGGCAAGCAGCAGGCGGAAGGCGCGGTCGCCGAGCTGGCCGGAGCCAATGTCGGCGTGCCGGTCAACCCGACAGCCGAGGCCGCCGCGGGAGTCGTTCAGATGGAGGCCGCACAACAGCGGCCGATTGTCCAGGGCGTCGGCCAGCTCGGCGAACGCGGAGTCCAGCCCGGCCCGGGTTCGGAGCTCGTAGCCGTAGGCGAAGGCGTGGCAGGTGTCGATGCAGACGCCCAGGCGGCTGTCGGCGTCCAGAGCGGCGGGCAGGCGTTGACGAATTGCGGTCAGGATGTCGCCGAGTTCGGCGAAGCTGCCGCCCAGACTGCCGCCCTGCAGAGCGGCGTGTTTTGGGATGGGTGGGATCTCAACGGGCTGACTGGGAAAGCGTAGGGTCGAGTAGATCGACCAAAGATGGAAGAAGCGGAAGCAGGGGCGGAAACTTCACAATTGAGAGCGGTTGAGGAGGCGGAAACTTTTTAATACAGAATAGGGGAAGGGGGGTAAAAACTTGCCAAGGAGATAGGGGAGAGGGCGGAAATAAGACACGGAGGAGAGGGGGAAACTCCCCAGTACACGGAGAGAGGGCGGAAACTCACCCAGTACACGGAGGAGAGGGCGGAAACTCACCCACGAAACAGGGGGAGAGGGCGGAAACTCACCCACGAAACAGGGGGAGAGGGCGGAAACTCACCCAGTACACGGAGGAGAGGGCGGAAACTCACCCAGTACACACGGAGGAGAGGGCGGAAACTCACCCAGTACACACGGAGGAGAGGGCGGAAACTCACCCAGTACACACGAAGGAGAGGGCGGAAACTCACCCAGTACACGGAGGAAAGGGCGGAAACTTCACCCAGTACACACGGAGGAGAGGGCGGAAACTCACCCAGTACACGGAGGAGAGGGCGGAAACTCACGCAGTACACGGAGGAGAGGGCGGAAACTCACCCAGTACACGGAGAAGAGGGCGGAAACTCACCCAGTACACGGAGGAGAGGGCGGAAACTCACCCAGTACACACGGAGGAGAGGGCGGAAACTCACCCAGTACACACGGAGGAGAGGGCGGAAACTCACCCAGTACACGGAGGAGAGGGCGGAAACTCACCCAGGACATACTAGCTAGAAAAGGGTGGCGGTAGCAACCTTCAATAATCGGGATTGCCTACCTGACCGGCGGCATTCTCCAGCACTAGGCGCACGTCGGGCACAGCTGTGAGAGCTTCGACCAGGGCGTCGGCCAGCCGGGCAATGGCGGCCGGCCTGTCGGGATTGGCAGCGCCAGCGGAGCCCGGATGCAGATTGTACTGGACAAGGCCCAGCCTGCGGCACCTGGAAGCATGTATGGGCGCAACCATGTGAGTCACCCGGCTGATTCTATTAGTTAAACACACAAAGTAAGTTGCCGATCGGTTCATGGCTGTCACGTGACTGTCACGTGATCTGCTTAGGAACAATCACAAAAACTGTGAACCCCAAATTCCAACCTGTCCATCTCGTCGATTAGCGCAGTCAGACTGCGCCGCCTGACCTCGGCGTCCGGCGAGGCGCAGTTGATGAGGTAGCTGCCGTGAGGCAGCACAGCTTCCGCTGGCAACCCGCTGCTTTCTAAAGCTGTTCGAAACTCGCCGGCCTCGGCATCTGTTAGCGGCTTGGACTCCCAGCGGCGCTGGTTGCGCACAAATAGCGCCAGACTGGCGGCGCCGATGGCGCGCGCGTTGGCAAAGGCGCGATGCAGGCCGCCAGCTGCCGACACGTGCGCGCCGAGAAGCAGAGCGCCAGCGGGCACCTTCTGCTGCAATGGCCGGTCCGGCGAAGCTAAACAAGAATCTTTCTTGATTTTTGCTGAAACACTTCTAGGAGTAGATTTGCTCGGACGCTTCTTCGGCGGTTGAGCAATTTTTTCTGCTTTCGCTTGCGGCTGCTGAGTTTGATTCTCATCGGGCTTGCCTTGGGTTGGCGAGGAAGCCCTGTTTCTGCTTCGGAGCTTGCGAGCTGTTGGCACCATGAAGGCTGACACACAGGGATACTCTTTCAAGAAAAGAGCTCGGCAATTCTGGAGAAGCAAGTTATAAGAAGACGACAGTAGATGGGCTTGTATTTATTTAACTCAGGTTGTTTAACTGAACTTTAGGTACATTGACTGATTCCGGAGGAGTCTCATATTTATTGGATTTTTTAGGAACCAACATTTTGTCCCAGAGTCCCAGATTTGGTATTGGATCCCAGAGGAGTCCCAGATTTGGTGGCGGATCCTAGAGGAGTCCCAGATTTGGTAGCGGATCCCAGAGAAGTCCCAGATTTGGTATTGGATCCAGAGAAGTCCCAGATTTGGTATTGGATCCCAGAGGAGTCCCAGATTTGGTAGCGGATCCCAGAGAAGTCCCAGATTTGGTATTGGATCCCAGAGAAGTCCCAGATTTGGTAGCGGATCCCAGAGAAGTCCCAGATTTGGTATTGGATCCCAGAGGAGTCCCAGATTTGGTAGCGGATCCCAGAGGAGCCCCAGATTTGGTATTGGATCCCAGAGGAGTCCCAGATTTGGTAGCGGATCCCAGAGAAGTCCCAGATTTGGTATTGGATCCCAGAGAAGTCCCAGATTTGGTAGCGGATCCCAGAGAAGTCCAGATTTGGTATTGGATCCCAGAGGAGTCCCAGATTTGGTAGCGGATCCCAGAGGAGCCCCAGATTTGGTAGCGGATCCCAGAGGAGCCCCAGATTTGGTAGCGGATCCCAGAGGAGCCCCAGATTTGGTAGCGGATCCCAGAGGAGTCCCAGATTGAGTAGTGGATCCCAGAGAAGTCCCTAGATTGGGTGGCGGATCCTAGAGGAGTCCCAGATTTGGTAGTGGATCCCAGAGGAGTCCCAGATTTGGTATTGAAGCCCAAATTTCTTGGGATAATAAAGAGTTTTCTTTGAGTTTAAATTATATTTAAAAAACTGGTAAGAATTTCACAATTGATAGGTGACGGTATTGCATTTTTGCCATTTGGCAGCAAACCAATATAACTGAGAAACCGCTTCAATATAATTAAAGTGAATTAAATTTATATAGACAGTAATTTTATTTTCGTTATTAGCAGAACATACTACTTACAATAAATTACTTGTATTATTTATTATAAGAAGCGCAAACATAAGCACAAATTGATAGCGGATTTTATAGCATTAGACTCCCTAGACACAGTGAGCTGGCATGAGGCCCGCAAGCGACGCCCATCACTTGATGTACTTGTCCATGAACTTCTTGTGGAACTCGGACCTCAGCGTGTCGTTAATAAAGCTGGCCTGCCGATTTCGGCCTTCGTCGTCGTCGCGGGCGCAGTTTTTAAACACGACATCGTCGTTCCAGCGACGCTTGACTTTGAAGTCGCCGGTGCCGCCGCTGCCAGTCGCGGCAGTCTGTTTGGCCTTGTTGAGCAGGGGATTGCCTTTGAGAATGTTCTCCGTGCGGATGCGCTCCTCGTCAGCCTGTCGCTCGGCCTCCCTGCGCGAGTTAGGCATTTGACTGATTAATTGATGGACGCAAGATAACAGCGGCTATGAAGGGAAATCCCATGTTGTTTAAAATGGAAATTCCATCCAAATGGAGTCGAAAAAATCAGTTTCAGCGATTCTTTAACTGGAATTCCCAGCGATTCGGAAAGGAAATTCCATGGATTTCTAAACGGGAATCCCAGCAATTCGAGAAAAGAAATTCCCATGGATTCCTAAACAGGAAATCCCAGCGATTCGGAAAGGGAATTTCCATGGATTCTTAAACAGTGAAATCCAGCGATTCGGAAAGGGAATTTCCATGGATTTCTAAACGGGAATCCCAGCAATTCGAAAAAAGAAATTCCCATGGATTCCTAAACAGGAAATCCCAGCGATTCGGAAAGGGAATTTCCATGGATTCTTAAACAGGAAATCCCAGCGATTCGGAAAGGGAATTCCCATGGATTTCTAAACGGAATCCCAGCAATTCGGAAAAGAAATTCCCATGGATTCTTAAACAGGAAATCCCAGCGATTCGGAAAGGGAATTTCCATGGATTCTTAAACAGGAAATCCCAGCGATTCGGAAAGGGAATTCCCATGGATTTCTAAACGGGAATCCCAGCAATTCGGAAAAGAAATTCCCATGGATTCTTAAACAGGAAATCCCAGCGGATTCGGAAAGGGAATTTCCATGGATTCTTAAACAGGAAATCCCAGCGATTCGGAAAGGGAATTCCCATGGATTTCTAAACGGGAATCACAGAGATTCTTTAATAGAAATCTTAGTGATCCAAAATGAGAAAACCCGGAGATTCTTGATATTCTTGAATAAAAAGCCCAACGATTTGGAATGGAAAATCTTTCGGATAATAATAATAAACAAATCCCACCATAACAATTTACAAATTGCAGCGATAAAAAAAGAAATGCCAAAGTTACACTACAGTAAATTGAATAGAAAAATCCCACCCAGCGATTTTAGAAAGCCAACACAAACTGATTCAATTCTCAAACGGGACTCCTTCAAATTTGGCGCCTTCAGCCCGACACAAACCTGCGCGCCGCTTCGGCCTCGCGTTCGCGCCGAATTTTGGCCAGCTCGGCCATCAGCTCGGCGGCGTCGTCCTCGTCCGCTTCGTCGCCAGAGTCGGCGTCGGAGTCCAAATCGGCGGCCGCCACGGCGGCATCGTCGGCGTCGAGGTTGGCGGGCAGGGCCGGGGCCGAGCCGGCGGCGTCGCTCAGACGAGCTCGCTTTGACGACGAAGACGACGTAGAAGGTTCGTCGGCGTTGGTGCCGCTGCTGCCTCGGTGGCGACGCTCTCGTTCTTCCAGGTCGCGTTTTAAAGTCCGCGACTGCTGACCCGGCGTCCTCGGCGGTGCCCTGGCCCTCCTGGCGGTATTTGAGCCGCGTGTGGCTGGGTAGGTCGCGGGAGCTGTACTGCTTGGACTGGGCGCTGAGGTCGCGCTCGCGCATGCCCTGGCCTGCCGCGGGCGGTGTCGAATGTCGGCCTGTGAGCTGTGGTCATCGCCGCTGCTGCTGCTGGTATTCAACGGGTTGATTTCTTATTGGTTTAGGATAGATACAGGGAATCGAAATATAAAGATACAAATAGTCTTACATTCTACTAGTCTTAGAAGTACATTAAGGAAAACAGAGAATATTCTGTCAAAAATGCGCAGCTTTTAGGAAAAGTTTCACACTCAAAGTAAGTCGCTATTGGACAAAATAGTTGTCACGTGACAGCCATTAACCAATGGCGATTTACTTGTGTGTTGCCAATGGAAACGGCAGTGAAAATTCTCAAGGCAGCACCCATACACGACATTCTTACCCCGAATATCGATTAAAGTGAACCCTAAATTCTAAATTTCTGTTGAGGGAAATCCTAACTTCCAAATGTACATAGAGGGAATTCCAAAAATCTAAATTTAGGTAGAGGGAAATCCTAAATTCCAAATGTACACAGAGGGAAATCCTAAATTCCAAATGTACACAGAGGGAAATCCTAAATTCCAAATGTACATAAAGGGAATTCCTAATTTCTAATGTAAACAGATAGAATAATAATTTTTATGTGCGAAAGAAGGGAATTAAAGACCTCGAAATAGATGTAAATATGTTACCTAGATTTACGAAACGACATTGAAATAACAGCCAGGATTCATTTACTTAAGAGGATTCTGGTAAATACAAAAGCCCTCCTAAATGCAGAGGTTTACTATCTACTGCAATACAATTATCAAACCAATAATGAAAAGATTAAAGCTGGAAAACTTGTCGTTAAAAATCATTATCAGAGTACGTATTCGTTTTATTATCTTCAATAAAGAAATACATTAGAATTCCAAGGGTCAAAGTAATTCGCAGCAAAGAGCGGATAATTTCAAAGGTATTCTGTTTCAACTCGATGAAACTTATTTCAAATCGTTTGACTAAACAAACAAAAAAGAATAGAGCAAAATCAACTGCCGCACCAAACAGATGGATGACGCACAGGCGCCGGCCGTAGAGGCCTGTTGTCGGACCAGCAGCCACTCGACTGTTTTAAAAATCGAGTTTCGGCCAAAACTGGTCGTCATTAAGAGCGCAATGCGGCCAATCTGACAGTAACGCCAGTTTATAAACAAAACAACAACAATCTGAATGCATTCAGAATGACGGAAAGTAAATATTTTATGACAAGAGGTTTGAATGCACAATTAGCTTATAATCAAATACAGGAAATCAGTATGGCTGCTACACAAGAGCGTTCGGGGTCGGCGGCGTAACTATGGGAATAAAGGTGAAAGGATTTCACTTGGATACAAAAGCTTTCTTAGTTGAAAACAATTAATTTCTGTGTAGATACGTTCTATACATAAATAGTCTAATCAGGGTAGCGCGCATTTAGGCAGACTGTGTTACAAACTTGAATCAGTTGAAAGGCTAACGAACTGGGAATAGAGGACGAACTCATCGACAGCTGGCTATCAATTATGTTAATGAGTTCGCTTGGCGAGGGTACGCGACCGTTCTCCAATTTGGACCAGATTACCATGTCTGCGGTTGGGTTGGCAAGTGATTATAATTAGAAGCTAACGATCCTGTGAACTTTAGTGCAATCGGATACTTTGTTGGATCGCCATAGCCTCTAGCCAATCATGAACCGCACATCTTTGAGCTCACGGCTCACATTTTCTTCATCAGACTTCATCAAGTACTACGAGTATAGAAATCCTCGTGCTCTTACTCACCATTGTACGAGACCTCGAAGGCGCCAGTAGATATTAGCTGGCCCTCGATGGCGTTGCCAATGAAGAAGAGCATCATGCAGGCATAGAGCTTGTTCTCCTGGGCCAGGGTGAACACGTTGGGAGTGGCCAGGCCAGATAAGGGAACGGGTCCAGGCCGGATAAGGTAGCAATAATAATGGCGAACTTGATGAATGAGAAAGCGCTGCATAGTTGCTGTCGCCATGCGGGTGGAGGATAATTGTCACCTTCGATGTGCAGAGTGGGAAACTTCTGCGACAGGATGTGAGCAAATTCCTCAAACACCCGGCGGTAGCCTCAGGAGTAACTAAAATTTATGAACATTGTTTTCTAAAATTAATGCGAAACCTCTGGCTCAAACTTTCTGCTGCTGTTGGCTTGTCACAGCTTAATATAATTTCTCTATAGGATTTCTATATGCCCTTGCTGCCAATGAAACAGATAATAAATATTGGCTAGCAAAAAGTAAAAATCTATAATTGAGGGGACAAGTCTAATTTTAAAATTCATATAACTAATTATATTTATGTACATTTCCAATTGCACAAAAGAAAGGGCAAGGCTCACTAGTTGCTTGGATTTAGACTTCACTACAGAAAATCATAATCAACCAAACAAGGGAACTTCAAAACAAACAAGGCATAATATTTCTTAATTGCAAAAAATGGATTAAGTGATTATTGTAAAATTTTATATTGAGAAATTTATATTATGTTAGTACATAATTAAATACACTTGTTAAATAACAATTTTGGCTAGATTTCCTAAGATTTGAAGCAAGTTTTATGTTAAAAATGACTAAGAAAAAGAATAATAGAAAAAATCTTCTTTAAAGGCACCTTTACCTTTAAAGGTACAAAAATTATACATGTAATCAAAAGTAATTTGTAATTGGCACATTATCTTTTAAATAT
>CATNEM010000014.1:0-481355 GCA_950096795.1 Macrostomum cliftonense
CATGAGCAGCTAGAATATCCCCATCCAGCAGTTAGAAAATCTATCCGAGGCAGTTAGAAAAACTCCTCATGCAGTTAAAAATCTCCCCGACCATTTAGAAAATCCCCCTCCAGCAGTCCGAAAACACCCAAGCAGTTAGAAATTCCCTAATCAGACAGAAAAGTTCCTCGAGCAGTTAGAAAATCCCCAAGCAGACTAAAAATCTCCCTGAGCAGTTAGAAAATCTCCTTCAAGCAGTGCAAAATCACCCAAGCAGCTAAAATTTTTTTCGAGCAGCTAGAAAATTTTTTGAGAGCAGCCGAAAAATCTTCCTCCAGGATAAGGTAGAAAACCCACGAGCAGAAAAAATCCCACAAGCAGTTAAAAAATCCCTTTTGAGAAGTCGGAAATTCCAATCAAATAGAAACTTTCTTCGAGCAGTCAGAAATCCCCTAAACATAGAAAAAAGTTTTGCGAGCAGTCGGAAAATCTTTCCCCAGCAGTCAGGTAGAAAGCCCCTCAAGCAGACGGAAACCCCCCCGCAGTTAGAAAATCCACTTCTAGGAGTCAGAAATCCCTCAATCAAAGAGAAAATTCCCTGAGCAGTCAGAAATCCCCCAAGTAAACAAAAAATTCCCAAAGCAGACTACTCGAACATTTATAAAATCCCCCAAGTAAACAGAAAATTCCCCAAGCAGACTACTCGAACATTTATAAAATCCCCTTTCAGCACTTAGAAGAAATCCCCCAAGCAGACAGAAAACCTCCCTAAGCAATTAGAAAATCTTCCCGAACAGACAAAAAATACCGTTCGAGCAGTCAGACACTACCCAAGTAGTTAAAAAGTCCTCTTCGAGCAGTTAGAAAATCTTCCAGGAGCATTTACAAAGACCCTTCGAGCAGTCAAAAATCCCCTAAGAAGTAGAAAAGTCCAGTTCGGGCCAGTCAGAAATCCCCCAAGAAAACAGAAAATTCCTCAAGCAGACTACCCGAACATTTATGAAATCCCCTTTGAGCAGTAAGAAGATATCCTCGAAGCAGACAGAAAACCTCCCTTAGCATTAGATTTGATATTAGATTAGATTAGAAAACCTTCCCAAGCAGATAAAAAATACCCTTCGAGCAGTCAGACATCGCCTAAGTAGTTAAAAAGTCCTCTTCGAGCAGTTAGAAAATCTTCCTAAGCAAGCAGAAAATCTCGCCGAGCATTAAGAAAGACCCTTCGAGCAGTCAAAAACCCCCCAAGAAGTAAAAAGTCCAGTTCAGGCTGTCTGAAATCCCCAAATCAGGTAGAAAATATTCCGGAGCTGTTAGAAATCCCCCAAGCAGACAAAAAAGTTCCCGGGCAGTAAAAAATCTGCCAGAGCAGTTAGAAAAAATTCCCTAGCAGTTAAGAAATCCCCCTGCAGCATTAAAAAATCCCCAAGTCAACCAAAAAATTCCCGAGCAGAAAAAATTCGCCCAAACAGTTAGGAAATTCCCCTGCAGCGTTCTCAGAAATCCACCAATCCGATAGAAAATCACACCGAGCAATTATAAAATCTCCTTGAGCAGACAGAAAATCCCCCAAGCAGACAGAAAATCTCACTGAGCAATTAGAGAATCTTCCCAAAAAGTTTGACAATACCTTTAATGCAGTCAGGAATCTCCTAAGCAGAAGTTCCTTTCGAACTGTTAGAAATCCCCCAATCACATAGAAAATTTCCCCGAGCAGCAAGAAATCGAACAGGTAGAAAATCTCCAGGCAGACGGAAAATGTCCGCCCCGAGCATTTAGAAAATTTTCTTCGAGCAGTCAGAAATTCCCAAGTAGACAGAAAAGTTCCCTAGCCGTTAGAAAATCTCCCAAGCAGTTAGGAAAGTGCCGTTCGAGCTGTTAAAAATCCCCAGTCACAAAGATAATTTCCCAAAACAGCAAGAAATCCCTAAGCAAACAGAAAAATCTCAATAGGAGGTACAAAATCTCCCAAGCCGAAAAATCTCCCCCGAGTAAGGTCGAAAATCCACTAAGCTGACAGAAAAAACTCCACGAGCATTTAGAAAATCATCTTTGATCAGTCAGAAATCCTCCAAGCTGTTCCCTTCGAGCAGCTCGAAGTCCCCGTCGAGCAGTCCCTATAAGATAAAAAAATTTCTCAGAGCAGTTAGAAATCTTCCCGAGCAGTAAGAATATCTCCTTAAACAGTTGGAAAACTTCCGAACAGTAAGAAAATAGCTTCGAGCAGTTAGAAATCCCCTGATTAGATAGAAAATTACCCCAAGCAGTTACAAATCCACAAAGCTAACAGAAAAGTTCCCCAAGCAGTTACAAATCCACAAAGCTAACAGAAAAGTTGCCCAAGCAGTTAAAAAATTTTCGAGCAGTGAGAAAATCTCCCCCAACGGTTGGAAACCTAGCAGTCAGAAATCCCCGCAATCTCCCTATCCCGATCGATAGAAATCTCCCTAAACAGATAAAAAATCATCAAAGCAGACAGAAAATCCCCCGGGCCATTTAGAAAATCCCCCTCGAGCAGTCCGAAAACAACCAAGCAGTTAGAAATCCCCTAATCAGATAGAAAAGTTCATCGAGCAGTTAGAAAGTCTCCCTGAGCAGTTAGAAAATCTCCATCAAGCAGTTGGAAAACCTCCCAGCAGTCGAAAATCCCCGGAATCAGATAAAAATCTCCCTAAACAGATAAAAATCCTCAAAACAGACAGAAAATCTCCAGGGCACTTTGAAACTCTTTTCGGGCAGTTAGAAATCCCTAATCAAATAGAAACTTCCCCGAGCAGTCTGAAATCCGCCAAAAAGTTAGAAAATCCCTTTTGGGAAGTCGGAACTTCCCCAATCAAATAGAAACTTCCCCCGATCAGTCTGAAATCCTTCGAGTAGTTTAGAAAATCTCCCCGAGCATTTAAAAAGTCCCCCTCGGGCAGTTAGAAATCTCCCAAGCATACAGCAAATTTCCCCGAGCAGTCTGAAACCCCCAAGCAGACAAAAAATCTCTTTCGAGCAGTTAGAAATCCCCCCAGCAGTTGGAAATTCCCCTTCGGGCCATTAGAAATCCACAATCAGATAGAAAATGTCCCAAAACAGTTATAAATCTCCCAAGCAGACAGAAAAGCTCCCCGAGCATGTAGAAAATCCCCAGAAGAAGGCAGAAAATACCAATCGTGCAGTCAAGAAATCCCCTAGCACTTAAAAAAGTTCCCTTGGAAGCACTTACGAGTAGACATCCCCTAATCAGTTAGAAAATTTCGCCCGAGAAGCTTGAAATCCCCCAATCAGACAAAAAATCTCCCAGAAAATCCCCTTCTAGCGGTTGGAAAACTTCCCGATGCAGTAAGAAAACCTCCTTGAGCAGTAAAAAAGTCTCCCAGAACATTTAGAAAATCCCATTGGAGCAGTCAGAAATCCACAAGCAGTTAGAAAGTCTCCCAGCACCCTAACAGTCAGAAAATTTATAAGAGTCGTTAAAAAATCTCCCAAGCAGTTTGCAAATCCCCCTGAGCATCTAGGAAAACCCTAAAAGTGTAGAAAATTGTTCCCGAGCTTGTAGGAAAATCACTACAGCAGATAAAAAATCCTGCGAGCAGGTAGGAAGTCGCTATTATAACGCCTTATCAAAGACACACGCGCTTTATGAAAATTAAGCTAATCACAATTTAAGATTTGGCAGGCTATCAGACTTACCGATCAGTATCGTGCTCGACGATGACCTCTTAAACTGCTTTTGCTTCTTTGAAAAGTTTTCTCAATCTAACAGGGCTACAAAAACTAACATTCTTTACTTACTGACTGGAGACATGATTGGCAAGTTCACTGCAGAACGGCCCACGGCTACTTAAATAAAAATATTTCGCTCAAGCATCCACACTTTGAAGCCAATTTATTCAATGTTGGCTCTCCAGCTGGGCGAGAAATAATCAATCGCAAATAAAATGTACACAGATCGCTTGAGCAGTTTTTCTATTGCCCTTGTGCAAAACCATTAAGCTAGGGCTGGGGCAGTGTACTCTAGCTAGGTGAGAAAATTTATATTCTCTTCTTACCGGCGCGATAATTTAGGTAAACTTGGAGCAGTGTACTCTAGCTTTATGACGCAACCTTTTCAAATAAAAAAATTAGACAGTGCAGAGTTTGAGAATTATTGGCCCGCGAATTTTAACTAAGCACAAAACTTTATGACGCAATCTAAAATAAAATCACCATTCTGACAGTGCCGACCTTGACCTTTGTTGGCCTCGCATTGAAAGCATAGGAAAAACTCGTTTTTCGAATATTTAATCTCCTTCCACTTTAAGCAGAGCTTGCAAACTTTCACGGTCTCATCCTTAAAGAATTTGCAATCTTTTGGCGAAAATTTGATCAAAATCGGTTGAGCCGTTTGAGCTCTACATCGTTCCACACAGACAGACAGACACACCGACATTAGACATTTAGTATAGTAGACTAGCTAATTCCAGCCCCCTTTGGGGGCCCCCTCGTGATTCCAATCCAATTTTTTTTCACCAGCTTGAATTTCATCAAAACATATTTCACCCTACAAGTCCTCCATGTGATGATTTCTACTAATATTGATTTAGCAAGTAAAAAACCTCATCTAGCAGGTAAATGGAAGCGATGAAAAAATAAAGAAGTCTCCTAAGCCAACTCCAGCACCCTTTTTTGGGCCTGCCTGTACCCAAGGGAAATCTCCCTAAGCTGCTAGAAAATCTTTGCAGCAAAATTAAAGTCTCCCTAAAAGCATATCCATGTATTCAGAAAGTCTACTGAAAGTCTTCCCGAGCAATTAGCCAATTGCCCCGAGCACTTGAAAAATCTCCCAACCAGCTAGATAATCTTTCCGGGCAGCTGGAAAATTTTTGAGAGCAGTCAAAAAATCTTCCCCCAGCAGTAAAGTAAAAAAACCTTGCCAGCAGTTAGAAAATCCCCCAATCAAATAGAAACTTCCCGGGCAGTTAAAAATCCCCTAAGCAGACCGAAAAGCCCCCACAGAAGAAAAATCTTCGGGTAAAAAATACCCCCCACAGACAGAGAATTCCCCAACCAGACAAAGAATCCCAAGCAGAAAAAAATCTCATGAGCAGTTGGAAATTCTACCCGAGGCAGTTGAAAAATCTTCCGGAGCATTTAAGAGAGCCCCTTTAAGCAGTTGGAAAATCTACCTGAGGCGGTTAGAAAACTTCTCCTGCAGTTAAAAAACTCATTGAGCATTTAGAAAACCCCCCTCGAGCAGTCCGAAATCACCCAAGCAGTTAGAAATCCTCCGATAAGATAGAAAATTTGTCCTAACAGTAAGAAATCCCCTAAGCAGACAGAAAATTTCCATGAGCAGTTAGAATATCACCATCAAACAGTTAGAAAATCTACCCGAGGCAGTTAGAAAAACTTCTCATGCAGTTACAAATCTCCCGGACCATTTAGAAAATCCCCCTCGAGCAGTCCGAAAACACCCAATGCAGTTAGAAATCCGCTAATCAGACAGAAAAGTTCCTCGAGCAGTTAGAAAATCCCCAAGCAGACTAAAAATCCCCCTGAACAGTTAGAAAATCTCAGCAGTCTAAAATCACCCAAGCAGCTAAATTTTTTTCGAGCAGCTAGAAAATTTTTTGAGAGCAGCCAAAAATCTTCCCCATAATAAGGTAGAAAACCCACGAACAGAAAAAATCCCCCTGGCAGTTGGAAAATCCCTTTGAGAAGTCGGAAATTCCAATCAAATATCAATAGAAACTTTCCCCGAGCAGTCAGAAATACCCTAAAATAGAAAAAACTTTTGTGAGCAGTCGGAAAATCTTTCCCCAGCAGTCAGGTAGAAAGCGCCTCAAGCAGACGGAAAAGTCCTCCCCCAGCAGTTAGAAAATCCCCTTCTAGGAGTCAGAAATCCCCCAATCAAAGAGAAAATTCCCTGAGCAGTCAGAAGTCCCCCAAGTAAACAGAAAATTCCCAAAGCAGACTACCCGAACATTTATAAAATCCCCTTTGAGCAGAAAGAAGATATCCTCGAAGCAGACAGACAACCTCCCTTAGCAATTAGAAAATCTTCCTAAGCAGACAGAAAATACCCTTCGAGCAGTCAGACATTGCCTAAGTAGTTAAAAAGTCCTCTTCGAGCAGTTAGAAAATCTTCCCAAGCAAGCAGAAAATCTCTCCGAGCATTTAGAAAGACCCTTCGAGCAGTTAAAAATCCCCCAAGAAGTAAAAAAAGTCCAGTTCGGGCAGTGAGAAATCCCCAAATCAGGTAGAAAATATTCCGGAGCTGTTAGAAATCCCCCAAGCAGACAAAAAAAGTTCCCGGGCAGTAAAAAATCTCCCAGCGCAGTTAGAAAAATTTTCCTAGCAGTTAAGAAATCCCCCTGCAGCATTAAAAATTTCCAAGTCAACCAAAAAATTCCCCGAGCAGAAAAAAATCGCCCAAGTAGTTAGGAAATTCCCCTTGCGGCAGTCTCAAAAATCCACCAATTCCGATAGAAAATCACACCGAGCAGTTATAAAATCTCCTTCAGCAGACAGATAATCCCCGAAGCAGAAAGAAAATCTCACTGAGCAGTTAGAGAATCTTCCGAAAAAGTTTGAAAATACCTTTAAAGCAGTCAGGAATCTCCTAAGCAGTTAGAAAGTCCCTTTCAAACTGTTAGAAATCCCCCATTCACATAGAAAATTTCCCCGAGAAGCAAGAAATCGAAGAGGTAGAAAATCTCCAGGCAGACGGAAAATGTCCCCCCGAGCATTTAGAAAATTTTCTTCGAGCAGTCAGAAATTCCCAAGTAGACAGAAAAGTTCCCTAGCCGTTAGAAAATCTCCCAAGCAGTTAGAAAGTGCCGTTCGAGCTGTTAAAAATCCCTAGTCACAAAGATAATTTCCCCAAACAGCAAGAAATCCCCCCTATATTTTATATTATGAAGAAGTTTATAATACCCCCTAGCCAATTCCAGCCCCCTCAGGCGCCCCCTCGTGGTTTCTATCCAAAGTTTTTTGCACCAGCTTTAATCCCATCAAAACATTATTCCCCCTTCAAGTCCTCCATATGGTTTTTATCAGAATTTTTTCAACAAGTACCAAATCCCATTTTACAGGTAAACAAACTTGAGCAATTACAGAAAGTAAAACCACCCTCCGCAACCACCAGCCCCCTTCGTGGGCCAGACCTAATCAAAAGTTTTCCCCTTTGTTGGAATTTATCCCTAACGAATCTTCATATTTTAAGTAACGAAACCCCTTAAAATTTTATCTTCAGAGATTTACATACCACTGTATATTAGCTTGCTAGTGTGGTAGTGTACGTTGGAACAAACAGGGCACCAATTCATTCGGTTAGTTTTATCGTCAACTAAAATCATAACTCGAATTATTCTCGATTCCCAATCAAAGGAAAAAGAATAAACGTACAGTAGTATTACCTCACGTAAGATCATAACCCTAACGGAACAGCCCCCCCCCCCACCGAAGAGGTAGAAAATCTCCAGGCAGACGGAAAATGTCCCCCGAGCATTTAGAAAATTTTCTTCGAGCAGTCAGAAATTCCCAAGTAGACAGAAAAGTTCCCTCCCAATCTCCCAAGCAGTTAGAAAGTGCCGTTCGAGCTGTTAAAAATCCCCAATCACAAAGTTATTTCCCTAAACAGCAAGAAATCCCCCTATATATTCTATTATAAAGAAGTTTATAATACCCCCTAGCCAATTCCAGCCCCCTCAGGCGCCCCCTCGTGGTTTCTATCCAAAGTTTTTTACAGCTTTAATCGCATCAAAACATTATTCCTCCTTTAAGTCCTCCATATGGTTTTTATCAGACTTTTTTCAACAAGTACCAAATCCCATTTTACAGGTAAACACACTTGAGCAATTACAGAAAGTAAAACCACCCTCAGCCACCACCAGCCCCCTTTGTGGGCCAGACCTAATCAAAAGTTTTCCCCTTTGTTGGAATTTTACATATTCTTCATATTTTAAGTAACGAAACCCCTTAAGATTTTTTCCTCAGCAATTTACACACCACTGTATATTAGCTTGCGTATCAGTTATTTAAGTGAAAACCCCTTCCTTTTCTTTTCTTGTACAATTCCCTATTAGCAACCAAACAAACACAAGCAAATAAGCTTAGACAATAAGCATTCGAATTTGAGGAAGCGAACGAACCCCGTCAGCTAAAATCCACCCCTGTTTAAAATGAATGATCACCTCTTCTGCAAGCTTACAAACCTCCTTATTCAAACTCCAAGAAGTGAACCTTACCTTCATGCTAACAAACACTTGTACAACTCCACCACTTATTATTTAGGTGCGAATAACCAACTGCCTAATTTTATTAAACAAACCCGGAATCTGCTATTGAATTAAAAACGCTACAGTTCAAGTAAACGGCCCATATTCTGCTTAAAGACCCCCTTTCTCAAATTAACGACTTCCTAATTGTAAGCAAATTTTGAAACCTCTCATTCAATTAAATACCCCTCCATTATAGCATTATTTGAAAACCCCCCTGATCAAAGTAATAAATCCATTTAAAATTTAATTACCAGCCTTAGAAGTTTTATCTGTCTGCCAGGCACAAATACAAATAGATCTCAACAGTAAGTTGCAACAAAAAACCTGGTAGTGTACGTTGGAACAAACAGGGCACCAAATCATTCGGTTAGTTTTATCGTCAACTAAAATCATAACTCGAATTATTCTCGATTCCCAATCAAATGAAAAAGAATAAACGTAGAATAGTATTACCTCCCGTAAGATCACCAGTTTTCTTAAAAATCCATTCACCAATTAGCTAGTAGGGATACTGAACTCCCTAAGTACCCCCCTTATCGAAGATAATCCCCGTAGCATTTCAAAGAAAGTTTTCATTACAAAATGGAACCTACGAGTAAATGACTTGAGAAAATCCCCATATTTACTGCAAATAGGGCTCCTCATAACTAAAAAAGTACTTCATTAACTAATGGAAATCTCCATCTTGTGCTGTCTCCCTCCCATTTAAGGGCTAAAGCAGAAGCAGCAGCAGCTAAAAAAATTATCGGAACTGTTCATCTTAAAGTATGGAAATAACTTTTCTTCCCAATATGTATCCTAAACATTGAATCTCAATAGATTAGATTTCCTTTCAGTGTGCAAAAAGTGTCACAATTAATTTAAAAAATTAAAATAAAGTGCACTCAAATCCTACTGTACATAATACCATAAAGGTGGCCAAATAAGCAGCATAGTTTACTTGCTTAAGTGACCAGACGCAGCCCGGATTCGAACCATTGTCAATTGGCCTAGCCTATCCTAACCTATCCTAGCCTAAACCTACGCGGCTACTCCGCCTGTTGATCGGAGCACGCAAAAATCAGCCTTATATCTTTCACCCGTCATGCGGCCCCTAATAAAAAAGTTGGCCTCCATAGTGTGCTGCAACCACAGAGAAAATTAAATTTTGCACGCACTCAGGTCCGTCCCTTCCCCACGCAGTGTACATCGAAGCATACAGTGCATAGACAAAAAATAGACGAAAAAAATTACAGTTAGAGGGAGAGAGAAAGTATGGAGCAGTGTATGACATAACTTTATTCATTTTCAATTCTCGGTACCGAAAAATCAGCTGGCAAGTTTGACCTTTGATGCCACGGGTAAAATTCTCGTTTTTCGAATATTTAATCCCTTTAGAATTAAGCAAATCAAGTCAAATTTAACGTGTAACATCCCCAATTGATCCTGAATCAATCAAATCAAATCCCACCAAAATCGGTTCAACCGTTCCAAAGTTAACGCGTTACAAACCCCATTTACATATATTTATACTTTTGGATTTTAGTATATATGATGATGATGATGATGATGATGAAGTTTTTATCTCCATTTTACTGTAGATTCCGCAAGTACAGTCGCATTGCTTACCTGGAAATTTCGAACGCAAGTGATGCATTATTTATTTTTGCATGCAAAGCTGCCTGGATTGGAACTTGTAACAGTTGCCAGGCATGCCAGCAAGCCGTATGTTATTCCTGGCTTGAATTGCAAATTCACATGGGCCCGAAGAAGCAGACAGCGGGTTAGATTTTCTCGTATAAATTCAACGATTTATTTGCTGCCACAAGCTGACAGGAAATTTTGCTCTAAAGTTGCTGCTACAAAAAATCTGCTGCAGCAGTGCGTAAAACGTGACGGTTAACTGACAGGTGCAGGAGGCTCAGATATGCTGTACTTTCTAGTTTTTTTATCAGTCAAAAAATAATCTGATGCGACACGCGCTTTCCACATTGCACCCACTCGCCACACCACCCAGCCTCACACAGCAGCACTCAAATACGCGCCCACCCCACCCCAAAATGTCGCCCGCAGTCTCGCGTGTTCAGTCAGGTGCAGTCACAGAAGGCAGCAGCAGCAGCTGGCTCGCGGGAACTGCTCAATGAACAGCCGGTTCTCAAAGCCGTACACAAAAAACATGCCGGATCCGCGTGAGTTCAGGAAGTGGCACTCGGTGACCGGCACTCCGCGCAGCCTGTGGCGCTGCCTGATCAGCCGCTGCCCCTTGGCGGCCTTGTCCTGCTCCGCCACCAGCCTGGCCGACGCCTCGTTGACGGGCGCGTAGGGGAAATTCAAGATGGGTGACACCTGCGAAGTGATTGATTGGTTGGGTGACTGACTGACTGACTGACTGACTGACTGACTGACAGGGTGCGTGACTGACTGACTGACAGGGTGAGTGACTGACTGACTGACTGACTGACTGACTGACTTACAGGTTGACGGACTGACTGACAGGGTGAGTGACTGACTGACAGGGTGACTGACTGACTGACTTACGCTCGTACAGGGTGACTGACTGACTGACAGGGTGAGTGACTGACTGACTGACAGGGTGAGTGACTGACTGACTGATTGACTGACTGACAGGGTGAGTGACTGACTGACTGACAGGGTGAGTGACTGACAGACTTACTGATTCATCCTCCTCGGTGAAAAGTATTTTGCCGGACACGTCCCGCACCAGCTCGTCCGGCATGTCAGTTTTCTCCTCGATGAAGTCCACCCGGCGCGTGCGCCACTCGCACTTCACTTTGATGGAGAACAGCAGCTGTCGGTTGCCGCGGCAGGTTGGGCACTCGATTTCACCCGAGCCTCGGCAGCCTGGGCACCTGAGTGAGCAGGTGAGAGCTTGAACGGCTGGAGGAGAGCCAGGGAGGTGAACACAATCACGGGCAGAAGGGATGGCAGTCACTTGGATGAGAGCCAGGAAGTTTTCAGTATTTTTTTCTGTCTCTTCAAAAAAGCGGATGCAGCAACTTTAACTATACGAGTAAAACTAAAAAAAACCGCGCCAGCTCATTGTTTTTGCTCGCATTGTTCACCAACGCCAGCCAGCTACGCAACTCGAACCGTTGCTGCTGAGACCCCGCCCAGTCCCCGCCTCCAAGCGGAACAGCATCAGCTATTCTCCTGGACAAGCCGGTGAAGAGCATTGTCTTACTCTGCGTGTCACGCAGTACGCACCGGGGGAAGAAAGTCTTTGGCTACAACAATGCCCCCCGCGCCGCTCCCGACTCCCCACAGAGACATTTCCGGTGTCCCAATGGGGG
This sequence comes from Macrostomum cliftonense, assembly GCA_950096795.1. Lineage (NCBI taxonomy): Eukaryota > Metazoa > Platyhelminthes > Macrostomidae > Macrostomum > Macrostomum cliftonense. The sequence goes on from CATNEM010000014.1 coordinate 11,516, forward strand.
AGGACGGCAGCGAGCGGATTCAGCTGCCCGGAGTCTGATCTCCAGCCCTACTTCTCGTCCTTGAAGCCTGCTGTCTGCGTCACTGAGAAATTCACTTAATTGCTGCTTGGGCAATCACGGCTTTTTCTGCGTTTCCATGGCAGCAAAGCCAATCTCCGGCCATCCAACATTTCAGGTTGGGACTGAAAGTACAATTTGATTCTAGACTTGCTAATTCGCCTGCTCTGCTCGCGTCCGGAACAAATTCTCAATCGGGGATGACAATTGGAGCTTTACTTGCATGTCCTTCTGGGCTTCTTGACACTGTCTGCATGGACTACTTGTATTTTTAAGTTGTCCTAGTTTGTGTAGTTGGGTGAGTGCACAGAGGGTTAGTGCACAGAGGGTGAGTGCACAGAGGGTGAGTGCACAGAGGGTGAGTGCACAGAGGGTGAGTGCACAGAGGGTGAGTGCACAGAGGGTGAGTGCACAGAGGGTGAGTGCACAGAGGGTGAGTGCACAGAGGGTGAGTACAGAGAGTGAGTGCACAGAGGGTGAGTGCACAGAGGGTGAGTGCACAGAGGGTGAGTGCACAGAAGGTGAGTGCACAGAGGGTGAGTGCACAGAAGGTGAGTGCACAGAGAGTGAGTGCACAGAAGGTGAGTGCACAGAAGGTGAGTGCACAGAGGGTGAGTGCACAGAAGGTGAGTGCACAGAGAGTGAGTGCACAGAAGGTGAGTGCACAGAGGGTGAGTGCACAGAGGGTGAGTGCACAGAAGGTGAGTGCACAGAGGGTGAGTGCACAGAGGGTGAGTGCACAGAGGGTGAGTGCACAGAGAGTGAGTGCACAGAAGGTGAGTGCACAGAGGGTGAGTGCACAGAGGGTGAGTGCACAGAGGGTGAGTGCACAGAAGGTAAGTGCACAGAAGGTGAGTGCACAGAGGGTGAGTGCACAGAAGGTGAGTGCACAGAGGGTGAGTGCACAGAGGGTGAGTGCACAGAGGGTGAGTGCACAGAAGGGTGAGTGCACAGAAGGTGAGTGCACAGAGGGTGAGTGCACAGAGGGTGAGTGCACAGAAGGGTGAGTGCACAGAAGGGTGAGTGCACAGAGGGTGAGTGCACAGAGGGTGAGTGCACAGAGGGTGAGTGCACAGAAGGTGAGTGCACAGAGGGTGAGTGCACAGAGGGTGAGTGCACAGAAGGTGAGTGCACAGAGGGTGAGTGCACAGAGGGTGAGTTGTTGCACTGGGGTTCGCAATGCCCCTGAGGTCGCTCACTTCTTCCTTCCCTGTCCATCGCAGGCGGAGCAGGCGGCCCGCCTGGCCACGGCTCCGTACACGGCGGTCTTGTATCCCTGGCCGCCGCACTCGCCGCACTTCACCTGCCGCCGGCCTTTGCACCGGTTGCAAGTGATCCGGCCGCGCTGCTGGCAGTGGTGGCAGGCCTGGCGGGTTGGGCGTGTTCGCAGAGCTTGAATAAACCAAGATTTACTGAGAGCGTTAAAGCGGCAATGTAGGGAGATATTTTTCGGCAACTCCGCAGTCAGGAGAGTTCTCTCGCAGAGGTGAAAGCTAGGCAGTGACTGCAGGCTAAGCGTGCATCACCTTGACGGTGCTCGTGTGCGGCACGATGGCTTCTTTGTCCTCCTCCTCGAACATGACGCTGGGCTTCAGCTCCACGTCCCAGGGGCCGGGGGCGCGGCCGGCGTCTTTGCCGTCGACCTGCTGGCCGGTGTAGGGCTCGTAGGTCCAGCAGGTGTAGCGCGACTCCAGGAAGGACTCCAGGTCGTACTGCAGCGGGTTAGATCACTGGCTAGTCACGTATGGAATTATGCGCAAATTGGCTCAAAATAGTTACCAGGGAGGGACTCACATGCCAGGCCAGAGTGTTCTCAATCTTGGTGATTGGCAGATCCTTGATGAAGTCCCGACCGCCGCAGCACTGCTCAGACGCCGCCTGCATCAGAATGTCCCGCGCCATGGCTTCCGTCACTTTCGGCAACCTGGAGTGGTCCGTGAAAGTCAGTGGCAGTGCGCCCAGTGGTCCCATACTTCCCATGCAGCACCCAGCCAGCCCACCAGCATTGATTGGAGGGTGAAATTGGACGCTGCAGCGCCCGAAAGCGCCAGGCAGGCGTCGCTAAGCCAGGCTGATGCATAATGCATTAGCGATAATCGCCGGCTCGGCTTAGTGGGGGAGCGGCAAACCCCCCTCCCCCTCCCCCCAGTCAAACAATTCGCGCCCAGCTTCGGGCAAACACGGCGAGCTGCGGCCCCACTTTTTTAGTCTGCAGGCTCGGGTAATTGGTGAACTTTTTTTGATTGGCTTGCCTCACTTTTTAGTGCGACTCGGTGAGAGCTGGGAGAGCGCTGCTTCAATGGGGGGGGGGGGGCTGCAAACTGGGGAGTCAGCTTTCTGGAATGGGCTGATGACTCACTGCTGGAAGGTTTTGATGCCCGCGTCCGGGTCGAACTTGTAGGCCTCCTGCTTCGGAGCCGGCTGCTGCGACAGCTCTGCAATGCGACAGGGCCGTGGCTTGTGAATGGCTGGTGATTGGCTTCGGAATGACGTCTCCATGGATGCATGAATGACACCTGAATGAAATCTGAATGGCATGTCAATAAACTCCAAACGATAATGTCAATTACATCAGGATGGCGGCAGCCAAATAGCACTCAAGTGGCATCTGAAAGAAATCTGAATGGCATCGGAATAGAATCTGAATAGAATCTGATTGGAATATGAACAGAATCTGAATAGAATCTGATTGGAATATGAACAGAATCTGAATAGAATCTGATTGGAATATGAGGGGAATCTGAATAGAATCTGATTGGAATATGAATAGAATCTGAATAGAATCTGATTGGAATATGAGGGGAATCTGAATAGAATCTGATTGGAATCTGAATAGAATCTGAATAGAATCTGATTGGAATATGAGGGGAATCTGAATAGAATCTGATTGGAATATGAAAAGAATCTGAATAGAATCTGATTGGAATATGAATAGAATCTGAATAGAATCTGATTGGAATATGAACAGAATCTGAATAGAATCTGAATAGAATCTGAATAGAATCTAAATAGAATCTGATTGGAATATGAAAAGAATCTGAATACAATCTGAATACAATCTGAATAGAATCTGAATAGAATCTGAATTGAATCTGAACAGAGTCTGAATTGAATCTGAATAGAATCTGAATAGAATCTAAATAGAATCTGATTGGAATATGAAAAGAATCTGAATAGAATCTGAATAGAATCTGAATAGAATCTGAATAGAATCTGAATTGAATCTGAACAGAGTCTGAATTGAATCTGAATAGAATCTGAATAGAATCTAAATAGAATCTGATTGGAATATGAAAAGAATCTGAATAGAATCTGAATAGAATCTGATTGGAATATGAAAAGAATCTGAATAGAATCTGAATTGAATCTGAATAGAATCTGAATAGAATCTGAATAGAATCTGAATAGAATCTAAATAGAATCTGATTGGAATATGAAAAGAATCTGAATAGAATCTGAATAGAATCTGATTGGAATATGAAAAGAATCTGAATAGAATCTGAATTGAATCTGAATAGAATCTGAATAGAATCTGAATAGAATCTGAATAGAATCTAAATAGAATCTGATTGGAATATGAAAAGAATCTGAATAGAATCTGAATAGAATCTGATTGGAATATGAAAAGAATCTGAATAGAATCTGAATTGAATCTGAATAGAATCTGAATAGAATCTGAATAGAATCTGAATAGAATCTAAATAGAATCTGATTGGAATATGAAAAGAATCTGAATAGAATCTGAATAGAATCTGATTGGAATATGAAAAGAATCTGAATAGAATCTGAATTGAATCTGAATAGAATCTGAATAGAATCTGAATAGAATCTGAACAGAATCTGAATAGAATCTGAATAGAATCTGAATAGAATCTGAATTGAATCTGAATAGAATCTGAATTGAATCTGAATAGAATCTGAATAGAATCTAAATAGAATCTGATTGGAATATGAAAAGAATCTGAATAGAATCTGAATAGAATCTGATTGGAATATGAAAAGAATCTGAATAGAATCTGAATTGAATCTGAATAGAATCTGATTGGAATCTGAATAGAATCTGAATAGAATCTAAATAGAATCTGATTGGAATATGAAAAGAATCTGAATAGAATCTGAATAGAATCTGATTGGAATATGAAAAGAATCTGAATAGAATCTGAATTGAATCTGAATAGAATCTGAATAGAATCTGAATAGAATCTGAATAGAATCTAAATAGAATCTGATTGGAATATGAAAAGAATCTGAATAGAATCTGAATAGAATCTGATTGGAATATGAAAAGAATCTGAATAGAATCTGAATTGAATCTGAATAGAATCTGAATAGAATCTGAATAGAATCTGAATAGAATCTAAATAGAATCTGATTGGAATATGAAAAGAATCTGAATAGAATCTGAATAGAATCTGATTGGAATATGAAAAGAATCTGAATAGAATCTGAATTGAATCTGAATAGAATCTGAATAGAATCTGAATAGAATCTGAATAGAATCTAAATAGAATCTGATTGGAATATGAATAGAATCTGAATAGAATCTGAATAGAATCTGAATAGAATCTGATTGGATTATGAAAAGAATCTGAATAGAATCTGAATTGAATCTGAATAGAATCTGAATAGAATCTGAATAGAATCTAAATAGAATCTGATTGGAATATGAAAAGAATCTGAATAGAATCTGAATAGAATCTGAATAGAATCTGATTGGAATATGAAAAGAATCTGAATAGAATCTGAACAGAATCTGAATTGAATCTGAATAGAATCTGAATAGAATCTGAATAGAATCTGAATAGAATCTGAATAGAATCTGAATAGAATCTAAATAGAATCTGATTGGAATATGAAAAGAATCTGAATAGAATCTGAATTGAATCTGAATAGAATCTGAATTGAATCTGAATAGAATCTGATTGGAATATGAAAAGAATCTGAATAGAATCTGAATTGAATCTGAATAGAATCTGAATTGAATCTGAATAGAATCTGAATAGAATCTAAATAGAATCTGATTGGAATATGAATAGAATTTGAATAGAATCTGAATAGAATCTGAATAGAATCTGATTGGAATATGAAAAGAATCTGAATAGAATCTGAATTGAATCTGAATAGAATCTGAATAGAATCTGAATAGAATCTGAATAGAATCTAAATAGAATCTGATTGGAATATGAAAAGAATCTGAATAGAATCTGATTGGAATATGAATAGAATCTGAATAGAATCTGAATAGAATCTGAATAGAATCTGATTGGAATATGAATAGAATCTGAATAGAATCTGAATAGAATCTGAACAGAATCTGAATAGAATCTGAATAGAATCTGAATAGAATCTGAATAGAATCTGAACAGAATCTGAATAGAATCTGAATAGAATCTGAATAGAATCTGAATAGAATCTGAATTGAATCTGAATAGAATCTGAATAGAATCTGAATAGAATCTGAATAGAATCTAAATAGAATCTGATTGGAATATGAATAGAATCTGAATAGAATCTGAATAGAATCTGAATAGAATCTGATTGGAATATGAAAAGAATCTGAATAGAATCTGAATAGAATCTGAATAGAATCTGAATAGAATCTGAATAGAATCTGAATAGAATCTAAATAGAATCTGATTGGAATATGAAAAGAATCTGAATAGAATCTGAACAGAATCTGAATAGAATCTGAATAGAATCTGAATAGAATCTGAACAGAATCTGAATAGAATCTGAATAGAATCTGAATAGAATCTGAATAGAATCTGAACAGAATCTGAATAGAATCTGAATTGAATCTGAATAGAATCTGAATAGAATCTGAACAGAATCTGAATAGAATCTGAATAGAATCTGAATAGAATCTGAATAGAATCTGAATAGAATCTGAATAGAATCTGAATTGAATCTGAATAGAATCTGAATAGAATCTGAATAGAATCTGAACAGAATCTGAATAGAATCTGAACAGAATCTGAATAGAATCTGAATAGAATCTGAACAGAATCTGAATAGAATCTGAATAGAATCTGAATAGAATCTGAATAGAATCTGAACAGAATCTGAATAGAATCTGAATAGAATCTGAATAGAATCTGAATAGAATCTGAACAGAATCTGAATAGAATCTGAACAGAATCTGAATAGAATCTGAATAGAATCTGAATAGAATCTGAATTGAATCTGTATAGAATCTGAATTGAATCTGAATAGAATCTGAATAGAATCTGAACAGAATCTGAATTGAATCTGAATAGAATCTGAACAGAATCTGAATTGAATCTGAAGGAAGTCTCACTGGAATGCGGAGGAGCTCCGATGGCCATGTGAATGATGTCTGACGTGGCATCTCCTCAACCAGAGGCGCCAGCAAAAGGTTCGCAATCGAAGTTTAGCAGCTCCTCACCTCCGGGCATTCCAATCTTTTCATACCCCTCGACGTCGTCCAGGCCAACCAGCTGGGAGTCCGCGTACGTCTTCAGCAGCTGGCGCTCCTCCTCCTCGTCCATCTCCGGCACCAGCGTCACCAAGGACGGCGCCCTCGAGCTGGAATCCATGAGCGGCTCGGGCTCTCTGTCTCTGGTCACTCAGGTTGCCGTTTCCAGCTGCGCCTCCCGAATGCTCGCCTGAGCTTTTGTCTCCGCGCCGGCCCGTCCACCCAGCCCGCGACAGGGAGACGGGAAAAGTTCCCAGCCTGACTCAGGGCAGAACAATGCCAGTTTGCAGAGAATGGGAATTTTCCTCACCCCCCAGCCAATGCTGGACGGCCGCGCATCTTGCCGATCGATTCTCTTCCCCATCTGAGCAGGCGGGGCGTCTTCCGCGATGAGAGCTCGCAGCAGCTGCAAGTTTCACTCGGGACAAACTGCTTCCAACCTGTCTCGAAGGCCTTGCTTTGGCATCGCAATGGAATTCAGGCTTTGTTTCTTGCAATAGAAATTCTGGGGCCTGCCTGATTGAATGGGTCTTTTCTTAGAGCGCTTTTGTGCCTTTCTGTAATGGCATTTAAGCTGGGCGCGTTCAGCCCTTTTGTAAAGTGCATTGAATCACTTTCTTTCCAGGCATCCAGGCAACGAGTTCAATCAGCTTGCCTTTGTGTCTCAGCAAGATCCTCCTGCTCCTGCCCTGCTGTGCTTCTGTGTGATCGGCGTGTGATGCAAAATCATTTTGCTCGTTTTTCTTTGTAAATACCTCATTTTTTTCACGACGAAAAAAAGAATAAAAGTTTTTTTCCGCGTATTCCCAACAAAGGCCGTGTCGAGTCAGCTGACATTTTCTATGCAAACAGTTTTGACAGTTACAACTCTGCCTTTCGGATGTTTGCTCAATGAATTTCCAGCTCATGCCCTGTCCTCCGTTTGGGTTGGAGTTTTAGGCAGTCAAAAATGCTATTTTTAGAACTGCATCGCTGCATCCAGTAGAACTGGCAAATGTCTATGGCAAAAGTGCAGCCAGTCGCACGCATTCGCAGCATGTCTTTGATTCATGGGAATGAAAGCTTCTGAAGTGATTTGGCGCGGCGCAGCATGGACTCCATGCCGATGGTGTACACCGCCTTGGTGCTGATCATCTCCCTCCTGCTGGCTCTGAGCGCGGACGCCTTTCTCATCTACCTGACCCAGGTGCTGCTGCCGAGGCGAGCGGCCCGCATAGCAGCCCAGAGTCTCCAATCGGCAGCCGAGCCGGAGCTCGACGCTGCGCTGCCTCCGTCAGTGGCGGTGGCCGCTGCGACCGTGGCCGCGGCGGCTGTGGCAGCGTCGGGGGGCGAATGTGACGGACGGGAGGCGACGGAGCTGACGGAGCGGACTGGCGAGGAGGCCGCCGCGACGGCCTGAGGGATGCGCAGCTCGAAGCCCGGTTGTACGGCAGCGACACCGACTGATGAACCAGGAGGTGTCTGCGAAGAACTTTAAGGCGTGATAGAAACCTGACGTTTAATTGCTGCGCCCTGTTAGCGAATCAACTCTAAAGATTAGTTTGATGCTGTAAATATGTAATTCTTCATCTATTCTGAAATTATACAAAATTTTTCCAAGTGAAATCATCAAAATTCAGGATGATTGGCAGACACAGTATTGCTTTTCACTCTAATGAAATGCCCCTGTCAGCTGCCTGTCACTAAGTAAGCATGAGCTGTGATTGATCCCTCACAGTATCTGCCTGTCACAGTGAGCTGTGATTGATCCCTCACAGTATCTGCCTGTCACAGTGAGCTGTGATTGATCCCTCACAGTATCTGCCTGTCACAGTGAGCTGTGATTGATGCCTCACAGTATCTGCATGTCACAGTGAGCTGTAAGCGTGTGAATTGCATAGCACCATCTGCAAATTAATAGCGGTTAATTTCAACCCCAAGTAAATTGCAAAACGCGCGCAAATTAAGTCTCACTTCCTGCACCATTGAATGCTGCGGGCAGGAAAGCCGTCCATTTAGTCGGTCAAAAAGCCGTCCCAGAGCAGCCCCAAGCCCGCCCCGCGCCTCTCGAGTGAACAATGCACGAGTCCGGGGGTCTCCCGGCCTCAGCTCATTCACAATGCCCGACCGGGCGCTTGCTGTACAGCTGAGCGGACTGCAGTGCAAGCTGAGGGGGGTCAGCCCCAGTCTCATTAAGACCGAGTAGCCCCACCCACCCCGTCTACATCATTGCCAGAAAATTTTTCTCGAGCGAAAAAATTTTTTTTTCTCACTGTCAAAAGTTCACACGCCGACTGGCGTGCTTTTTCTCGACCCTGGCTGCCAACAGCCCAGCTGCGCGCCCGCCACACCGCCATGCCGCACGCTGCGGGCACGCCAGCTCCGCTGCTGCTGCTTCTGGCGCTGCTGCCGCCGCTGCTGCTTGGCTTTCTGTACCAGACTGAGCTGCCGTCCACCACAGCAGCGGCTGCTGCCTTCGGAGGCGGCCTCATCCTCGCCTTCTTCGTCTCCTGCTGTCCGCGCGGTCAGTCGGCTGGGGCTGCCGAGCCGACCAGGGCGCCGACGGAGTGCGCTAGCAACAGCTGCGGGCGGAGCGCCTCCAGGCACCTCAGCCGCCTGCCGCTGAGCGGCCAGATCTCGGCTGACTACGCGGAGCCCGAGGACGGCCAGCTCCGTGGGGCCGGTGATCTGCCGGCCCGGCTGTTCCGGGTGGCGAGGCAGCCCGCCAACCCGACGGTCGTGCCAGCCTGGAGCTGCGCCGAGTGGGCGGCGGAGCGCGCGGCAACGGACCGGCTGACCGGCTTCTCCTGGACTTTGCCGCGCTGGTCCCGCTGCTTCCGCTCGTTGAAGCAGCTCGAGAGCCCGGAGTTCGCCGATCCACTGATGCCGGGTGTCACCTGGCGCTGCCAGCTGCGGAGGGAGGGGCGCCGGTTTCAGGTTTGAGTGCTGGGGGCGGTGCAGACTGATGACACCGTGATTTATCCCACTGTCTGATGCTTTGGATTGATCCCTAATTTTGATCTTGCATATTGATATCACAGACTGATCTCCCGATTTCCCGCAGGTGCTGGTGAAGGCAGCCCGCTTGGAGCCGGCCGAGTTCCTGGAGGGCCGCCTGTTCGCCGAGCTGACCTGCGCCTGCGGCGGCGTGGCCAAGAGCACCTTCGGCGCCTTCTACCCCGGCGTGTTCGAGTTCGCCCTGGGCCTGGACGACCCGGCTGTGGCCGCCTCCGTCTCCGGCTCGGCCCCCAGCTCGCTGACCGTGGCTTGCACCGTGTCAGTGTTGGTCACCGTGCCCGTCCACCTGCTGCCCCCGCTGCCGCCTGCCTGCCAGACGGACGGGCAGGGCCGCTACGTCAGCTGCCACCCGGCCGGAGTCCGCTGGCAGCTCGCCGATTGGCACCGGCTGGCCTGGAGGCCCGGCGAGGCCGCCTTCTCCCCGCTGTTCTGCTGCGCCTCCCTGCCCGGTTGGCTGTGGCAGGTGCACCTGTACCCCGCCTCCGACGAGCCGTCCACCGCCGGCCAGGCCTCCGTCTTCCTCAAGCTGGTGGACGCGGCCGGGCCGGGAGCCGGCCCGCTGGAGGCCGACTTCGAGCTGTCCCTGGTGCCTGGCGTCGCAGATTTCGCGGCCGCGCCGTCTTCCATTGACGGCCTGTTCTCCGCCAATCTTCATCCGCGGCGACGCTCACGGCTTTCGCGGGGTGGCGCCGCTGCGTCGGCTGCGCTGCGCCGGCCCGCTGCTGGTCGAGTGCGCGCTGCGGATGAAGATTCCGCTGTTCACCTGACACCCCACGTCATAATGGTCGCTGAGACGCAGCTCTGATGTGCATCGCATGGATAGAGGCCGCCAAAAATTGCGCAAATCAAATAGCGCACTTGAACCCGCATCCCAATGTTACTTGAGCTTCTGTGGAGCCAGGCTTTTGCACATTAAAAAAATAAATGACTCAAAGACAGCAGGTCAAAACTGTTTGATAAATCGATTATTGTGACTTCATAGGCGCAAATAAAACCTTTCGATTGGGTCAAATAAATATTTGCTACGGATATAAAAATTCACGAACTACGCTTGCATACACTGCTGCAATCTGAAAACAGTTGGAATCTATCAAAGCATAGCATTTTTTCATGCGACCGACTAAGAATGTTATTTATTAAAATAAAGTTACAAAGGCGAAGCCTATTTAAAACGAAGTCAATCATCAGGTCAAAGCAGGTGAGAAGATAAAACTGCGGCAGCAGCGCAGGCCACCAGGACGAGTGCGCCAATTTTGATGGAGACCGCCGAGCAGCCTTCGTTAAGCGCGCTGGGTACGATGCCGCACACTGGTCTACCGCTGCCATCTACGAAATTTGCGTCCGACTTGCTGATGTGGCCAGCTTTCAATTCGCACCAGCCGGCCCTCCAGTTGAAGTGCGTGCAGCCAGCGGTCCCTGCGCAAGTTGGGCCGCAATCATCCGCCTCGGTCCGCCTGACGTCCATGTTGGAGGTCTTGAAGGCGCAGTTGAAGGCCCAGTGGTCACGTTGCCAGACGATCTGCCCCCCGAGGGCGCACAAGGGCCCCAGCGCTGCGAGGCAGAGTAGAGCTACGGCTTGCATGACGATCATAATAGAAATATCAAAGTCTTGGAGTTAAACTTGCAGTGAAGCTTTTTACTGCCGGCTTTAAGTATGGCCAAGAGAATCCTCTGACCAATATATTTATTAGCGCTGGCTGGCACTCATTGGCTGGGCGATTTAGGACAGGTGGGTTTTTCGTGCATGGCTGAGGGGTCTCTGAGTTACGTAACTGTACAGGACGAAAGTCGCGAAACTTCAGCTTAAAGTGTCCATTCTCGGCCGCAACATGCGCATAGCTTAGGGTCTATCATTTCGTCCTAGTGCGTCCTATTTCAGATCGACCCTTGACGCACATTGACAGTGACTCGCACATTTTTAGACGCCGCAACCGTCTCCAGTCAGTTAGCGCAAAACAAGCCGTGCTCACAGCGTGCCCGATGGGTAGTCAATACAGCGATTCAAGCTCAACATGAAGGCCAAGGCTATGCATGCTTCTTTTATAATTATTGCACGCAATCTCTCTGTACTCTAACGGAATAGAATCGTTGGCTGACGTATTTTTGGATAAATCGTATATTAACGTTGCAACGTGGCGATAGCAAGCAACTACGGAGTCTTTATGAATGTAGCGTAATAGGCTAAGGTACAAATGCACAATAATGCTTACACGAGTTCACTCACGCTACATGCCTCGCGCTTACACGCTGCGTGACGCAATATAATCTAAGGTAACTGTTTCCTACAAATAGTGCTCAGTATAAGAAAATATTCAATTTATGCTTTTAAATTGCTTAATAGTTGATCGACCAAATACGAGAAAAAGTAAACTAATTTATAGAAATGAACTCAGACAAAATTAATTTGTAAGAGAGGCGGAAAACATTTCGTCAGACCACAAATGTATTTTGTACGCAATCAGTTAAGTAAAATTGCTGGCTATGAAACTGTACACAATGCCATAGCGGAGTATCGGATGAAAATAATGCCTGAAATAATTTGAGAATTGCGTTAATGATGTATTGGAGAGGAAGTCCTCATCACTCCTGGTCTCTCAGTACCAGTAGTTCAAGGCGTTTCTGTACCCGCCGCCGTACATCCAGTTGGAGGTCCTCGCCAGCCACTGCTTTCGCCGTCTGTTTTCTAGTTGTCGGTGCCGCTTCCGCGCCATCTGGCTGTCAAAGTAGAGGTCGCTGCCGTTCTCTGCAAGACTTTCAAGGGAACTCTGCCGCAGGCTCAGCTCCTGCTGCAGCCCGTCCAGATCCTCCTGTCTCTGCTTTTCCTGCAGCTCTTCCTCCTCCTGGCAGTCCGCCAACCACAGGGTGCGGTAGGTCCTGCCCTGCTCCCGCAGCAGCGCGAATCTGACGCTGATGAGGTGCCGCTCGTCCTGGCTCAGCTGCCGCACTTCCCGCTCCTCCGCTGCGGCATCCTCGAAGAAGCCATCCTCCGCTTCGGCTTCTTCGTCCGTCTGTGTCGAACTGACCTCCTCCAGCTCATCGTGGCTGTCGAGCCGCGGCAGGCTCTGCTGCGATGCGGCACGGATGCTGGACGCCTCCTCATCGCGGCCAGAAACTGCGGCATCCGCGCTGTCTCGCCGCTCTCGCTGCTGGCTGCTGGCTGCAGATTCGATTGTGCTGGTCTGCAGGCAGGCTGAACTGCCCGGCTTTAAGAGCTTCAGCTGCGTGCGCATTCAATGGGGAACTTCGCTAACAGAAGGCGTCAGAGATATTTTTTAGCGTTGCCTCGCCTGCGCAGTGCACACTGTGCTCGCACTGCACATTGCACACACGGCAGCGGTCATAAAAAGCAAAGCAACAACAAATTTTTACTCCTCAGTACTCGTGAGTCTGGTGAGCCAGCGCACAGTCTGCACGAAAACAAAGCAGCTTACCTATCGGCATCGAAATGAATAAACTGCCATTTAAAAAACGAAGAAATATGTTTTCGAGGTGGAAAACGTATTGAATAACAGTGGGTGCAACCTTAAAAATAGATACATGCATAGTACTCTCGGCTGCAAAATGTACAACTCGATCTGTAACTGAATATTCAACGAATTACTTAATCAAAAACTGACAATTGCTTCAATCTATAAAAGCATAGCATTTTCATGCGAGCGGCAAAGATTAATAATATGAGGCAGAGTGCATGCAGTCATTCAAGCAGGCATCAGAAGTTGTCCCCTGGCACCGGTTGCTCACTGAAAAAGGCAGACAGCAGTCAGTAGAATTTGAAAATCAATAGATCATGAGAATGCAGAGCTTGTCTTGAAGTAAAACTGTCTTCTTGAACTGTCAAGTTTTAGTCAATTTTTAGAATAGCACCCTAACTAATGGCTGATGCTCATGAGTGAATTTTTCCTCTCTCTGAAGCTCTCTTTTGCCACAAGCTGTAATATACGCCACGATACCCTTTCAAGAAAGTGTAGTTTTTTAGATAATTGATATTTTTTTAAGAATTTAGATTGAAACTGCACTAACCTGAGCTGATCAATGAACAATCATGAGCAGAATTTTTTACACCGTATTTCATGCGCTTCGTGGTGGAGCTTCTCGATGCTCGGAAATTTCAAGCATTAATTAGGGGCTATAAACATAATTGCATGCATAAGCAGGCGATCAAGCTCGCTCCAGGGGATCAAATATGTAGGTTTTTTGAGGCTTTAATGAGATGAAGTATTTTGTTTAAAGTTTATGTTTATCATCATAAAGTTGTAGGAGTAAGGGTACGCAGGATGTTTTCGTCCTGACAAGACTGATTGGCATAGCTTCAGAAGTTCTCAGATGGGAAGTGAGAAGTTAGTGGGTACAAAAATTTATACTCGCAAAAGCTGTGGTACCCACACAAAATGCTATAAAGTTGACTCACATGATTTATCGGGTCTACGAATTTTGCCTGCGGGCAGTTTGCCTGCCGACATTTGCCTGCCGACATTTGCCTGCCGACATTTGCCTGCCGGATGTTTGCCGACTGGAGTTTTTCCGAAAACTTATGAATACTTTTCTGATGTAGTATTAGTAAAATGCATGAGTTTCTCATGGACCACTTGAAGTAGAAGGACGCGACCCTTCATTTTTTAGAAATTACTGTATGTTGCTCACTTTCGCTTACTCTACCTGCAATCTATTCTATCTCTAATTCTAACAACACTCGGTATCTCTCGCAGCTCTCGCGGTTCTACGGTACTGGATTCCGACAAGCTAGGCGGGGGGTCGGTTCCTTTTCTTCTATTATCGCGAGTGCACGAATATATACCAATTATCATGCAGAGAGAATAGCATGCGAATGATACGAGCTATATGACTTCACAATAAGTTGTTAGTAAATTAATATACTGATATTCGGCAAAAAGTTTACCGGCATTGGTTAATTTCTGAAACATAAATCTGTTACAATTATTTAAGTGTACGAAGGGGCCTAAAATTCCACTTTCATGATTCCAAAAAATAAATACCTATAAGGTATAGAGGGGACCCGCTACATTACTTATTGCTATTCAGATGCATGTTAAGCTAAGTTTTGATCGTTTTTTAAATCGCTAAATGATAGAGACATTCAGGCGCTGTAGGATGAAAGAGGAAAGTTAAGGCCAGATTTTTCGTGAAAACACCCGTAAATACACGAATTGCGGATATGAAGCAGTTAACTTCCAGAACGATCACTATAATTTTTGCTTTTTCAGGTTACAGGATACACTTACAGTACTAGCTAGATAAATGCTGTACATGTGTTGTATAAATGCATAAATTTACATCGTGAGCAAAGATCGAAATGTACCGAGTGCAAACTGCAGTGAAAAAGGTAACCGACAAACGTCGGTCGCAAACATCCGGCAGGCAGGCAAACGTCGGCCGGCAAACGTCGGCAGGCAAACTGCCCGCAGGCAAATGGGGTGCTCCCGATTTATCCGCCTTGCTCCAAGAAACACTATAGATGCATGATACCTCGAATATTGGGGGAAATATTTCAGAATGCATAAAAGTAGCTAGGGTGATTCAGCCCAAACTTTAAATCCTTAGCTTTATCAGTTTACTGATCAGGTCGCAATCAAGTGGCTTAATTGCTTAATTGATCTCGAAAAAATCAGAAAAATCTCGAAAAATTAAAAATCTCGAAAAAACTAATTTCTCGAAAAATTAAAAAGAAGCATTTAATTCAACCATAGCCATGACTAGGCGCAAGAGTGAAGGAAATTTTAGCTGAAGTTTTGCGAAAAATGTGCTACCTTTGTTTGAATCCGATTGCTTCTTATTATCTTAAAATGTAATCTTTTGTGGCAGGATGGTCTCCAGCCACTGGACGAACTGGTTGACTTCCAGAGACTGTAACTCAGATCCTGCGACGGGACAACTTTTTTTTATTTTGTTTTACTCCCCTCGCTGCCCTTTTCCCCCGTAGGGATTCCTCCCGCTGGCCCGCTCCCCCGGCTGGGTCCCGCTGCCGGATCGCTCCCGTTCCCGGAGTCCTGCCGCTGGAGATCCCGTCCATAAATACTTAGAGCTCCAGCGAGATCACGTCTCAGACTCTGAGTCGAGCGCCCTCCCTGTCCAAGTAGGCTCCATACTCGAGGTCCCTTATTTTGTAGTACTCAGCGCTATTATCAATTAAGTTCGTTAACTTAGTAAGCCGTTCTTTTCTTTCGTCGTTAATAAAATACGCTACACGCCAGCGCTTGCGCCTACTCAGCGCCATTTAACTTCTGTAGCGCCTCTGCGCCTTTTGGATTAAATCCTGCCTTACAGCTCCTAGTTTTTTTCTTTGACTCGATACAGACTTTCGAACTTAACCGGATAAAGATCCGTGACTTAAAATGAGGATTATTCGTAAGACTCGTGCTAGATCAAACTAATATTTCCTTCTCCGCTAATTAGCGGTGGTGGCAGCGACAAGCTACTAATAGTAAGCCCTACGACAATCTATCGCCTAAATTTATTCGAATCGCCAAAACTCGCGCAATAATCAGTCCGAAGAAGGCAAATCAAATATTAGAGTGTCAACCGAATTCTGCACATCCATCGAAGAGTTTGCGCCGTCAAGACCGCTCAGCTACCGCTCAGCTACCCTCCTCCCGGACTTTGAGGACCCGGCAGTGGAGTTTCCCCGAACATCAGCACTAGCTTTGATTAAAGCGACGGTCAGTTTCGAAGAATTTCCCCACGAATTCAATCGTGAACGCGGAACGCAAATCTCCAAATCAAGACCGCCCCACCAAACCAAATAAATTTTCAAACCCCCGCCCTCACCTTTAACTAAACAACTAACGTAAACAATTATCTCAGGCGCCGGGCCCGGTGGATCACACTTGCAAATATACTTTTATCTTCTTCTTTCACTGTGTTGCAAAAAACGGGACAGCCATCTCAATGCCTTTGAAAATCTGTATAAACATGTGGTTTCCCAGTCACGTTTGACTCATCACTAACTTTTGCTTTCGGTAGCGCTTGTTTGGTGACTTAAGGGTGTGGACGTGATGATTTGTGCATCACCTAACCCGCGAGACAACATGGTTTTACATTGATTTCAAGTGGACTAAGATTGATGTAACTTTTTGAAACAGTGCATGTGACCCCCAGTGTCCAGTGTGCATGTTAAACATTCTTTTTAACATCAAGCATGGTGTAATTTTATTAATATAATAAAAATTCATAAAATTTTTTTAGCTAAATCATCATTCAATGAGTATGACTTAAACATTATTAGCAGGCTAAATTGAAAATGTGCATGCTAATTTTATCTGCATGAAATCCTCAATAATAAGTATTTACTAGAACCAAACCAAATTAATAAAAATACTATATCTAAATCTAATTATCCAAATCATGAATCACATTGTTATCTAGTCATAGCTGACAGGATTCTAGGCCTATATAGACCAAATTAATTTAGGGTTAAATACCTTGATTGCTTACATTGCCTAATTTTGCAGAGTTTTATATTCTTGGCCTAAGTTATAATACCCTATAACAAGGTATATATTAATAAATTATAAATATCCTGATTTATCTATATATATATATAGGAACATTAAATAAAGTTAGAAGGCATCATACTTTTGAACTATAATATATAATATGTTGCTATAGTATCTTGAAATTTAGAATCACATCCTAAAATTTAATATAGGATGCAATTTTGCATCCAGTTTTTTTATTCTTCACTTCAAAATAAAAGATCTCTTAAATGAGCCTTTTAAAATGCATCCCAAACCCTGAAATCACATCCTAAAATTAAGGACATGATGCAATTTTCTAGCCTAACCTAGAAAGAAATAAACCCAGCATATAATATTATTCTTATTAGCTAAACAATAAAAATGCTAATAAACATTAATAAAGTATTCATAAATGAATATAGCATAATAAATATATGGCATTCTTTGGGTTGGTGATCATTATAGATTTTACCCATTTCGGTTAGCAATCACCACCAACTTTTCCAGATTTGTAGGAATTTTTATGACCTTTTAAATATGCTATCTGAATTAGATCATGTATCAGACAAATAAACACATTGTTCCCATATAATCAGTTTCGGTTGATAATCATTTAAATGGCAAAAGAATAATATGGTGATCATGAACCGAAAGTGAGGGGGGTTTACTGAGAAAACGCTTACACTTGAATTTTTCAGTTCACTAATGGCAATGTATGGGATGGAATAAACTCTAGATGTTTGTACTTTCAGTTGGCGATCATTTCTTTGCTATTCCTCCATTTGAATGATCGTCAACTGAAACAGATAGTATAGCAACGACTCATATCTGTATGTATTGAATCAAATGTATTGAATCAAAATACACACAACCAAATGAACATCCTTTGATAGAAACTGTTCAATTTTGTGTCCAATATGAGGGTCTCTTCAATTATGCTATTTTCCTATGGTGATCGTCATCCATCTCGGTGATCGTCAACCAAAAGAATGCCAGTCATTTCTTACTTTTTAAATATTTCTTCAAAAAGAACTTGTGCTATGTTTTATAACTTAACCTTTAATTTAAATAATTTAAATATCTTAAGTATAACTAGTTTATTTCATTACAATATTCTTATCTCTAGACTGATATAGCAATATAGCCAAGTATTTCTATATTGACTATATAATCATTTTTTTCAATTCAATTTTCTCTAACTATGATATAATCAAAGTGGAGAACTAAATTATATTGTTTTATTTATTCTAAAATTTTGGATATTTATATATACTGTATCCTATTTCAAAAGGTAGTAATAGATATTTACTAGATTTGTTATTTACATTATTTTCCCTTGTTATCTATGTTGCTAATCATGTGGCCAGGTGGTAGAAAAATTTTATCACTGCTGTTTTCCAAAAGGGATATACATTTTTGGTGCTTAGTGTATTATTGGCTATATTAACTATATGTTAGAAAAAATGCTAACTTCCTATGCATATTACAAATGAAATAATGGTGGCTTTATTTGATAGGCAGTATTATAGTAAATAGTATACATATGACTATTAGCTTCATAGTCTCAACATATATATTATTTTGTTAGTACCAATTAATTAAGCATTGCCTATAGATTGTTTTTCTTTTAAATTTATAAGCATGCTATTTAGGGTTAGTCTATGCCAAAAGTGAACAAAAGTTAGAAAGAGAAGTGATTGAACTATTGGGATTTTATTTTTTAGCTAAGAATTTCCAAGTATCTCACAGTGCCTATGAGTAATTACTAATTGCAATGCTATAAATTTGTAGATTCTTCCACTTGCTTAATGTTCTAGGGCTTTCTTCTATCTTTATTAAACTTTTAACTTATTTCCTAGAATCTGCCTAATTGCTCATTTGTCTGCTAGTGTCTAGGCTAGCAAGTAGCATTCACTGGTCTAGGTTATAAACCAATCCTAAAATTAGGTGGTACCTGGATTAGAGGTTCAAAGCCTTAATTATCTAAAAATCCCTAGCCCTAAATCCTAATTCTCTAGATCTATTCTTGTACTGTGGCAGTCTATCTCACTTTCTTAGCAGTTTCAATCTCACTCTAAGGTGGTATCTCTACTTTTTCTAGCCAAAGGTTTGGTCTCTCATGCAACAAAATTAAGTCTGTAACTGTCTGTTGGTTGTCTGCATTCCATGTGCAATTTCAAAATTTCACCCAATCAGTGCAACTTAGCTTCAAAAATATTTGCAACATTGATTAGAAAAAAATTTGATAGACTGAAGGTCCCTTATGCCACTTTGAATATTAACCTACCTTTCACAATATACTTTCCCTATTTTGAAACTTATCTCCCCAATTTTGTGACATTACCTTCTAATTTTTATAACTTACCTTGGTCAGTGCCTATTTTACCTGGCCAGATTGACCAGGTCAGCTGGTGTTATGCATATATGATTGTCTGGGTCCTCCTCAATTTCTAGCTAGACAAGTACTAGCTAACAACTGCCAGCTAATAAGTGCAAATATATTTAGATTTTAGTTTTTTTGATATTGCTTTAAGACATAAAAGTATGTAGAAATCTAAAAATTTCTATATTAGAACTTGGAGGGGCATAACTATTGGAGCTAACCACTTTTCTAAATAACTTATTTGAGCTTTCTGATTTCTTTACTTTATATTAAAATCTCTAATGTTTCTGATAACTTTTTTAGTTACACCATTTTTGCACTATTCATACTCATATTTCAGGCACTTTATTAGATACAGACTTAGGAGTGGCAAAAGTGTTTGGCTCCAAATTTTGTATATTCTTGTAATTCATAGAAGTTATTGTATCCCATATAGAAGTATGATTGATTTTTTAGTCTTCAAGAGAAATTTTGCAAATTAATCTTTATCAATGCAATATTTTATGAGTCCCTTTTTAACAATAATTCTGAGACACCTTGGCTAATACTTGTTGGCTGGCAATTGTCAATTATTAGTTTTCTTTGCTGGCTATTGTAATGCTCCTTAGTTGTCTATATTTCAAGTTTTGTAACTATTTGTATTATTAGATTAAAAAAATTGTCTATTTAAATGCTAGTATTTTTATACAGTGGTGTGGCGGCCAGGCCAACTCACGTCAGTGCAGTTGCACTGAAACTATGAGTCTGCTTAGCTGGGGCGTTGGCGCGCCCAGCCAGACGGCCCGCTAAGCTTGTTTTGACTGACTCACGCCTCGTATGCGCACCTCCCCATTTGCCCTCTGGTCGCGCGCTATATAACATCTTTGTGCGTAGAAAAAATAAATTAACTTTTGCTCTCTCTCTCCGTTTGCTCTTGAGAGCCGCTAAATTGGTGAGCCCGACTCAGCCATTCCGTACAATGGCCAACGAATCAGCCGTCTCCCTCAAACTGCCCACGTTTTGGGCTGCCCAGCCGCGAGCCTGGTTTATTCAAGCAGAGGCCCAGTTTACCTTGAGAGGCATCACGCAGGACGAGACCAAGTACAACTACCTGGTTGCAGCCCTCGACCAGCAGACAGCAGAGCGTCTCCTCGATGTGCTAGAGGCGCCGCCGAGGGAGAACAAGTACGCGAGTCTGAAGGAGCGGCTTAAGTCCATCTTTGAACTGACTCGGGAGCAGCGAGCCAGCCGCCTGCTCAGCATGTCCGGCCTTGGCGATCGGCGGCCGTCCGAACTGATGGACGAAATGCTCGCCCTGCTGGGGGACCACCCGCCCTGCCTGCTTTTTGAGGAGCTATTCCGCCAGCAGCTGCCCCTGGATTTGCGCCTGGCCATGGCGAATGCGGATTTCACGCAACCGAGGCAGGCGGCGCAGCTCGCCGACAAGCTGTGGGCCAGCCGCCCGCAGCTCGCCGCGGCCTCGAGGCAGCCAGCAGCCGATCCACACGTCCAGCCCACGCAGCTCGGAGTCGCCGCAGCCAGCACCAGCGGCAGCCGCGCCGGCGAAGCCAACGCCCACCGGACCAGGCGAAGTCGGCCCGCGCAGCAGCAGCCGGACAATGGCTGGTGCTACTATCACCGCCGATTCGGCGCCAAGACCCACCGTTGCGAGTCCCCGTGCACTTTCTCGGGAAACGGGCAGGCCGGCCGTCAGTGAACAGCTCGGCGGCCGGCAACAGCAGCAGCCTGCTCCTCATCCCAGACAAGCAGACTGGCAGGCGGTTCCTCGTCGACACCGGCGCGGAGGTCAGCATCTTTCCGGCCTCCGGCTCGGACGCTCGGCTGCACAGTCCTGGGCCGCCGCTCTACGCGGCCAACGGCAGCCTGATCCGCACCTTCGGCACCCGCCATCTCACTCTCGACCTCGGCATCCGGCGCTGCTCGTGGCCGTTCATCCTGGCCGAGGTCTCCCGCCCGCTGATCGGCGCCGACTTCCTGCGGCACCACGGCTTGCTAGTGGACCTGCCGCACCGGCGTCTCCTGGACGCCCGCTCGCTCGCCAGCGTGCACCTGCTGGACGGCGCCGGACCCGGACTGCAGCTCGCCGCAGCCGCCGCTGCGGACCCGTACAGCCAGCTGCTAGCCGAGTTCCCCGCACTCACCGAGCCCAGCTTCCAGCGGGCCGAGCCGCGCCACGGGGTCGAGCACCACATCCCGACAAGCGGCCCGCCGGTCCACGCCCGGCCCCGCCGCCTGCCGCCGGACAAGCTGGCGGTGGCCAAGGAGGAGTTCAGGCTACTGGAGCAGCTTGGCATCGTGCGCCGGTCCAGCAGCCCGTGGTCCTCGCCGCTGCACATGGTGCCCAAGGCCTCGGGCGGCTGGCGGCCCTGCGGCGATTTCAGGCGGCTCAACGACGTCACCGTGCCCGACCGCTACCCGGTGCCGCACATCCAGGACTTCTCGGCGCGCCTGGCCGGCTGCTCGGTCTTCTCCAAGATCGACTTGGTGCGCGGCTACCACCAGGTGCCCGTGGCCGCAGCCGACGTGCCCAAGACCGCCGTCATCACACCGTTCGGCCTCTTCGAGTTTCTGCGAATGCCGTTCGGCCTCAAGAACGCCGCTCAGGCTTTTCAGCGGCTGGTGGACTCCGTCTGTCAGGACCTGGACTTCGTCTTCGCCTACATCGACGACTTCTTGGTAGCCAGCCGCAGTCAGCAGCAGCACCTGGAGCACCTGCGCACGCTGTTCCAGCGCCTGTCCGACAGCGGCCTCATCGTCAACCCGGCCAGTGCGAGTTCGGCCGCAGCGAGGTCGACTTCCTCGGCCACCGGATCAACGCGCGCGGTGCCGTGCCGCTGCCCGCCAAGGTGGACGCTATCGCCCGGTTCGCGCCGCCGACCACCGTCAAGGGCCTGCAGGAGTTCGCCGGCATGGTCAACTTCTATCACCGCTTCGTGCCGCGCGCCGCACAGCTGCTGCGCCCCATCCACGCGGCCATGGCCGGCAAGGAGAAGCTGGTCCGGTGGACACCCGAGCTGACCGCCGCCTTCGACGGAGCGAAGCAGGCGCTGGCCTCCGCCGCCATGCTGGCGCACCCGCGGCCGGACGCGCCCATCGCCCTCACCGTCGACGCCTCGGACACGGCAGTCGGGGCAGCGCTCGAGCAGCGCGTCAACGGCGCCTGGCAGCCGCTCGCGTTCTTCAGCCGGCAGCTACGCCCGCCCGAGCAGAAGTACAGCGCCTTCGACCGCGAGCTGCTCGCCCTGTACCACGCGGTCCGACATTTCCGCTACTTCCTCGAGGGCCGCGCCTTTACCGCCTTCACGGACCACAAGCCGCTGGTCGCCGCCATGTCGAAGATGTCAGACCCATGGTCGGCCAGACAGCAGCGGCACCTGGCCTACGTGTCCGAATTCACCACGGACATCCAGCACGTGGCGGGCAAGGACAACCCGGTGGCGGACGCATTGTCCCGCTGCACGGTCTCCTCGGTGCAGCCGCAGCTGCTTCCCGGCGTGGACTTCGCCGCCATGGCCCAGGCGCAGACGGCGGACACGGCCTCCCGGACCGACGCCAGTCTCCAGCTCGAGCCGCTGCAGCTCAGCCCCGGGGTCGCCCTGCTTTGCGACATCTCCACCGGCCGGCCGCGCCCGCTGGTGCCACCGGACTTTCGCCGCGCCGTCTTTGACGCCCTCCACGGTCTCGCGCACCCGTCGGTCCGCAGCACGCGGCGCCTCGTCGCCGCCAAGTTCGTGTGGGCCGGCATGAACACGGACGTCAGCCGGTGGGCCCGCGCCTGCGTCGCCTGCCAGACGGCCAAGGTGCAGCGGCACGTCGCCGCCCCGGTGGACAGCATCCGCGTCCCGGACCAGCGCTTCGCCCACGTGCACGTTGACCTGGTGGGGCCGCTGCCGTCTTCGCAAGGCTTCACGCACCTGCTGACGATCGTGGACCGCTTCACCCGCTGGCCAGAGGCGATCCCGATGACCGACACTTCAGCTGCAGCCTGCGCCTCGGCCTTCATCGCCCACTGGATCGCCGTGCGTGCCGAGCGACATCACCTCCGACCGCGGCTCCCAGTTCACGTCGCAGCTGTGGGCCAACGTCTCCAGGCTGCTCGGCATGCAGCTGCACCGCACCACGGCCTTCCATCCGCAGAGCAACGGGCTGGTCGAGCGGTTCCACCGGCAGCTGAAGGCCTCCCTCATGGCGCGGCTGTCGGGACCGGCCTGGGTCAGCGAGCTACCCTGGGTGCTGCTCGGCATCCGGACGGCCCCCAAGGAGGACCTGCCGGCGTCGTCGGCCGAGCTGGTCTACGGGGCGCCCCTCAGTGTGCCTGGCGAGTGTCTGCAGCCCGCCCCGCCCGCCGTCGATCACGACCAGTTCCTCGCCCGGCTCCGCGGTCACGTGCAGGCGTTCCGGCCGCCTCCGACATCCCGCCATGGCAGCCGCGCCGCCGCCTGGCCCGCCGCGCTCGACACCTGCCCGTTCGTTTTCGTCCGACGCGACGGCCATCGGCCTCCGATGCAGCGGCCGTACGACGGCCCATTCAAGGTGCTCGAGCGGGACGCAAAGACCTTCCTGCTAGACCTGGGCACCAGGCGCGACCGCGTGGCCGTCGATAGGCTGAGGCCGGCGGTCATCGACACGGACAGCCCAATCCCAAAGCCGGCCCTGCGACCCAGAGGCCGCCCCCCGCGGCAGCCGGCTGGCGCTGAGCCGCCGGTGACGCCTCCTCCAGCAGGCCCAGCTGCCTCGGCCGACGAGTCCAAGCCAACTGCGCAGCGCAAGGCCGCCCTCCCCAGCCGCCGACAGCCGCCTCGCCAGTGTCGCCCGACGACCTTCGGCACATAGCTCGGTGCTGGGGGGAGCTGTGTGGCGGCCAGGCCAACTCACGTCAGTGCAGTTGCACTGAAACTATGAGTCTGCTTAGCTGGGGCGTTGGCGCGCCCAGCCAGACGGCCCGCTAAGCTTGTTTTGACTGACTCACGCCTTGTATGCGCACCTCCCCATTTGCCCTCTGGTCGCGCGCTATATAACACCTTTGTGCGTAGAAAAAATAAATTAACTTTTGCTCTCTCTCCGTTTGCTCTTGAGAGCCGCTAAAGTGGAGATTTTAATACTTTAAATTTAAATAAAAAAAGGATTTTCCTGATTTATTGTATTAGCTTTACTGACAATTCTACAAGTTTGAAACGCAAAATAAGATTCAAAAATATTTTCTTCGGTTTCTACTATCAGTAGGATCTTTCTAATATTGAAAACTCTTTCCTTAGAAATTGGTGTAGAACCACGGGGGCTAAAGGGCTTTAGCCCCACAAAATTTAGCCTACCTATCACTCTTCTTTAAAATTAGCGCCTCCACTACAGTGCCCTCTATAATAACCATTGCCCCTCTAATAGCACTCATCTACATTGCTTCCCTACTGCCAGCGCCCTCAGTAACAGTCTGCACCTTTCAGCAGTGCCTCTATGCCTCTACGTCCAGCCCCTGTACAGCACCTCTCTACAACTAGCGTTACATCTACAGCGCCCCTTTACTTCTAGAGGTAGGGGCGTAAATTGATTTTTTCTGTCTACCGGCGCCCAGACCAGAATTTTTCGGCCCCGTAGAAAAAAAGCAGGATCCGACACTGCTTAGAAATGCCGTGTCAATCAATGGATGCAATTAATCTGCTCGGTTATTATGCGGCTATTATGCGAGGGAGTGAGCACTTTATTTGAACACGGTTTTAAAGATACAATTCATACACAGGTTTGGCCTACAGAATATTCTCATATAAATATTCTTGGTTTAACTGTTTCTATAAATACAAGGCGTCTTTTGTGTGCTGCTTTAGCTGAGGCGCCTGCGTTCTGTGCTTGCCATTTTGCGCAGTGCCACAGCTCCCTAATAGGTCATTTAGTTTGCGTACGCCGATGCTGCCTCCATTTTCTCTCAATGCGTTTCGTCATTTATTCTGACTGGTTTTTCTTGCTCCACTTGTCTCTCTCTTCGATGGCAGTTTTTTATTTCATCATCTATTCGCTTTTTAAGCAGTGCTTCTGTGCCATAAATGGACTTAATTATTTCACCTATACACGGCTGCTGTAGTAGGCGGTGTAGTATAGCCTAAGATCTCACTTAGAATTTCTTTTAAGGTAAGGCCAGCGAGTTTACTCGGACATTGGAATTAGTTAAGCCTAGAATCGGCATTGTGAGCCCGCGGATTTCACCAGTTTTAGCGCATTTGCAGTGCGTTCTTCACCCAAGCCCTTAGGCTTCATTATTCATTATAGATCTGGCAGCAATGGCTTTCATGCATAGTGACATGCCAGAAACCATGAGACACTGTAGACTGATGGTTCCGTCGCCTCTCTGCTCTCGAATCCATAGAGAATTAAAGCCTAGTTTTTTTAGGGAACAAATTTATTAATAGCTTTGTGTCACACAGAGAGACTATAGGCAGACAATTCACTCTTTATGGGGGACAGACTATAATAGATTGCTATGACGGACTCGTTTTTGGGCATATACTCGTAGTAGCTCTCAGAATTTTTAATTGACAGTTGAATCTGAGATTTACTGCTGCCACTAGTTAAAAAAGAAGATGAATTTTTTGGCCTGCCACTTTTTCTTGTTTCTGAGTTGAGGTTACGGCAAGGGTGGTTGGGGCTGGCTAGGATTAGCAGTCATTACTCTTGCTCTCATGCCCTCGGGGCTCGCATTGTGACGGTCCGAACGAGTCTTCTTCAGTTGCTTCCTCGGCATAGAAAATGTGCAGCTTTCATTGGCTGCCGGCCAGCACTCATCGGGCTGTGCGTGCCGCCCCCTGCCCGTCAGCCCCTATGTAAAATATCTAATTTTAAAAAAGCTCGCACTTTGCTTAACCACTCGGCGTATCTCGCTGTCTTCTCCCGCTTTTGGTAACCTGCGAGGCCTCTGAATTGGTTGTCTCTCTAGAACAACAGGCCTTTCTACACTGATTTGAAGGCAAGTAAAATGTTTTGTACTTGTCGCTATTCCTTCATCAGCGATCGTGTTGCCGCGATGCCAGCAAAGCCTTTCTGAGCCTTCCCTTGCCACATCGCCCGTTTGTAGATGTCTAAAGGTAGCCTCAGCAACAATGCTGCAGCCGCACGTCCCGAGGACAAGCCGGCAACAGAGGATGGCCAGGTGCAGCTGAAGCGCCGAATCACCCTCCTCAATGGTGTCAGCATCATTGTCGGCTCCATCATCGGGTCCGGCATCTTCGTCAGCCCGACAGGCATTTTCAAAGAGGTGAACAGCATTGGCGCCTCCCTGCTGGTCTGGGTCGCCTGCGGCATATTCAGCTTCTTCGGCGCCTACAGCTACGCTGAGCTGGGCACCATGATCCAGCGCTCAGGCGCTGACTACGCCTACGTGCTTGAGGCCTTCGGCCCATTCCTCGGTTTTCTGCGCGTCTGGTGCGAGATCATCGTCATGCGGCCCTGCGCGCAGACCATCGTCTCCCTCACCTTCGCCAAGTACGTCCTGGAGCCCATCTTCAGCGGCTGCCAGCCGCCCATCATAGCCGAGAAGCTGCTGGCGGCTCTCTGCCTCACCATCATCACCTTCGCCAACTGCTGCAGCGTCCGGGCGTC
This sequence comes from Macrostomum cliftonense, assembly GCA_950096795.1. Taxonomy (NCBI): domain Eukaryota; kingdom Metazoa; phylum Platyhelminthes; family Macrostomidae; genus Macrostomum; species Macrostomum cliftonense. The sequence continues at coordinate 38,445 of CATNEM010000014.1, forward strand.
CACCATCATCCAGGATTTCTGCACTTGGGGAAAGACCCTCGCCTTGTTAGGCATAATTGCGGCTGGCGTGTTTCAAGTTTGCCGCGGTCGTGTCGAAGCCTTCAACGACGCCTTTGTGGACACGACGCTTGACATTGGCAGCTTGGTGCGGGCCTTCTACTCGGGCCTGTTCGCCTACAACGGCTGGAACTATTTGAACTGCGTCACTGGCGAAATGAAGAACCCCAAGCGGGACCTGCCGCTGGCCATCTTCATCTCCTGCGCGCTGGTCACCGTGGTCTACGTGTTCGCCAACGCCGCCTACTTCACCACCGTGCCAGTTAGCGAATTCGTCTCCACTCCAGCTGTTGCCATCCTGTTTGCGCAGAAGCTCTTCCGCCCGCTGGCCATCGTGATGCCCATATTTGTGTCTTTGTCCACCTTCGGCGGCGTCAACGGCATCATGCTCACCACGTCCAGGCTGTTCTTCACGGCCGCCGAGGAGGGCCACATGCCCGCCGTGCTCTGCATGATCCAGGGCCAGCTGCTGACCCCGCTGCCAGCCGTGCTTCTTGTCGGCCTGCTGTCGCTGGTCTACCTTGTGGCCGACGACATCTACATGCTGGTGAACTACATGGGCTTCGTCAACTGGCTGGCCATCGGCCTGTCCGTTTTCATCGTGCTGTACTTCCGCATCAAGCGGCCCGATGTGCCCCGGCCCATCCGGGTGCCAATCTGGATCCCAATAGTGTACACCGTGCTCACCGTGCTGCTGTGCGCCAACACCTTCATTGGCGCCTACTACGAGAGCGTCATGGGCATCCTCATCATCCTCACGGGCGTACCCGTGTACCTGGTTGGCGTTGCCTGGAGCAGGAAGCCGGCCTCGCTGCTGCGCGCCATCTCCAGTTTCACCCGTTTAGTGCAGAAGCTGCTGCTGGTGCAGCATGGGGAGAAATCCGCGGACTGAGCTTGGACAGACGGGGGGTTGGCAGCTATACAGGAATTGCTCCTAGAGCATTCCGCTGTTTCTTGTGCAAATCTTTTGTCTTATCAATTGTTAATGTTAATGTCTAATGTATAATGTCTAATGTAATGTCTAATGTATAATGTTACATTTTGGCGAGAATTTCAACCACCTTGCCAAAGCATTCAGGCTGAGTTAATTTTTATTCCAATTGAGGTTTTCCAATACAAATATACTTGTGCCAGTGACTACAGTAGAGTTCTAAAGTGCTCTAACTGTGATTACTTGATTCAAATCATGCAGTTTAACTGCTTCGCCTTTTTTAATGCTATTGTACCTTTTTTGCTGTTCCGCTTTTTACTGGCCTTTACCTTTCCGACTAATAAAAATTCTATAAAACGGCACACGGGATTTTTAAGTGCACTTACAATATTTCTCTTGGAAGTTTATAATTAGCAAAATAAAAAGCGAATATCATAATAGATAAAAACATTGCCATTGTCACTTCACTGTCCTAAATAATGTTGTCTTCGCAGCTAGTTGATTTATCTAACTTATTTCGACGCTAAAAATAAAAGTCTTATATACACTATAAAAATGCTACCAGAAATTTACAGGCACTGTTAGTGCTATATTTTATTTGTATTTTATGTGCTAATTTTTGTTATCTAATTTTTGTTATCTAGTTTTGTGCTAATTTTAATTATTGTCATGAAATTTCAGATAAGCGACTCTCGCAGCAGTGCGCATCCGAGCGACCATAACGAGGTCAGCAGTTGTGACCTCATGTCGCAGTGCAGACTTCGCATTCCTATTGTTGTGATTGAAAGAAATGCCGAGATTGATGAGCTTGCTTGTTCGCTTTTATCTCGGGACCGGCACCAGTCCGCTTCTGCAGTTGGCAATGCTGGTGATAAAGCTGAAGTAGTAAAAAAGTCTAGAAAACGAAAAAGCGACTGTTCTTTGGTGGTGTCCCAGACTGAAGCAGAGCAAAAATCTGCCAATGCGGAGAAGAAAGACAATCATATTGATGAGGCCATTGAGTCTTCAATATCCTCAGCACTGGCAGAATCTATACAGAGAGCAGTGACGACTGAGAAAAAGCGAAAAAAGCGAGTGAATCGCAGCTCAGAGACTTCCGAGTCTCCAAAAGCCTCATCCGAAGCTGATGCTGCACTCAAAGCAGGCAATTCAGAGACGGTACGAAAAAAGTCAAAGCCAAATGGCATCTCTGGGACCTCCGACACTGCGTCTTCAATGACACCCTCAGCAGTTGCTGAACAGATATCTGGCAACACTGAGAAGCGAAAGAAGCTGAACTGTAGCAATGAGACAGGCGAGTCTCCCATAACCTCATCCGAAGGATGTTCTCGACCAACAGCAGATAAGGTAGTGAAAAAGCAAAAAAAGCTGAGTTGCAGTTTTGAGATCACCTATTCTGCTTTCACTTCATCCGCAGCTGATGTTGAACCAAAAGCTGGCAGAAAAAATAAAAATCGAAAGAAGCCAGATCGCAGCTCAGTTACTGCCGAGTCATCAATGGCCTCATTCGAAGCTGATGCTGGTCCAAAAGCAGGCAAGAATAAGGCCAAGTCAGATCGCAGCTCAAGCACTGCAAGGTCTCCAATTGCCTCATCCGAATCCGAAGCAGATTGTGAACTAAAAGAAGAAGAAAGCGTAGAGACGAAGCCAAAGAAGCCAGATTGCGGCTCAGAGACCACTGAATCTTCAATGACACCCTTAGCAGTTGCTAAACAGCAATCCGGCAAAGCAAAGAAATCGATTTGTAGGTACGAGATCACCGAGTCTCCAATGGCCCCATCCGGAGCAGACTCTGCACCTAAAGCAGCCAAGGCAGAATGCCAAAAAAATAGTCAAAATCATCCCAACGCTGCCCTAGCGTCAGGCCTTTGTCCTGCTGTGTTACTGCTTCGAAATTCTGAGCTCGATCGGATGGCCAAAGAACTGGCGTGTCGGAGGCCATTGGAAGAAGAAACTCGAGGAATATTTGACCAGGCGACTGATATGGTAAACGATCAGCCGGAAGCAGAAATTTCCACAGAGGAATGCAACAGGCAGCCAGACCAACAACAACTAGAGAAAAAGAATGCAGGCGAAATCCATTTGTGCCTAGCTTTAAGTGCTAATTCCCAGCCTTTGAACGATTTAGTGAGAGACAAAGGTACCACAGACGGACAAATAAATGAACCAGAAGAACAAATGTCTAACTCCTTAAACGATGAAAATGAACAGAATTCTCATGCGCCAGATAATAACTTTTACCTGCTTCTCGATGAACAGGCTGTTCAAGATGAGGTTTTCCTAGAGACAGACAATCTAACGGATGTGATGCCAGACTATCGGCGTGCAGAAAGTGCTTCGATCAACGCAAAGGAGGGAAAAGGTTTATTTGCGGAGAATCCACCTACCCAGACGGATAGCGAAGTAGGCCCTCACCAGAGCAGATTGCAGCCTGTTGGTGAGCCCTTGAATCAAAAAATCGACTACCAACCCAAGGAAAATCCATTTCGGATGAAGATCCCAAAGAAATCTAGAGAAAATACAGCAATGCAAAAATTAACGAAACTACCATCGGAGCAAAGTTCAGGTAGCAAAACTGATGACGTTCGTAAATTACCGCCTTGTGAAGATTCGCAACTGGCTAGCAACGAAATCAATATGCAAGCAGTATTGAATTCTAAGGATCGGCCAAATCATGATATGAACAGAGGGCGAATCTCCGAAGCAGGCTCGTCTCTGCCACGTTATAATTTTGGTCAAGGCACCGAGGTTTCGCATGAAAAAATCAATCAAAGGGCAATCAAAGAGATCCGTTGCATTTTAGCTGAACTTTTAAGCTCTGGTGAACTAACAAACAAAAATCGTTCATTCAATTCCCAGGCATGGATGCAGCGCATAGAAGATAAGCTTTGTTTATTGGAAAAGTTTGGATTTAAATCAAGCAATTCTAATGAAATTATGCAAATCGCATTTGGTCAGTTCGCCACTGACTTATTTTGCAGGATTGAAAGTAGACTGATTGATGTTAACGCATTAGACCTGCAATGCTTTAGCGAGAAATGCTTAGCATTAGCAAACATGCCGCCTGATCTTGTTAATCGAATCGTTGAAATAGCATTTATCAAGCATGCCTGCTCTAGGCTGACTTTGCCCTACGAATTGGACCAGATTGTCAGTGCCTTCTGGCACTTGTGCTCACTGCTAGGAAAAAACTCCAATATCCTTTGCAGTCTTAACCAAATCAAACGGATGAATCCGTCATCAACCATCGAGTACCAGCCCGTAGAAGGTATTGTAGGAGCGATTACCTGTGTCCTACGGGAAAACCGACAGTACTTTTATCTGTTTGTGTCCCATTTAAAAATGGAAAGTTTGGAGAACCAATTACAATTTTCATTATCCGAGATTCAACGCACAGTTTCAGCCGAGGAATTCAGCCGGTCATTATCAGTTGCCCTCTGCAGGCATATTCGCTGGCTGATGAATCCGATTAGAACTTTGAAAGTGCTGCAAACAACAGAAAATCTGACTCTGAGGATTAAGCGCATTTGCCGTGCATTTAACATTGAATACCCTAAAGCCGAAATGGCAATATTCGAGGATTTAGTCACTGCACAAAAATACGTGCTTGATTCTCCATCGATTTTCGCGTCATTTAGACCGTTTATCAGCTGCACGTGGACTCTTACTATGATAAAAAAGTACTTAGAAGAGGGCATTGAAATGGCAGACTTGGAGAAATGCATATCACGACTATCGAAGATAAGCATCGAGTCTGGAACTGACGTCTCGAGTGTCCTTCAGTCTCTGAGTGAATTTCCTCCTTCAGTAGTGTCAAGAGCTGTAGAAGTTTTCTTCAACGAGTTTTTTACGTGAGAAGTCAGTTGCCTTCGACGATCATGGCAAATTAAAAATTCAACTGCTTCCAGTTATTCAAAAAATGCGCAACATATGCTCTGAACTTCGTATCGCTTTTCCTCATGGCTCGTTGGCGCCGATTTTTGAAAGAATAGCACTGCGCATTATTTTCCAGAAGTTTGAACACGCCACTAAGGAAAAGATGCTTGAAGTTAAGAAGCCTAGCGACGTATTAAGACTTTTGGGAATTGGCTCCGAGCGAATAACCCTTGAGCGATTCGATGTCAAAGATTTTCCTGAGGCAAAAGATTTTCCTCAAGCTGCTGAGTCAATTTTGTCTGCCTTTTGTTCCGAGCTAAGCTTCTCGAACTTAAAAAAAGGCTTAGACAAATCCATCATCGATGGAGGTCCTGCTAAATTAAACAATCTAATTGATTGCGCTGTGCAACAGGAGCTGATCTCGTTGACCGAAATAAAGAGTTTGTTAACGATTTTGGCTAAACTCTGTGCTAAGAGGTACATGGGTTTTCTTCTGCATCATCGATCGCAATTGGAATTTGTGTTGAACTTCGACTTTGTCTTTGAACGGTTTAAGCTCGTCTGCCAACAAGTGGGCGCCGAGTTTCCCTTGAAATTATTTGCTGAAATGAGAGATATTGTGTCCATTCGGAAATTAGCCATGAAGGCAGACCTACCCGACTATTTGGTCGCATCGTTGGACTCTAAATTCGAATTAGAACTGGCATTGCAGCATTACTCCCGCTTTGTGAAAGCGAAGAAAGCCGGGAAAGTTTCCGTTATTCTTGAAACGATGATGCAGCCGATTTCTAGTCTTCAAGACATTGCAGCTTCTGTCTTAATGACTAGGTGCCAAAACAAGTCGATTAAAGAGGCTGCTTCTAAGTATCGCCAAAAAGATGCACACCGCTTGAACAGCTCGACGTCCAAGAATTCTAGTGCCGGACAGTCTGAAGCCGCGATCAGAAGCGTGCTAACAGATACTGACAATCAGTCGTTGAACAGCTCATCTGAAGACCCGAGTTTTCGTGAATCAAGATCTTTCGTTGGCTTGATTCTTGACGATCCATTTTTGAATGTCGATGCCCCTCGCTGCGTAGTCAAAAGTATAGACGAGCTTCCCACTTCTGGAAACTTGGTGCAAAATTGTGAGCTTTGGGGCATGGCATTCGCTACTCACGGTGTCGGCGAAGGAAAGTTTTACTTCGAGACACTATTGCTTCGACAGAATGAGCAGTCATTTTACAGAAGCACATTTCGCGCTGGCTGGAGCCTGGTGTCGAGATCCAACTTCCACATTGCGAGCAACAGCCTTCCAGGATCAGACGTGCATAGTTTCGCCTATTCACCTAAAGGCTACTTGATATCCTCTGGTTCTTTGCGTCCAGTGGCTAACCTGGAATGCGCTGTTGGAGATCGAGTTGTGCTTACGCTTGAGACTAGAAAGTCGAGCTGCGATTCGGTGTGTGCCATTTTTAATGTTTTTGTCGCTCCTTCGCCTTCTTGCTGGCCCTCGGTGCGAAGATCAGAATCATTTACTATCACGTATCATCTTCAAGACAACGCAGATAAAGTCTGGGTGCCCCATATTGCTGTTTTGAACTCGGATGTGCAGGTCTACTTGGACAGAATTTCCTCGCCTTCCGTTCAGTTGTCTGGCTTCTTGCCGTTGGATTTTAATACAGCTATGCCGGTTGCTCCTATTAGGCCTCCGCAGCAACCAGCAGTTACATTCAATGTTGGACTGCCTTTTTCAGGCAAAACTCGATTCACTGAAGCGCAGAAATTTGACCAGCGAGATACGGCCCTCACCATTGTTAGTCTGGACGCGCTGATTGAAAAGTTTATTGCTCCGGAGCTGGGCGAATCAATCGATTGCACTGAAACAAGGAGCCGATTGTTTGAATACCTGAAAATCGCTGGAAATGATCTCATCAACACTTGCCTAACTCACGCCACTAAAATGCGAGCCAACGTAATTGTCGATCTTTGCAACGCGCTATACAGCACCAGAAGGAACCGCGTGGAGTTCTGCGGCCCTGGCTATGAGACCAAGGCAATCATTTTTTGCCCAGGTGCCAAGATGACTAAGCGGCTGATTAAAAACGGGCTGGCTGCGCGCAATCAGGCGCGGCTTTCCAACGCCTACCAGTATCTGCAGGCAAACATAGAGATGCCCGGCCTCCACACCGCCGAGTTCGACAACGTTTCTTTGTTCGGCGATGGAGTTACTGAAGAAAGATTTCTGGCCAGAGTTGCCGAGATGCGCAGCGAGACGGATGCATTGGGCATTCAGTCCGGCGATTGCGACGAGATGCTCTTGGAGGTGTATTGCCGCTTCGGTCTGGACGTCCATGACTTCGATGCCGAGCTTGAACTGGTCGATGTCGCGATGCTGCCGCAGCCTCCTCCGCCTCCGATGGCGTCGGACGATGCCGGCTCCGATCAGGCAGATGCGATCCGCACCCGGCCGTCCGTCCAGCCGCGGCAGCGGGCAGCGGCGCCGCTCGATCGGCTGAGTGTCTTGGACGATGACGAGCAGTTCGTTGGCGAGCTCGGCGCCCTGCCGCTGGTGGCCGCCTACGGGCAGTCGGACTCGGCAGTTGCCGCCGCCGCCACCACTCAGCCAGACTTTTATCTGCTGCCAGCGGCTGAGGAATTCTCGCCTGTGCTCAGCTCGCCAGAGTGAACTCTGCGTAGTTGTTTGTTGAAAACTGTCCGACCCCATTTGCCTATTAGTTGCGCCTCGCTCGTGCTTAGCAGTGACAAGTCAGTTGATATATTTTCAAGAGTTTAAGTAGAGCGCTTTGCGCAAATGTTCAAAGTCGGATATCGCTTCCCTTTCTCGTGCTTTTTATAATTGATGCGCGATGATGTCAGTGTGGCTTGCTCTCTGACTGTCTGGTGCTCAGTCAGTTACCGAATTTATCTATTATTGGCTTTAACTTTTTTTGCTTTTTTTCTGCCTATACCTATTCGGCAGAAATATGGCCTAGTTTCATCATATGCTGTTCTGGTGTTGTGTAAAATTATATTAAATCCCCGAGCTCTCCGTTGCTGCTCACTGGCTATTTTTTGCGTATTTTTTTGCTATTTGCCTAGCTTAAATTTGATAAATTTGCAGTTGCTTTTCTATTCAATGCGCACTTCTACAATGTTGCTAGTTTCAGTTTTGCATGCTTGTACTCCAGTGTCCAGCTGCCGTCTAGCACTATTTGACCTGCTAATATAGTTTAACTTCTCCCTATTTCCTCCATTTATTCTCCCTTCACGCCGTGTTCATTCTCCCTTCATGCCGTGTTCATTCTCCCTTCATGCCGCAATCCCTATCTACCCCGCAGGCAATTGCTTGATTATAAATCGATATATTTTTGGTGCCAAGGCATTAGTCTTTATTGATGTGTTCAATCAGGCATGGGTCTGGCTTAGAAGCTGCAAAAGCAATTTGCTTACAGTAAATAAAATTGACCACTTTTGCTTTTTTAATAAGAAATAAGGATTGTTCTCAAGTTTTGCTTCATTTTTGGCTGTTTTACGATAATTATACGAGCGTAATATCCCAGGATTCGAATGGCTAATCTGAAGGCCTGGCAAGCGCATGCCGCTGTTGCCGCATTAGAGAATTGCCACACAGCCTCGCGCTCGCTTTTTCAGCGCCGCTGGCGGGGTTTTTCGCGCTTTCAGCGCCGCCTTGTGCTGCTGCTGCTGGTGCTGGCGCTGTCCGTGTTCTGGTTCGCCCTGCCCCGCATCGCCATTGTGGAGCAGCAGGCGGCTGGCGGCCGGACGGCCAGATGGAGCCGCTCGAGGATGTCGCGGCTCAGCGGCCTGCTAAGCCTCCGAGTGAGTCAATGGCTCTGCCTTTCCAACGAAATACCAGGCAGGGGACCCGCTGAAGGAGCAGAAAGGGACCCGCTGAAGGAGCAGAAAGGGACCCGCTGAAGGAGCAGAAAGGGGGCCCGCTGAAGGAGCAGAAAGGGGATCCGCTGAAGGATCAGAAGGGGACCCGCTGAAGGATCAGAAGGGGACCCGCTGAAGGATCAGAAGGGGACCCGCTGAAGGATCAGAAGGGGACCCGCTGAAGCATCAGAAGGGGACCCGCTGAAGGATCAGAAGGGGACCCGCTAAAGGTCAGAAAGGAGACCCGCCGAAGGACCAAAATAGGGGATCCGGTTGAAGGACCTGAAAGAGCCCGCCAAAGGATAAAAAGAGGGGTGCGGCCAAACAGTTTATTGCTGTTAGTTATCAAAGTTCATCCATTCAGTCAACTGTTCCTTCTAGATGAAGCTGCATCAACTACGTCAGCGCCGCCGTCTCACCCGCTGCCCGCGGCGCCCAAGATTTCCCTTGGCGTCGCCGGCAACCGCTTGCCGCCGCTGCCGCCCGGCTCACTTGGCCGCCTGTCGGAGGCGGCGCCAAGCCGACGCCAGCTGGCGGTGCTGGAGGCCATGCGGCATTCGTGGAAAGCCTACGAGCTCTACGCCTGGGGCAAGGACGAGGTCCACCCGCTGTCCAGGTGCGGACTGGCAGAGCGAGGGGTAGATGGACTGGCAGAGCTGGGGGTAGATGGACTGGCAGAGCTGGGGGTAGATGGACTGGCAGAGCTAGGGGTAGATGGACTGGCAGAGCTGGGGGTAGATGGACTGGCAGAGCTAGGGGTAGATGGACTGGCAGAGCTAGGGGTAGATGGACTGGCAGAGCTAGGGGTAGATGGACTGGTAGAGCTAGGGGTAGATGGACTGGCAGAGATGGGAGTAGATGGCCTGCTAGAGCTGGAGGTAGATGGACTGGTAGAGCTGGGGGTAGATGGACTGGCAGAGCTGGAGGTAGATGGACTGGCAGAGCTGGGGGTAGATTTACTGGCAGACAAATGGCCTCTAATCTGTCTCGCTGCACCGCAGGTCCTCCGGCGTGTGGATGGGCGCCGGCCTGACCCTCGTTGACTCGCTGGACACCCTGATGATCATGGGCATGACCCAGCAAGTCGCCAAGGCCCGCGAATGGGTGGCCACGAAGCTGACCTTCGATGTCGACAAGCCGCACACGAACGTCTTCGAGACCACCATCCGGTTGCTGGGCGGCCTGCTGTCGGCCTTCCACCTGTCTAACGACTCCATCTATCTGGACCGCGCCCTGGAGCTCGGCGAGCGTCTCCTGCCCGCCTTCAACTCGCCGTCGGGCCTGCCCTACAGCGACATCAACCTGCACAGCGGCCAGGCCTCGAACCCAGTCTGGACTGTCGAGTCTTCCACGTCTGAGGTTGGCCGCTGCCCCGCTTGCTTCCATTTCACTTGCCACATCCTTCTGCTTCATCTGTAATCTCCCCCAGCCTCACCGGTCCTATTCCCCAACCTCACCTGTGCTATTCCCCAGCCTCACCTGTGCTATTCCCCAGCCTCACCTGTCCTATTCCCCAGCCTCACCTGTCCTATTCCCCAGCCTCACCTGTGCTATTCCCTAGCCTCACCTGTCCTATTCCCAGCCTCACCTGTGCTATTCCCCAGCCTCACCTGTGCTATTCCCTAGCCTCACCTGTCCTATTCCCCAGCCTCACCTGTCCTATTCCCAGCCTCACCTGTGCTATTCCCCAGCCTCACCTGTGCTATTCCCTAGCCTCACCTGTCCTATTCCCCAGCCTCACCTGTCCTATTCCCCAGCTTCACCTGTCCTATTCCCCAGCCTCACCTGTGCTATTCCCTAGCCTCACCTGTCCTATTCCCCAGCCTCACCTGTCCTATTACCTAGCCTCACCTGTCCTATTCCCTAGCCTCACCTGTGCTATTCCCCATCCTCACCTGTGCTATTCCTCAGCCTCACCTGTCCTATTCCCCATCCTCACCTGTCCGACTCAAGCCTAACCCACCAGATTCAGAAGACGCCCTCAAATCTGCCGCCCAGGTATCGTCGGTGCAGCTGGAGCTCCGCGAGCTGTCCCGGCTGACTGGCCGGCCGGAATTCGCCGCCGCTGCCGACCGAATCAGCCGCCTGCTGCACTCGGCAGCCAAGCGGGACGGCCTGGTGCCGATCTACGTGAACTCGGTCAGCGGCCGCCTGCAGACGGGCGGCACCGTGTCGCTGGGCGCCCGCGGAGACAGCTACTACGAGTACCTGATCAAGCAGTACGTGCAGGCCGGCAAGGCGCGCGAGTTCGACTACCTTCGGGCTGACTGGCTGGCCGCGGTGGACGGGGTTGTCAAGCACCTGGTGCGCGAGTCCCAGCCGCACCAATTTAAATTCGTCGGCGAACTGCTCGGCGGCAGCACATTCTCGCCCAAGATGGACCACCTGGTCTGCTTCCTGCCCGGCGCCCTTGCCTACGGCTTCCTGCACGGCATGCCACGCGAGCACCTGCAGCTGGCGGAGCAGCTAATGCGCACCTGCTACGTCACCTACACGGCCACCGCCACCGGCCTGGCCCCGGAGATCACGCACTTCAACACCGAGCCGGGCTCCGTGGCCGACACCTACATCAAGCCGCTCGACCGGCACAACATTCAGCGCCCGGAAACTGTGGAGTCTTTGTTCTACATGTGGCGCGTCACCGGCGACCGGAAGTACCAAGACTGGGGCTGGGCCATCTTCCAGGCGTTCGAGAAGCACTCCAAGGTGCAGCCCGCCGGCTACGTCAGCATCAGCGACGTGACGAACGCCGCCAACCCCGGCAAGCGGACCAAATGCGAGTCGTTCTGGTTCGCTGAGACTCTCAAGTACTTCTTCCTGCTGTTCGGCGAGGACGGCGGCCTGCTGCCGCTGGACAAGTGGCTGTTCAACACCGAGGCGCACCCGCTGCCCATCTGGCCGCGGCACTGACGGCAGCGCCACTGGCCCTCCGATTCCAGTTCCGGATTGCGATTGCGGTTTCATTCTTAGTGACTTAATGATTTTTTGCGGCAGACACAAATACAGGCACAGGCAGACACAGGCAGACACAAATACAGGCACAGGGGGACAGGCAGACACAAATACAGGCACAGGGGGACAGGCAGACACAAATACAGGCACAGGGGGACAAGTAGACACAAATGCAGGCACAGGGGGACAGGTAGACACAAATGCAGGCACAGGGGGACAGGTAGACACAAATGCAGGCACAGGGGGACAGGTAGACACAAATGCAGGCACAGGGGGACAGGCAGACACAAATACAGGCACAGGGGGACGGGCAGGCGGGTAGACAAAATCAAAATGACAGAATGACAGACAGGGGACGGAAGTTTCAGATTGCCTTTGTTGCAGAAAATTGCGCCTTTGACCTAATATTTTATTATTTGTATTTGTATTTGTTTCTTGTTGTGGCTATTTGCCTCATTCGATTGAATTCCTAGACAGATAATCAAATATTCTATTTTAATCTGCTGCATTTTTGCTTTAGCACAATTGATTCTGCTTCTGCTTCTGACAGGAGCCTTTATTTGCACTCTTTGATAGCGCGCCGCTCGGTTCTTCATGTCTGCGTGACCTGAGCCGCTTTCCTTCCAATGCGATAATTTTTCCCTCTGCGTGGTGTTATGCGATGCCTAGTATTAGACACTCACAATGACTAGTGAAGCTTGTGATCTCCAAGCTTGAGTTTGCCTGTTATTTATTTTTTCTGCTAAGTGGTTTTGGGCAGGTAGTGATTGTGTCAGACTGGGTGTTGCAGTCAGCTGCAGGCTGTGTCAGACTGGGTGTTGCAGTCAGCTGCAGGCTGTGTCAGACTGGGTGTTGCAGTCAGCTGCAGGCTGTGTCAGACTGGGTGTTGCAGTCAGCTGCAGGCTGTGTCAGACTGGGTGTTGCAGTCAGCTGCAGGCTGTGTCAGACTGGGTGTTGCAGTCAGCTGCAGGTGTCGGACTGGGTGTTGCAGTCAGCTGCAGGCTGTGTCAGACTGGGTGTTGCAGTCAGCTGCAGTGTCAGACTGGGTGTTGCAGTCAGCTGCAGGTGTCAGACTGGGTGTTGCAGTCAGCTGCAGGTGTCAGACTGGGTGTTGCAGTCAGCTGCAGGCTGTGCAGTGTCAGACTGGGTGATGCAGTCTGCTGCAGGTGTCAGACTGGGTGTTGCAGTCAGCTGCAGTGTCAGACTGGGTGTTGCAGTCAGCTGCAGGCTGTGCAGTGTCAGACTGGGTGATGCAGTCAGCTGCAGGTGTCAGACTGGGTGTTGCAGTCAGCTGCAGGCTGTGCAGTGTCGGACTGGGTGATGCAGTCAGCTGCAGGTGTCAGACTGGGTGTTGCAGTCAGCTGCAGTGTCAGACTGGGTGTTGCAGTCAGCTGCCGGTGTCGGACTGGGTGTTGCAGTCAGCTGCAGGTGTCGGACTGGGTGTTGCAGTCAGCTGCAGTGTCAGACTGGGTGTTGCAGTCAGCTGCAGGTGTCAGACTGGGTGATGCAGTCAGCTGCAGGTGTCAGACTGGGTGATGCAGTCAGCTGCTCAAAGCCAAACCCCATATTCGCTCATTTCAGCTGCCCGCAAGATGCTGAGTCTGAACAGCAGCGCTGAACTCACACGCCTGAAGTCGCAGCGGCCGCAGCAGCCGCCAGGCACCTCCGCAGCCAGCGACGCGTCCGCCGCTGACCGAGTGCTGCGGGCGGCTCAGCGAGCCGTCGACTCGGCCATCGGCAGCTCCGCCAGAGCGCCAGCGGAGAGCGAGGAGGCCCTCCGGAATCGGTGGGCCGCCTCCTGGCAGAACGATGTCGATGACTGACAAGCACGCCGAGGCTGCTTCGGCCGTCGATGTCCGCGCGTCGCAGGGCTCTACGACTCTGGATGACCAGTTCTACCTTTTGCCTGCCGCCGCGGCCGACCAGCTCGCTGGATCTTCCGCTGCGTCGGAGCTTCGCAGCAGCGGCCGCATCCCGGACAAGCTGGTGTGGAAGCGGCCGCAGGCAGGGGCCGCCGCCGTCTTCTCCGATGTTGTCGACGTGCCCGCCCGGTCGGTGGATGACATCGTTGATGCCGACGAGGGCATCGCTACTATGACAGCGCACAGCGGCGGTGTCGGCGGCCTTCGCCAAGGAGCCGCCTGCGAGTCTCCGCCCCAGCGTCTTGTCGATGAAGATGACGGAGGAGAATTTGGTGAGGCGGCGGCAAGCCAGCAGCCGTCAACCGGCGATGTTGACGACTGTCGCCGTCTGCTGGCCAGCAGAAAAGCCGGTGTGGTTGGCAGCGGCGGGGGCGGCCGCGTTGTGCATCCGAAGGTCCTGCCGCCGCAGCAGCAGCCGCAGCAGGTAGCAGCCACGGCGGCCGCGACTGCTGCGGTGGCCATGGCGGAGCCGCTGATCCGCGGACAGCAACAGGTTGAGGCCAACATTGGCCGGCTGCTGGAGAGGCTTGAAAAGCTGGAGGCCGAACGGGCGGCCTCAGCCGGCGGGCAGCAGGAGCAGCAGAAGGAGGAGCGCCGCCTCCGGGAGCAGCTGGACCGCCTGCTCGCCGACCGCCTGGGCCAGCTGGAGCAGCTGCAGCGCGAGCAGCTGCGGATGCAGCAGGAGCTGCTTATGCAGCAGCACAGAGTGCCGTTTCTGTTGCCGCCTCCGCACTTGCCGCCGCCACCGCCGCCACCGCCGCCTCCCACTCAGCACCAGCAGCAGTTTCTGCGCCAGCTGGTTGACGAGCGCGCATCTTCGGCTGCTCCGCAACGCCGACCGGCCGGCGAGTCGACTCGCAAATCGCCAGCGCCGCAGCCGACGGAGCTGCAGGCGCAACAGCCTAGCGTTGCCCGCGCCGCCCAAGTCGTGTCGGACATTCGCGACGAGGTGCGCGCCATCGTCCGTCAGGGCGACAGCGAGCTGGGCGGCGGCGTCGCTCGCCTGCTAAGCGAGATCGACAGCATCCGCTCCGACATCCGGGCCCACAAGGACCGCTACCAGGTTGGACCGCTCGCCGAGGCCACCGGCACCGGCACCGGGCAGTCGCGCCCGACTTCCATGCTGCCGCAGCACCAGTCCTCGCCGGCCGTGTCCACCATTGAGCCGCCTGCCGATCGCTCCACGCCCGCTGTGAGCCTCTCCGGCCTGTCCCGCTTCGAGATCAACGGCGCGGGCAGCGGAGGCGCCGGCACTGCGGCTGCCCCAGCCAAGAAGCGGGCGCTCCTATCCGCTGAACGAATACCTGCGCCGCGACCCGCTGCCCGACCGCAGCGTGTACCCCTCCTACGACAGCGTCTTGGAGGCGGAGCGGCGTCAGCGAGAAGCGTCCGGGGGTCGTCAGGCGGAAGACCCGGTGGCGGCTGCCCAGCGAACTTTGCTGGAGGTTCGGCGCCGTCAGAAGGCGCTGGAAACGTCGGCGCAGGCAGCTGAGAGGAACCGCGACGGCAAGCTGATCTACAGCCTAGTGGACGCCATCTGGCAGGACGAGGGCGCCGCGCAGAAGGCCCGGGTTCGCGCCATTGTCGATGACGTCATCAAGCACGGCGTATCAGCTCGCCAGCAACCCGCGCCTGGCGCCCGAAGGATTCGCCCGATGCAGCAGCCGACGGAAGAGGCGGCGCTGCCGATTCGCGCGATCTTCGACGCCGTCTCCGACGCGGAGCTGGCGCGCCTGTGCACGCCGCAGAAGGCAGGAGCCCCGGGCGTGGCGCGCCAGAAGCTTGGCGCCTGGCAGCGAATGCCCTACATGCACTTCGCGAACGACGTCAAGGGCCCGATCACCGCCTTCCCACGGCAGCCAGCAGCCCAAGATCCCGCACGGCGGCGCGCCAAACCAAGCGGCGCCAAGCGCCAGGGACCCGGGCCGAAGCCGCCAGCAACTCGCGAGGAAGCCGTGCAGGCTGGCTCGCCACCGCGGGACGACCAGCGCGGCGTTGAGGACGAAGACGGTGCCTCGGTAGAGGGTGCCGGCATCCGGCTGCCTGGCTACCAGCGGCCGTTGCCGCGCCGACCGGGGCCTCCGCCTGGCCCACGGCGTCGCCGCCCATCGGCAGAGGATGCGGCAGCGGCGTCCCAGCCCGCCGGGCGAGTCCGCGCCGACCGAACCGCCGACGCCGTGCGCTGCCGCATGCGCGACGAGGTGCTGGCCGAGGTGCTCGCCCGCATGGCCGACAAGCGGAGGCGGCCCGCCGACGCCCCGGCGGAGCGCGCCAATTCGGCCGGCATGGAGGCGCTGATCCGCCGCATGATCCTCTCCGCCCTGCTGGCCCGCCTGGACCGCGCCGCGCGCCGTCTCGCTGGCCGCGACGTCCAGCCGCCGGGCGGGGCCACCTGCTCCACACCCGAGGCCACTCCGCGCAGCGAGGACGGCATCGACCAGCCAGAGGAGACGGCGGCCGAATCCACGCCGACGCCGCCGCCCGCCCCGCCGGCTGCCGAGCCGTCCGTGCCGCTGTCCGCTCTGCAGCTGCTCCTCCAGCAGCAACGCCCGGAGCCGCCGCCGCAGCCTCGCGTGGCCGCCTCACCTCCCGATTCCGAGCTCAGCGACGGCGGCTCAACAGGAGCCCCAGGTCGCCTTCCCGATGATGCCATCAGTCTTCCGTCGCGTCATTCCGTTCGCACTCCGACGCCGTCTCTCGAGGAGCCGTCGGAAGCCGCTCCGGCGCCGCCGCCCCCCGTCGCCCAGTCGTCCCGGCTGGACACGGCCTGCCAAACCCTGCAGGACGCCGTCTCTCAAACAGCCGTGGACGTCGAGGCGCAGACGACTCTGCCGCTAGTTCCGGGCTCGCCGCCCCAGTCCGCAGCCCCGGAGGTGCCGCCATCGGTGACGCCTTCAACGCCGTCCTCCCCGGCCACGCCGACTTGCGCGGACAGCATCTCCGAGGGCGTCTGGCTGCTGGACCGCAGCGAGGGCCAGGCGCCCAACATTCAGCTTGCCGCCGAGGCCCGCCAGCTGCTCGGCCAGCTGGACCCCAGCAGCGGCTTCGATCTCACGGCCGACCTGTCCCTGGCCGACCCGCCGACACGCAGCGAGGGCGAATTTCCTCATCGGGCGCCGTCACACCGGACGGACCCGCGGCGCGACCCCGTTCTGGCCGTCATAGCCGGCAGCGACGGCCGGCCGCTCTACTCGCCGCCTCCTGGCCGGCGCCAGCCCGCCGCGCCTGCCGACTTCGCCGACAGCTCGGCCGCCTCGTCCCTCTCGGAGGCCGCCGGCCCGGACAACGGCGGCGGCGACGACGTCACCGACATCATCGGCGATGAAGACGACGAAAACGACGTGGTTGAGGCGCCGCCGCAGCAGCAGCAGCAGCAGCAGCCGCAGCCTTCCCGGCCTCCCCCGGCGCCCTCGTCTTCATTGGCGCCGGGTGGCCGCGTCGATGCCGAGCCGCTCCGGCTGCGGGGCAGCGCCGACGACAACACGGGCGGCCTGGCCAGCACGGCCGAGTTCCCCACGGAGGCCACCACGGACAGGGCGGACGTGGAGCCGGACAATTACCTGGGCCTCAGCAGCACCGCCACCAACCTGCTCAGCACCAACCAGGCCATTCAGGACGCGTTCGCGGCCACCGCCGACTCCGCCAGCCTCGGCACCACGGGGCCGCGCCGCCTGACCGTCAACGTGCCCGGCCTGGACCCGGTGGCCGGCAGCAGTCCCGACGAGGCCGACAGCGTCAGCGAGATCTCCCTTGGCGACGACCTCTAGGCCTGGTGTCGGCGCCCGCCTATTTGACCCGGACTTGCGTATTTTTTATTCTATTTTTCCCAGCCAAAGCGCTGTGCGCTGGCCGCCCCTCTCCCGAAATTGCCTGCTCGATTCCGCGCTGACCCGTCCGTCCGCTCCAACTCAGCCGTCTCGGCTGCGCTAGGACCAAAATAATATTTTTATTATAACAAAGTTTTAATAAACTGACATTCTATTGTTAGCTGGCACCTCGGCCCGGGCCGCGCTCAATCATTTTACGCCTGCCTGAAAGCTGCGCGCCTTCTTTCTATTTGTCCTTCGATTTTTTGTTGCTATGCGCTATCTCTGGCTGGCCCGTGACCTTCACGGTGACCCGGCGCTGGATTTTAGACGGGAATTGTCTTCCGCTTGGGTGAGGGGGGAGGCGCTATCAGGCACTTGGCACCTGGCTATTGTGTGAGCAGAGTGCGGGCCTTATCTGCTAGCTACTGATAGCTGAGAGTGCGCGCCAGTCGGCCCGAATTTGCAGATTTGGCAGCGCTGTGCTGGCAATAAAACCAACTACTATACTACTGTGCACTCCTGTAGCGGCTTAGGCACTTTCGCAGCCTGTTTCGGCAGGATCTGACCGGTTCCAACCAGTGTGTTCCGGCCAGGCCAGCAGCTTAAATTAAAAGGAAGGCAGCGAGCTCAGCTTGGCTGTAGCGCAGATGTGCTACACGGCTAACGGGAGCTGACGGATACATTTCGGGCCTCTTGTGGCGCTGATTTAGGAGGGTACGCTCGTATATTATTAACGCCACCCACATGCTTGGCGTGTAATTTAACTCGTGCTGCCGCTTGCTCGCTACTCACTAGTAGTGCGATAGGACTAGACTAGCGAATTTTAAAGCTGCCAGAATGACGAATAAAATGGGGGCGCATCAAACTCTGGCGGAACGAGCTGCTGAATAAGTGCGGGCTACGCTTAGACCAACCACATATACATGTGCATAGGCCGGTCTCCAGTTGCAATTGTGTACTCGTGACTCCATCATGGTTGACTCGTTAGCTTGTTAGCGGGGTATTGTTAAGCAGTACTCAGCTGATTGAGGCGGGATGTCACGTTGGGAATATTTGGGGCCGATTTCTATGTCTAGGTTGTGGAAAAAATTCGACCAGACAGCCAGATCAAGGCGAGAGCTTGCATCGAATATTTCCAAAGCTTTAGTTTACATGTCCTTACAATATTGTGCTCTGAGCGGTAAAGTAAAATGACGAGAACGATTTCTTCTAAAGTTTCGAAAGCTTTACTAACGGAGTTCAATGATGTTCAGTAATTTTCAGTAATTATGCCCAGCACTGACTGAATAATCTAACATTACATGTTAGCTTTGAGTTGACTCTAGACAAAATTTTTAAACTTTGTTCCCTCCGTTGTGCTTAGTGAAGCTATTAGTGGAATTCGATCCTGCACCCGCCATCACCATTTAAGCTAATTACATTTGCTAGTAAGCTACTCACTGTCCAGTAGAAATATGAACATTTTAATGCATTTTTTGTTTTTTATTTTAAATGGCTTTGCTAAAATCGTAACTAGGACAGAGTTTAAAAATATTGGAGCCAATTTCAAACTTTTGCAAAACAAGTTCACTTAACCCAGCAGTCCAGAAAATCGTGTAATGGGATAAAAAGTTGTGTTTGTCTCAGCATTATGCACTACAAAAACAGCCAAGGTTATTGTTTTTGCTTCCGTGAAAGCCAAATGCGAAATTTTGACATAGGATCGCTCTCCAATTTTAATATGTACACATTCTTAAGTTCTTATTAGTTCCTGCTACATGCACATGGATCCTCGACTCAACCTCTTGAGTCTTGTTTTCTCTCCTTCTGAAATCACGTCCATAAAATAAATCACACAACTAGCTCCTTATGCTAGTTTCTTCTTAAAGCCGCATGTTAAATGTTAAAAAATCGTAAATACTACTGGTCAAAGTAGCAGCTCAATTTGTTTCAAAAAGCTGAACAATTGATTAATTTTTTGGTCGGAACTCCTCAGAGAACGCTAAAGCATCAGAATAAGAGACGGCTGTTTATCAAAAATGTGCGGCATAAATGGCCTGATGCCCTTCGATGGCATAAAAATGTATTTATTAAAATTTGCTTTAAAAAAAACCAAGTTAGCACCGGTTACAGAGATGGAAATTCAGACAAATTAGCTACTAATTAAGTGCAACTTTAATAAAACATGGCAGCTAGTCAAAGGCCAAAAATGCTCAGTCAGCCAGCTTCACGCACTCTCAAAGCTGCTAGTTGTTCGGCTTGAACCTGCAGTTGTTGGGGTTCAGCTGGTTGGCATGGTTGTCCAAGTCAGCCTTGTTCCCTTTGCCTTCGTATTTGCCCGCCGTCTGCGCGTCCGTGGCCGTTGCTTCGGCCTGGGAGGCCTTGGCTTGCGGCTGCTGAGCTGCCTGGCTGGCTGGGGGCTTGTTGCTGGCGGCCTTGTCCATCATGAGTTTGAGCTGGTTGGTAGTAAGACTGGAATTTCGATCGGTACTTTCTTTCGATGGAGTCACTTTACTTAGCTAACTTGATGCGGGACTGAGTGGCTGACTTTTGTAGGGCTTTCACCCGCAGCCTGTCTTATAGATATTCTAAAATCGAAAAGCGAAAAACGAAAGTGAAAGCTATCTGTCCATCAGTCTAATTTGTTGATTTTCAACAATTGATCAGTTTTTAATTTACTAAAATGCTGCTCAATAATTATCAGTTCTGAAATCAGTTTTTAATTTGTTTTAAAAGCTATTTTGACTTTGAAAAGCTTTTGTTTCCGAGAGTCTTTTTACGATGATCAATTAAGTCTGGTGGGAGATGAAGATTGTTTACGAAGGGCTAATTGGATAGCTGCGACGATATGGGTGCTAAAAATAAATTAATTTTACTTGAAATTTCTTGCTTAGAAGCTTACTTCGTATGTATTGTAAAAAATAGTGCAGGCTGTGATTTTGAATGTAATTTACCCACTACTTGATGCTTAATTTTCCAAAAGCCAAATTAAAGGATTTTCTTTTCAATTGTCAATATCGTGAATTTTCAATAATTCACAATAAAAGAGAGCAATTGGGCTATAAGCTATTGCCTAAAGTATTACAGAGATGCAACATTTCTGAGTCCCAATATGGGACATCGTTATCATTTTTTGCTTTCATTATTTTCAAACGAAGTTTTAGCTTTGCGTCCTGGTACAAAAAGCTCCTAGAGGTCTTTGGGATAGCAAAAAAACATTGCAGTCCTTGAAGCTTGAATGCGCGAAAAATGAAATCATAGACAGCTGATTCATTCACCAAAAAAATTTTTTATTGAGGTCATCGGCGAGGTGCAGGTTGGAGAAAAATCACCAGCGTCAGATTATCCTGCCAGCTAATTAAAATAATAAAAGCGATAGCTCAGATCCCGGATACACATGAAAATCGCCTGTCGAGCTCATTGCCCGTCCCGGCTCCAGCCAGCCCGCAAACTGTTCGGTGGCGGTGCCGGCGGCGCCGTCGGGGTTCGCTCGAAGTTCGAGCTGGACGATGACGACGACTCCGAGTCCGCCTCGTCTTCGATGCTTTCCGACGCCTTCGCCGCCGCTGCCGCTGCTGCCGCCGCTGCCGCTGCCGCCGCTGACGTGGCTGAAGCCGTGACGCAGTGCAGCGGGCAGACGTCCGAGTCCAGCCTGGGAGACAGCCGGTGCAGCTGGTGGTCCAGCAGCCACTGCTGGTGGTTCAGCTTCAGGTTCAGCGTGCTGTTCTCCGCCTCCAGCAGGGCGAGCCGGCGGTGCAACCGGTTCAGCTCGCACTGCAGGCTGCCGCCGCCGCTGTCACTTCTGCCGGCTTCGCTCGGGGTCGGCGGCTCAATGGAGAGGCGCGGCGGCGGGAGCAAAGACGGCTGCGAGAGATGCCCGGCTGGCGGCGACAGCGGCTGCACGTGCGGTTCGCCTCGAGGCTCTGCTGCGGCGCAGGCGGCGGCAGCTGCGGCACCTGCTGAAGCCCGACAGAGCCGTGGTGCTGATTGCGGAGCAGCTCCAGGCTGGAGCAGTGGGTCCGGTACTGCAGCTGGTTGGGGCCGCTGCAGCCGCCCACGCAGCCGCCGCCGCCGCCACCACCACCGCCTCCGCCACCGCCGAACCTGACCGGCAAGGTCATGACCTCGATGGGGACCTTGCCGCTGGACTCCACGAGGCCCGGGGTGCTCTGGCTGCGGTTGAGGCTTGCTGCGGGTAAATTACAGAATTTTCCTGCTTGCCTACTGCTGTTGATCAGATAAGTAGTGAGTGCAGAGTGGATGGGTCGCTGCGGTAAAAGAGTATGGCGTGACCAAGTACCAGCCAATTTGTTTTGGTCGCACTGGCTGAGTCATAATCTGATTTCGGGCCAAAACAAGTTGAAAGGGGGAAAACAAAGGCGGGCCGGCTAACGAGCCGCGGGATGGCTGTGCACCTGAGCCCACTGGGGCAGGCCGGTCTCCGGAGGCCTCAGCTGTCTGATTGACTCGGCGACTCCTGGCGAGTGGCGCCAATTTTGTAGTAGCCTAAATGGCTACTTTTTTATCCCGTCTGTGAAGCCTTCGCGCTATCTATCTATCTATCTATCTATCTATCTATCTATCTATCTATCTATCTATCTATCTATCTATCTATCTATCTATCTATCTATCTATCTATCTATCTATCTATCTATCTAATCTATCTATCTATCTATCTATCTATCTATCTATCTATCTATCTATCTATCTATCTATCTATCTATCTATCTATCTATCTATCTATCTATCTATCTATCTATCTATCTATCTATCTATCTATCTATCTATCTATCTATCTATCTATCTATCTATCTATCTATCTATCTATCTATCTATCTATCTATCTATCTATCTATCTATCTATCTATCTATCTATCTATCTATCTATCTATCTATCTATCTATCTATCTATCTATCTATCTATCTATCTATCTATCTATCTATCTATCTATCTATCTATCTATCTATCTATCTATCTATCTATCTATCTATCTATCTATCTATCTATCTATCTATCTATCTATCTATCTATCTATCTATCTATCTATCTATCTATCTATCTATCTATCTATCTATCTATCTATCTATCTATCTATCTATCTATCTATCTATCTATCTATCTATCTATCTATCTATCTATCTATCTATCTATCTATCTATCTATCTATCTATCTATCTATCTATCTATCTATCTATCTATCTATCTATCTATCTATCTATCTATCTATCTATCTATCTATCTATCTATCTATCTATCTATCTATCTATCTATCTATCTATCTATCTATCTATCTATCTATCTATCTATCTATCTATCTATCTATCTATCTATCTATCTATCTATCTATCTATCTATCTATCTATCTATCTATCTATCTATCTATCTATCTATCTATCTATCTATCTATCTATCTATCTATCTATCTATCTATCTATCTATCTATCTATCTATCTATCTATCTATCTATCTATCTATCTATCTATCTATCTATCTATCTATCTATCTATCTATCTATCTATCTATCTATCTATCTATCTATCTATCTATCTATCTATCTATCTATCTATCTATCTATCTATCTATCTATCTATCTATCTATCTATCTATCTATCTATCTATCTATCTATCTATCTATCTATCTATCTATCTATCTATCTATCTATCTATCTATCTATCTATCTATCTATCTATCTATCTATCTATCTATCTATCTATCTATCTATCTATCTATCTATCTATCTATCTATCTATCTATCTATCTATCTATCTATCTATCTATCTATCTATCTATCTATCTATCTATCTATCTATCTATCTATCTATCTATCTATCTATCTATCTATCTATCTATCTATCTATCTATCTATCTATCTATCTATCTATCTATCTATCTATCTATCTATCTATCTATCTATCTATCTATCTATCTATCTATCTATCTATCTATCTATCTATCTATCTATCTATCTATCTATCTATCTATCTATCTATCTATCTATCTATCTGTATCTATCTATCTATCTATAATCCTCACCTTCTTCAATCGGCTTCTTCTTGAAAGCCTGCAACCGCTTGGCAGCGATGGCTTCCAGTTTAACCCTGGCCGCCGGGTAGTCCTTCAGCACGTCCCACAGGTCGGTCTTGGACAAGCAGAAGAGGTCCGAGTAGCCCACAGACTTCACGGACGCCGTGCGCCGGTTGCCCATGGTGCCCATGTTGAGGATTGACAGCTCGCCGAAGTAGCTGCCGGGGCGCAGCGTGGCCAGCACCTTCTTGCAGTCCTCGGCCACCACCTGCAGCCTCCCCCGGCTGATGATGTACATGTGCTTGCCCACTTCACCTGCCAAGGAGTGAAAAAAGGCACGCCTGGAGCAATCCTATTCTCCTAGAGGAAATGAATTTCTGGAGGCTGTAGCAACCCACGCATTTCACTTCTCATAGTGCAAGCGTGACAGCACGAAAAGTACAACTCCATCGAAAAGTACATCTGCCACTGCTGGCCCCGAGTCTTCGTAAATCACAAACCGTTCCTTATTGTTCATTTGCAGTTCTTGCTTCTGGTACGCCAGGAAATTGGCACCCATTTGTTGGCTGGCCGCATAAACAGGTTTCAATTGCTAGGGGGATGCTGACCGCCGGGGGGATATTGGTCCTTGAAGCTCCGCGATTCGAATCTCCCCGCGGGCTAATTTTTCACTCCGCCCGCGGGATCAGCCGCTGCTCTCCCCGGCCGCTGTCTGAGATTCGCCGCTTATCGCCGGGGCTAAAAATGTCAGGCGCGGCAGCAGGGGGGGGCGGAGGCGGCTTATCGCGGCACCGCTGTGCAGCCCGCACGCGTTGCGCCTGGGGCCGCCCGATCAGGCGATGCCCACCGCCCCCCACCTGGGCCGCACATCCGGAGTTCCTGGCGGCCCGCGGCTCTTCACCGCCGGCTTTTAATTCCAGATAAACATAGAAGTTGAAAGTCACGTGCCGCTGCGGCACAGAGGAACCGCACTGGGAGTCCATGACCCGAGAGGAGCCCGATGGGGACACCCGCGTCCAGGTGCAAACGGACTGAGCAGGGTAAAAGTTCTACTATAGAATTGACAAACAAACCTTTCCGGCAGACGAAGTCCCCGGGCGAGAACAGCACGGGGCGGAGTCGCAGGACCAAGTCGGACAGGAAGCCCTCCTCGGTGTTCTGGAACATCTCGACCTTCTTCAGCGTGTCAAGGTGCACGTGGATGGCCATCTCAGCTTTGAGCTTGTCCGGCAGCAGTGACAGGATCTTCTCCTCGTCAACGGTCTTGTGCGAGCTCCAGAGGTAGTCGAACCAGCGGATCACCTTGGACTGCAGGCTCTGCGGCACGCGGCGCAAATTCATGTAGATTTTCACCGCGTCCAGGTGGGCTGCGGGCGCGAGTTCGAATCCGGTTAGCAGCGGGGGGGTTTGAGATTCTTTTGCGAGGCTGGGACTGAGAGGGATAAGAGTGGAAGTGAGGAGGGTGAGAGTGCAATTGAAGAGGGTGACAGTGGAAGGGAGGAGGGTGAGAGTGCAATTGAAGAGGGTGACAGTGGAAGGGAGGAGGGTGAGAGTGCAATTGAAGAGGGTGACAGTGGAAGGGAGGAGGGTGAGAGTGCAATTGAAGAGGGTGACAGTGGAAGGGAGGAGGGTGAGAGTGGAATTCAAGAGAGTGAGAGTGGAAGTGAGGAGGGTGAGAGTGGAATTGAGGAGGGTAAGAGTGGAATTGAGGAGGGTGAGAGTGGAAGTGAGGAGGGTGAGAGTGGAATGGAAGAGGGTGACAGTGGAAGTGAGGAGGGTGAGAGTGGAATGGAAGAGGGTGAGAGTGGAAGTGAGGAGGGTGAGAGTGGAATTGAGGAGGGTAAGAGTGGAATTGAGGAGGGTGAGAGTGGAAGTGAGGAGGGTGGGAGTTGAATCGAAGAGGGTGAGAGTGGAAGTGAGGAGGTTGAGAGTGGAATGGAAGAGGGTGAGAGTGGAAGAGGAGGGTGAGAGTTGAGATGAGTAGAGTGAGAATGGAAGTGAGCGTCAGAAGGGAGAATCAGACAATAGGGGAACGTCAGAAGGAAGGAGCAGACTGAGACAGCCAGTGAGACGGGACCGGACTCAGAGGCAGAGCCCCTGTCCATTCAGCTGACTCCTGAACACACAGCACAAAAGCCGCACTTTGGAACATGCTGATACGCAGGTGCGCTCTGGCTTTCAAGTCGGCAACCAGCGGGCACACTTTTGACGCGGCAGGGGAGCGGCTCCTAGCCCCGCACTCAAATTCATGTTGTCAGGGCGTGGGTCCTCAGCTCTTTGCCCGTCAGCCCCAAACAGGTCAGAAGGATAAACAGAATAATTAAAAGAGAGACTGAAAAAGAATTCCAAGAAATTCAATTGAGGCTGCAGACCACTTGGCGACGAAAGTGCACGAGGCTCTCCCAGCCGCATCGTCCGTCTGTCCGTCTATTCGAGGATGGCAACAAAATCGATGGAGCTCCTCCAAGCCCGCCTGATTGGCAGGGCCGGCTCTGGGGAGGTTTTTTAAATTTCATTTCTATATCAGAGCCGCGCTCAACCTTTGCGAGTAGGCGGTGAAAGGTGGCCCAGTGCGAAAGGCTGATTTCTTGGCTGCGGGCAGCGCCTGAGCAGCAATAATTCGATAAGCAACAATGCTGGCAACCGCGCTGCCCCGTAGTGCTCCATGGACTTGCTGGCTGTGGAGTAGCGAAGGCGCCGAGCGAAATCAGGAGATTCCACAGCGCAGCAGCAGCTATCAGAGCAGAGTCGGCTGATCGGCTCTGCCCTCCACCCGCTGTCCCCCTGGCCTGTCCCAGTTTGCGGCTCAACAGACAAACTGGGCGCGCCTGTACGCGCCGCAACTACTGGGGAGCCCGGATCCCGGACCCTGGCAAAATCGATCCCCTACCCGGCTGGCAAACTATGGGAAGAATCGGTGCGGGGATCCGGGTGGGGGCTGTGAGCACAAAGTCGGGCTGACTGACTCGTCACATGGCCGGCTGAAAACTGCGCGGAGGGGGTGGGCGCATTGGAAAGTTTGGCCCCCCCTCGACTTGCGTTCAGCTCCGGCTCTGCCACCCCCACGTGACTCAAACTGCGTTCCGCGTGCGCTGTCGGCAATGCGAGACGCGTTCGAGGCTCCCCCGTTCAATTTTGGGGTCAATTTTGACAGCGGCATTCCCGCTCCTCTTTAAAGGCTGCCTTGTGCACCGAGTGTGTTCCGGGTGGATTGGGAATGTGGCCTGTCACCAGTAACAAGGTCAAAAATGATGTAACTATGTACGAAGTAAAACAGCAACCTGTAACAGGGGGATCAGGGTTGCTATGGTGAGCAACATTTTACACAGGAGGATCAGGGTTGCTATGGTGAGCAACATGTCACACAGGAGAATCAGGGTTGCTATGGTAAGCAACATGTAACACAGGAGGATCAGGGTTGCTATGGTGAACAACATGTCATACAGAAGGATCAGGGTTGCTATGGTGAGCAACATGTCACACAGGAGGATCAGGGTTGCTATGGTGAGCAACATGTCATACAGAAGGATCAGGGTTGCTATGGTAAGCAACATGTAACACAGGAGAATCAGGGTTGCTATGGTAAGCAACATGTAACACAGGAGGATCAGGGTTGCTATGGTGAGCAACATGTAACACAGGAGGATCAGGGTTGCTATGGTGAGCAACATGTAACACAGGAGGATCAGGGTTGCTATGGTGAGCAACATGTCACACAGGAGAATCAGGGTTGCTATGGTGAGCAACATGTCACACAGGAGGATCAGGGTTGCTATGGTGAGCAACATGTAACACAGGAGGATCAGGATTGCTATGGTGAACAACATGTCATACAGAAGGATCAGGGTTGCTATGGTGAGCAACATGTCACACAGGAGGATCAGGGTTGCTATGGTGAGCAACATGTCATACAGAAGGATCAGGGTTGCTATGGTGAGCAACATGTAACACAGGAGAATCAGGGTTGCTATGGTAAGCAACATGTAACACAGGAGGATCAGGGTTGCTATGGTGAGCAACATGTAACACAGGAGGATCAGGGTTGCTATGGTGAGCAACATGTAACACAGGAGGATCAGGGTTGCTATGGTGAGCAACATGTCACACAGGAGAATCAGGGTTGCTATGGTGAGCAACATGTCACACAGGAGGATCAGGGTTGCTATGGTGAGCAACATGTAACACAGGAGGATCAGGGTTGCTATGGTGAGCAACATGTAACACAGGAGGATCAGGGTTGCTATGGTGAGCAACATGTAACACAGGAGAATCAGGGTTGCTATGGTGAGCAACATGTCACACAGGAGGATCAGGGTTGCTATGGTGAGCAACATGTAACACAGGAGGATCAGGGTTGCTATGGTGAGCAACATGTAACACAGGAGGATCAGGGTTGCTATGGTGAGCAACATGTAACACAGGAGGATCAGGGTTGCTATGGTGAGCAACATGTAACACAGGAGGATCAGGGTTGCTATGGTGAGCAACATGTAACACAGGAGAATCAGGGTTGCTATGGTGAGCAACATGTCACACAGGAGGATCAGGGTTGCTATGGTGAGCAACATGTAACACAGGAGAATCAGGGTTGCTATGGTGAGCAACATGTCACACAGGAGGATCAGGGTTGCTATGGTGAACAACATGTCATACAGAAGGATCAGGGTTGCTATGGTGAGCAACATGTCACACAGGAGGATCAGGGTTGCTATGGTGAGCAACATGTAACACAGGAGAATCAGGGTTGCTATGGTGAGCAACATGTAACACAGGAGGATCAGGGTTGCTATGGTGAGCAACATGTAACACAGGAGGATCAGGGTTGCTATGGTGAGCAACATGTAACACAGGAGGATCAGGGTTGCTATGGTGAGCAACATGTCACACAGGAGAATCAGGGTTGCTATGGTGAGCAACATGTCACACAGGAGGATCAGGGTTGCTATGGTGAGCAACATGTAACACAGGAGGATCAGGGTTGCTATGGTGAGCAACATGTAACACAGGAGGATCAGGGTTGCTATGGTGAGCAACATGTCACACAGGAGGATCAGGGTTGCTATGGTGAGCAACATGTAACACAGGAGGATCAGGGTTGCTATGGTGAGCAACATGTCACACAGGAGAATCAGGGTTGCTATGGTGAGCAACATGTAACACAGGAGGATCAGGGTTGCTATGGTGAGCAACATGTAACACAGGAGGATCAGGATTGCTATGGTGAGCAACATGTCACACAGGAGGATCAGGGTTGCTATGGTGAGCAACATGTAACACAGGAGAATCAGGATTGCTATGGTGAACAACATGTCATACAGAAGGATCAGGGTTGCTATGGTGAGCAACATGTCACACAGGAGGATCAGGGTTGCTATGGTGAGCAACATGTCATACAGAAGGATCAGGGTTGCTATGGTGAGCAACATGTAACACAGGAGAATCAGGGTTGCTATGGTAAGCAACATGTAACACAGGAGGATCAGGGTTGCTATGGTGAGCAACATGTAACACAGGAGGATCAGGGTTGCTATGGTGAGCAACATGTAACACAGGAGGATCAGGGTTGCTATGGTGAGCAACATGTCACACAGGAGAATCAGGGTTGCTATGGTGAGCAACATGTCACACAGGAGGATCAGGGTTGCTATGGTGAGCAACATGTAACACAGGAGGATCAGGGTTGCTATGGTGAGCAACATGTAACACAGGAGGATCAGGGTTGCTATGGTGAGCAACATGTAACACAGGAGAATCAGGGTTGCTATGGTGAGCAACATGTCACACAGGAGGATCAGGGTTGCTATGGTGAGCAACATGTAACACAGGAGGATCAGGGTTGCTATGGTGAGCAACATGTAACACAGGAGGATCAGGGTTGCTATGGTGAGCAACATGTAACACAGGAGGATCAGGGTTGCTATGGTGAGCAACATGTAACACAGGAGGATCAGGGTTGCTATGGTGAGCAACATGTAACACAGGAGAATCAGGGTTGCTATGGTGAGCAACATGTCACACAGGAGGATCAGGGTTGCTATGGTGAGCAACATGTAACACAGGAGAATCAGGGTTGCTATGGTGAGCAACATGTCACACAGGAGGATCAGGGTTGCTATGGTGAACAACATGTCATACAGAAGGATCAGGGTTGCTATGGTGAGCAACATGTCACACAGGAGGATCAGGGTTGCTATGGTGAGCAACATGTAACACAGGAGAATCAGGGTTGCTATGGTGAGCAACATGTAACACAGGAGGATCAGGGTTGCTATGGTGAGCAACATGTAACACAGGAGGATCAGGGTTGCTATGGTGAGCAACATGTAACACAGGAGGATCAGGGTTGCTATGGTGAGCAACATGTCACACAGGAGAATCAGGGTTGCTATGGTGAGCAACATGTCACACAGGAGGATCAGGGGTTGCTATGGTGAGCAACATGTAACACAGGAGGATCAGGGTTGCTATGGTGAGCAACATGTAACACAGGAGGATCAGGGTTGCTATGGTGAGCAACATGTCACACAGGAGGATCAGGGTTGCTATGGTGAGCAACATGTAACACAGGAGGATCAGGGTTGCTATGGTGAGCAACATGTCACAACAGGAGAATCAGGGTTGCTATGGTGAGCAACATGTAACACAGGAGGATCAGGGTTGCTATGGTGAGCAACATGTAACACAGGAGGATCAGGATTGCTATGGTGAGCAACATGTCACACAGGAGGATCAGGGTTGCTATGGTGAGCAACATGTAACACAGGAGGATCAGGGTTGCTATGGTGAGCAACATGTAACACAGGAGGATCAGGGTTGCTATGGTGAGCAACATGTCACACAGGAGGATCAGGGTTGCTATGGTGAGCAACATGTAACACAGGAGGATCAGGGTTGCTATGGTGAGCAACATGTAACACAGGAGGATCAGGGTTGCTATGGTGAGCAACATGTCACACAGGAGAATCAGGGTTGCTATGGTGAGCAACATGTCACACAGGAGGATCAGGGTTGCTATGGTGAGCAACATGTAACACAGGAGGATCAGGATTGCTATGGTGAACAACATGTCATACAGAAGGATCAGGGTTGCTATGGTGAGCAACATGTCACACAGGAGGATCAGGGTTGCTATGGTGAGCAACATGTCATACAGAAGGATCAGGGTTGCTATGGTGAGCAACATGTAACACAGGAGAATCAGGGTTGCTATGGTAAGCAACATGTAACACAGGAGGATCAGGGTTGCTATGGTGAGCAACATGTAACACAGGAGGATCAGGGTTGCTATGGTGAGCAACATGTAACACAGGAGGATCAGGGTTGCTATGGTGAGCAACATGTCACACAGGAGAATCAGGGTTGCTATGGTGAGCAACATGTCACACAGGAGGATCAGGGTTGCTATGGTGAGCAACATGTAACACAGGAGGATCAGGGTTGCTATGGTGAGCAACATGTAACACAGGAGGATCAGGGTTGCTATGGTGAGCAACATGTAACACAGGAGAATCAGGGTTGCTATGGTGAGCAACATGTCACACAGGAGGATCAGGGTTGCTATGGTGAGCAACATGTAACACAGGAGGATCAGGGTTGCTATGGTGAGCAACATGTAACACAGGAGGATCAGGGTTGCTATGGTGAGCAACATGTAACACAGGAGGATCAGGGTTGCTATGGTGAGCAACATGTAACACAGGAGGATCAGGGTTGCTATGGTGAGCAACATGTAACACAGGAGAATCAGGGTTGCTATGGTGAGCAACATGTCACACAGGAGGATCAGGGTTGCTATGGTGAGCAACATGTAACACAGGAGAATCAGGGTTGCTATGGTGAGCAACATGTCACACAGGAGGATCAGGGTTGCTATGGTGAACAACATGTCATACAGAAGGATCAGGGTTGCTATGGTGAGCAACATGTCACACAGGAGGATCAGGGTTGCTATGGTGAGCAACATGTAACACAGGAGAATCAGGGTTGCTATGGTGAGCAACATGTAACACAGGAGGATCAGGGTTGCTATGGTGAGCAACATGTAACACAGGAGGATCAGGGTTGCTATGGTGAGCAACATGTAACACAGGAGGATCAGGGTTGCTATGGTGAGCAACATGTCACACAGGAGAATCAGGGTTGCTATGGTGAGCAACATGTCACACAGGAGGATCAGGGTTGCTATGGTGAGCAACATGTAACACAGGAGGATCAGGGTTGCTATGGTGAGCAACATGTAACACAGGAGGATCAGGGTTGCTATGGTGAGCAACATGTCACACAGGAGGATCAGGGTTGCTATGGTGAGCAACATGTAACACAGGAGGATCAGGGTTGCTATGGTGAGCAACATGTCACACAGGAGAATCAGGGTTGCTATGGTGAGCAACATGTAACACAGGAGGATCAGGGTTGCTATGGTGAGCAACATGTAACACAGGAGGATCAGGATTGCTATGGTGAGCAACATGTCACACAGGAGGATCAGGGTTGCTATGGTGAGCAACATGTAACACAGGAGGATCAGGGTTGCTATGGTGAGCAACATGTAACACAGGAGGATCAGGGTTGCTATGGTGAGCAACATGTCACACAGGAGGATCAGGGTTGCTATGGTGAGCAACATGTAACACAGGAGGATCAGGGTTGCTATGGTGAGCAACATGTAACACAGGAGAATCAGGGTTGCTATGGTGAGCAACATGTCACACAGGAGGATCAGGGTTGCTATGGTGAGCAACATGTCACACAGGAGGATCAGGGTTGCTATGGTGAGCAACATGTAACACAGGAGGATCAGGGTTGCTATGGTGAGCAACATGTCATACAGGAGGATCAGGGTTGCAACGGTGAACAGCAGGACACAGGGGGGTCGGGAACCTCCCAATCCACAGACAGCTGCTGATCGCACGCCAATCGATCACTGGCCAAAGCAGCGGCTGGCCCAGCAACAATGCAGCCTCGATCGGCTACCAGTTCGTTTTTTGGCAAAGTCGCCGGGGCAAAATGATGAAGTGGCGCCCCCCGCGGCTGCTGCACTTTGCAGCCTCCCAATGACCAACAGTAGCCCCTCCCCCGGGGCGTGAGGCTGCATAAGCTGCGGCTTCATCATTGGGTTGCCGTGGCCGAATTCCCTAGCGCCTTTCCGCTCCCGTCCCTTCTCTGATATGCGTGTTTGGTAAAGAAATACGAGAGCCAGACGGAAAGAAACACTGCAGACAGCGGCAACAATGCCGCCTGCCTTTCCCCGCCCTTCCTCCTTGCGGATTCCTCGCCTGTCAGTCAGCCAACACGAGTTGACGGTTCGTTGCAGCGGAGCCGGCCAATGCAGGGGCTGACCTCCGCACTAACGGGTTTTGATAGCTCAGCAAAGTTCATACAACAGGTCTGCTTTAGATTGGGGTCTTCTGTGTCTTCTGCTTCTGTCTTCTGCTTTTATCGTCTGCTTCTAACCAGTGTGCTTCCAGAACTGATGCTTCTACGATTGCAACTCGTTTTTTTGTTAACACCCCCGGTTCCCTAATCCAGGGAAGGCGATTTGGAAATGCGTTTTCTTAGGCAGATCAGAATACGAGCGTATTTTCCCACACACTCTGCCCCGTCCCCCCGGGCTTATGAAGTGGAGTTTTCCCTCGGCAGGCGAGACTCGCCGGCCACCTTCTTGCCCGCCGGCCGTAATTGGCAGCCATAAAGCGACCTGAATTATGGCGGCCCCAGGCGGCGGACTTTCTGGATCGCCCCCCCCCGCCTCCGCAGCTGAATATTAGCTCGTAATGCCCGCCTTGCTGGCGACACAGGAGGCCCCGAAGCTCCGCCGGCAGCTCCGCGGCCGCAGAAAAGAAAACAAGCAGCAGAGGAAAGCAGCGGCGACGTTGCTAGGGAGGGGAATACGAGGTCCTAGTAGAAACGCCTGTCCCCAGGATTTTTGTGTTTTGAAAGCGCTGCAGACTTTGCGCGCCGATTGGGGAAACTGGGGAGATTGAGGGGAAGCGGCAATGTGGGATTGAGCAGCTCGGGCCTGTGTTGCTGAGTCACTGCAGCTGCAAACAACGCTCGAAGCCGTGGGTCCCGCCAGTGAGAAGCACGTGAGCCGCTGTGGGAAGATCTTCCCCGAATATCGGCTTCCCATCTGGCTGATCCCCGCAATAATCTAACTGAGGAATCGCTCCGGTCTCTGGGGCCTCAGCTTCCGCGTCATCTTGCAAAGGGATTTGTCGCTGATGTCCCGAGATGACGGGTACTGGGGGGATTTGAGACTCCGGAGCCTCCCCTGCCGCAAGTCCCGGTCTGGGATGCGGAAGAGCAAAAGTGCTGCGAGTTTTTGCTGAGCAACTGCAGCCCGCAGCCGCGCTGATCTATGGCGACTGCGCGCCGAGCAATTTACGGTGCGCGCCTCAGGTTTCGCTGGCGCTCGTAACTCATTGAGAGGCGGCGCATCCGGCCTGGCAGCAGTTCGGCACGGATGCCCCCGGCCCGGAATCCGTCAGTCCGGAGACGGTGGACGGTCGCGCAAATCCCTCCGACCGGAGCTTCGCGTCACGCGCCGAGCCCCTCTCGGTGCAGCGAGCTTATCTCTGGGCAAACATGACGAATTGCCGTGGCCTAAGCGGCCAGCACGCCAAGGCTACTGGGTGCTGAGCGGTGACTTGAACTGGCTGAGCTGATTCGATCTCAGATTTGCTCAGGAAAATAAAAGCGGCAGTTGCTTGGGCCGGGGATTTAACTAATGGGAGCTCCAGCTGTAAGACTTTCCTTAGTAGGCTTTTGATTTCCAGGAAATGGATTTCAAGTATACAGCACTGGAATTCCTAGCATCTAGCAGAGGGATTCGCAATATCTAGCAGAGGGATTCCCGATATCTAGCAGAGGGATTCCCGATATCTAGCAGAGGGATTCCCAATATCTTAGCAGAGGGATTCCCGATATCTAGCAGAGGGATTCCCGACATCTAGCAGAGGGATTCCCGATATCTAGCAGAGGGATTCCCAATATCTAGCAGAGGGATTCCCGACATCTAGCAGAGGGATTCCCGACATCTAGCAGAGGGATTCCCGATATCTAGCAGAGGGATTCCCAATATCTAGCAGAGGGATTCCCAACATCTAGCAGAGGGATTCCCGACATCTAGCAGAGGGAATCCCGATATCTAGCAAAGGGAATCCCAATATCTAGCAGAGGGATTCCCAATATCTTAGCAGAGGGATTCCTGATATCTAGCAGAGGGATTCTCGATATCTAGCAGAGGGATTCCCGATATATAGCAGAGGGATTCCCGATATCTAGCAGAGGGATTCCCGATATCTAGCAGAGGGATTCCCGACATCTAGCAGAGGGATTCCCGACATCTAGCAGAGGGATTCCCAATATCTTAGCAGAGGGATTCCCGATATCTAGCAGAGGGATTCCCGATATCTAGAAGAGGGATTCCCGACATCTAGCAGAGGGATTCCCGACATCTAGCAGAGGGATTCCCAATATCTTAGCAGAGGGATTCCCGATATCTAGCAGAGGGATTCCCAATATCTAGAAGAGGGATTCCCGACATCTAGCAGAGGGATTCCCGATATCTAGTAGAGGGATTCCCAATATCTTAGCAGAGGGATTCCCGATATCTAGCAGAGAGATTCCAGATATCTTGCAGAGGGATCCCCGATATCTAGCACAGGGATTTCTAATGTCCAGCAGCGGGATTCTATTATAGTTGGGGCTCAAAGTCAAAGTCAAAGTCAACATCAACTCGCTCACATGGACCTGTGGCCCAAAAGGCACTTAACATATTACATGGATTTTAACAAGAGTTTCGTTTTAAGATGTTGACTTCTGAAGATTTGATCCGCAGAGTTTGTTGGTAAATTTTGGTCTCAGCTCCGTTTTAGCAAGCTATTTCACTCTGAAATGACTTGATGAGCTGCTCCGCAAACTGTGTCACCGAGTACTTTTATCTGCCCCCTCGGGCCAGGAAAGGATTACAGACACTCAGCCTGCCGAGCGCATCAAGATGGCGAATTTTATCCAGGGATGAAAGGCATCCGCGTTCTCGTCAATCTCCCAGGCGGCTCGGCGGCTTAAAATATTATCTTTCAGCGCGAATTTCGCACCTCAGTGCCGCCGCGGCCATCAGCCTGAGAGCGGCAACTGACGATTAAAAGTCCAGCGCTGTTGCCGGCGGTGAAAGACGCCTAAGACTACGGAGGACACCCCCACAGTGCGGTGGACACCCCCACAGTGCAGTGGACACCCCCAGAGTGCAGTGGACACCCCCAGACTGCAGTGGACACCCCCAGACTGCAGTGGACACCCCCAGAGTGCAGTGGACACCCCCACAGTGTGGTGGACACCCCAGACTGCAGTGGACACCCCCAGACTGCAGTGGACACCCCCAGAGTGCAGTGGACACCCCCACAGTGTGGTGGACACCCCAGACTGCAGTGGACACCCCCAGACTGCAGTGGACACCCCCAGACTGCAGTGGACACCCCCAGACTGCAGTGGACACCCCCACAGTGTGGTGGACACCCCAGACTGCAGTGGACACCCCCAGACTGCAGTGGACACCCCCAGACTGCAGTGGACACCCCCACAGTGTGGTGGACACCCCAAGAGTGCAGTGGACACCCCCAGACTGCAGTGGACACCCCCAGACTGCAGTGGACACCCCAGACTGCAGTGGACACCCCCAGAATGGATTCGGCACCCGCAGAGACATCAACAGACAGTGGGTGGCAGGCCGCCGGCTCACCCTGAAAGTCCCGGCGGGCCATGCTGGTGTTGGCCACAATGTTGGACACATGGCCGAGGACGGTGGCGAACAGCAGCAGGCAGAAGACGATCTCGCAGATGACGAACACGTAGTGCCAGAGCGCGTTGGGCTTGGGCATCTCGGCCATCAGCGAGACGGCCATGCTGCTCCAGTACAGGGAGAACAGGTACTGCTCGTCCACCCGGCTGGTGTTCGGGTTGGGGAAGTACCACAGCTCGGCCCGCCAGCTGTCGTTGTGCAGGTGGGCATGGGACAGGAACTCGGGATTGTTCTTGATGACGAGCTTCAGCACGCAGGCGTTGGTGTGGATGATGAGCATGAGGTAGTGGCCCAGCTTCAGCGAGCGGATGAGGTTCGGGTAGTTGGCGTGGCGCTCCGTGCGGTCCAGGAACTGGAAGAACTTGTACACCTTGCACAGGCGGAACGCTCGAACGATGGACTGGAAGTCGAAGGACAGGTACAGCAGGTCCAGCGGCAGCATGCACAGGCAGTCCACGTAGAACCGCGTGCTGTCCATGTAGTGCAGTCGCATCTTCACCTGGTTGGTCTGCAGGACGCCGTCCTCCAGGTAGCCGGTGCGGAAGGACACGGCGATGTCCAGCAGGTAGATGAGGTCCATGGCGTAGTCCAGGGGGAACCAGATCTTCATGGTGGACGCCTCGATCTCCATGAAGGCCACGCGGAACAGGATGACCCACAGGTTGTAGAGGAAGGCCAGGGAGACCACGGTGCACCACCAGTGGATGAATTGGCCGGCCGGGTCGAACACGATCCGGCTGGATCGGCAGCGCCGCGACGATCTGGCTCCGGCGCCAGACGAAACGCAGGCGCTGCCGCTGGCGCATCCGGCGCCGCCAACCGCGCTAGCGCCA
The DNA here is from genome assembly GCA_950096795.1 of Macrostomum cliftonense. NCBI lineage: Eukaryota > Metazoa > Platyhelminthes > Macrostomidae > Macrostomum > Macrostomum cliftonense. Next base: position 75,505 of record CATNEM010000014.1, read on the forward strand.
GTGACGCCGGCGCCAAATCGCTCTTTCATGTCGCGCCGGCGCTGCTTGCGCATCTCGCGCAGCGTCAGGTTGCAGCGGTTGGCGTTGGCGCCCGAGCCCACCGAGAAATTGTCCGACGGGGCGCGCCGCACGGCCCCCATGCCGCGCACGGCGCTAAGAAGGCTCTGGCGCGAGGCTGCCGTCAGCGCCGAGTACTCGGCGCCAGTTGAGCGGCCGTGACCGCTGCTGCGATGGCTCTGCAGTGGCCCGTTCGCCTTGGACTGCTGCATTGACGGCGCCCGGGTGCCGTGAAGCTCGCCGCTCGCATCAAACGGCCTCCGTTACGCCGCGTGCTGCCAGCGGTTTTCAGCCTGGGCGCTGGCGGCTCCCATTGGCGCCCCGAGCCCGGCCAATGGCGACTCCGCAGCCGAGCGCAAGTCGAAAAACAAACGAACTCAGCCGGATCTGCAGAGCCGCGCTTTAATCAGCCGATCGTACCGGCGATCCCCAGTGCCTCTCTATCCCCTTTGCCGCTCCCCCGCCAAGATCCCCCAGGTCGTGCCAATCCGCATTGATTTTTGCCTCGGCCCCGAGCAGATTGCCACGCGTGCAGCCGCGCTGCCGTTTCTGTGCGTGGGAGGGCGGGCAGCGGGGAGGCGCATGGCTGGTCGCGGCGCAGTCGGGCGGCTTGGGGCAGATTTGAGCACTCTCAGACAATGGGGAGGTGGGTCGGTGGGGTGACTGGAAGCAGCAGAGAGCGGCAATGCGGAGCTAATCTGGCTGGCAGGATCAGCGCAGCTGACAAGGCGCTGTCAAACGGTCAGGACAAACTCGTGGCAGCCGAAACTCTGAGCAGTTTTTGCATTAAGAAGACTCTTGAAACTCTAAGAACCGTGTAGGCAGACGAGAAGCAGGGAAATCCCAAGCTCGATAAGCAACCAGTAGAAAGGGCGAGCAAGCGATTTCAGTTGTTTGATGCAGCTCTCGATAAGCAGCAATTTATCCTAATTGAGCAAAGCGCCGAATTCTTAGAAAATCAGGCCAGAGCGCAATGAGCCTGACAGGTGCCGGTGTGTTTTCAAAACAGCCTGTTTTCAGAACACGAACGGAATTATTTTAGTTATTAAAATGCCTTCACTCTACTACAGTAGTAAGCAAGACCTCTATCCATTATTCAATTAGCCGCTGCAAAGAAATTTACGTAGCACATCAGTTTCTTGGAAAAGAAAACGAACGCAAAACCAGAAAATAGATGTTTCATAGAAAAAAACCTGACGAAAAGCAAAACTGCAAACGTGAAAACTTGCGCACCAGCAAAATTTATATATTTAAATTTATTAAATCGAATTTTTACTAATAGCCACGCTGCAAATTACAGAAAGGTGTAAAAATATTGCAAGCACCGGGGCGGCGTAATGCGCGTAAAGACAGGAATAATCAAAATTACAAATGCAATTTTTGCACTGGTACTTTAACTGGCACTCCTGAGCTCCTCAGGAGTTAAACCCAGGATACAGCGACCCTAGACAGGCAGACAGACAGACAGACAGACAGACAGACAGACAGACAGGCAGACAGACAGGCAGGCAGGCAGGCAGACAGACAGACAGACAGACAGACAGACAGGCAGGCAGGCAGGCAGACAGGCAGACAGACAGGCAGGCAGGCAGACAGACAGACAGGCAGGCAGGCAGACAGGCAGGCAGACATAGAGACAGGCAGGCAGACAGGCAGGCAGACACACATACACACACACACACACACAGACACACACACACACACACACAGACACACACACACACACACACACACAGACACACACACACACACGCACACACACACACAGAGTCAGACCATGCGCCGGTAGCTGCCGTAGCTCTGGTTCCAGTTGGCGTATTGGACGAGGTCGCTAGGCAGCACGGAGGCCCGCGCCTGCGTGAGAGCCTCCTCGAAGTCCTGCGGCCCGATGGGGCGGACGGCGCTAACGGAGATGCTGCAGATCCGGTCAAGCGGGATGCTGCGCACCGGCCCCAGGGCCGCCTCGCGCACCTGTCAGCGGAACAGAAAGGCCATAAATCAGGCGTGACGGACTCGGCCAAGTCTCAAGCCACCCCCCCTCCCCGCCAGACCCACCAGGTTGGCCACGTCGGCGCCGCTGTAGCCGTCGGTGGCCGCGACGATGTGGTCGATGTCGGCCTCGGCCAGGCAGTGGCTCTGGCCGGCCAGCATCCGCTGCACAATCTGGCGCCGGCCGGCCGCCTCCGGCAGCGGGATGTACAGCCGCTTGACGAATCGGCGCCTGGCCGCGTCGTCCAGCTCCTGCGGCCGGTTGGTGGCGCCGATGACCAGCAGGCGCTCCTCGGCCTCGGTGCCGATGCCGTCCAGCTGGACGAGGAACTCCGTCTTCATCCGGCGCGAGGACTCGTGCTCGGACTCGGAGCGGGCGGACAGCAGCGAGTCGACCTCGTCGATGAACACGACGGACGGCGAGCGGCTGCGGGCCACGGCGAACAGGGCGCGGACGAGTTTCTCGCCTTCGCCGACCCACTTGGAGGTGAGGCTGCTGGCCGAGATGTTGAAGAAGGTGGCGCCGGACACGGAGGCGATGCAGCGGCCAATCAGCGACTTGCCGGTGCCGGGCGGCCCGAACAGCAGGAGGCCCTTGGGCGGGCCGCGGATGCCGGTGAAGATGTCCGGCCGCAGCATGGGGAACACGATGATCTCCTTGATGGTGGCCTTGGCGAACTCCAGGCCGGCGATGTCGTCCCAGCCGACGCTGGGCGCCGAGTCCATCACCTCGCGCAGGATGGTCTCCACCAGCTTCACGTCCAGGCCCCGCAGACGCTCATCCTCCTGCACGAGGAGCGCCGCCTCGGAGAGCTCCGACTCGGAGCCGCCACCCGGAGGCGCCGGCTGCTGCTGCTGCTGCGGTGGTGGCGAGGCGGCCTTCGATCGGGCAAACGGCGGCACAAAGCTGGACGTCGGCGTCCGCCTGCTCGGCCCGAGCGACCGTTTCGCCGGACCGCCGCCGCCGCCGCCTCCCCCGGCCTTAGCGGCGTCGATGTGCAGCTGCCGGCGGGCCGTCACGAAGGCTGATGACGGCTGGGGCGCTCTGGCTGATGGAGCCGCCGTCGGAGCTGGCGGCGGTGGCTGCAGAACTGGCGCCTGGGGAGCCAGCGGTGCAGGTGGCTGGCGGGGGAACAGCGGGCGGAGGGCGCCTGTGCGGTTCGCGCCAGGCGGCTGCTGCTGTGGCTGCTGATGGTGAAGAAACGGCGGATGCTGAGGCGGCGGCATCTGCGGAGGCGGCACGGGCGGCGGCTGCTGCTCCTGCTTTTTCAGCTTGTCCTGCAGCTGGCGCAGGCGCTGCTCGACATCGACCGGCTCGCCGAGCCGCACACCGCCGTCGGAAGCAGCTGGCGCGGCATCCCGGCAGGGCGCCAGGAAGGCGTCCACCGCGCCGCAGGTGAGCGCCGACTGCCACTCGGCGGCGCGGTTCTCGCAGCCGGCCGCCAGCTTCATGGCTGCGTCGGCGAAGTTGTTGAGGCTCCGGCAGCCCGCCTGGAAGTTGTCCACCTCGGCGGCGTAGGCGTCCAGGGCGGCGCCAGCCAGAGGGCAGTTCAACGCGAGGCCGTCGGCGGCGTCAGCAAGGGCAAAGGCGCGGCAGCGTAGAAGGCGGGCGCGGTGCTCCGGGTTGTTGCCGCCGCGACAGCGCTTTAGCTCGGCGTCCAGGCAGCGCAGAGCCTGCGCATGCCGCGTCTGCTGCCGTCGAGGGTCGGAAGCCTGGGACTGCTGGAGGGATGCCAATGTGATGCAGAGCTTTCGGATTCCGGTGCCAAAACTTACAGTAAAAAGAGTTAGGTCTGCAGACTGGCTGTGGATGTGATTGGTCTGCAGACTGGCTGTGGATGTGATTGGTCTGCAGACTGGCTGTGGATGTGATTGGTCTGCAGACTGGCTGTGCATGTGATTGGTCTGCAGACTGGCTGTGGATGTGATTGGTCTGCAGACTGGCTGTGGATGTGATTGGTCTGCAGACTGGCTGTGGATGTGATTGGTCTGCAGACTGGCTGTGGATGTGATTGGTCTGCAGACTGGCTGTGGATGTGATTGGTCTGCAGACTGGCTGTGGATGTGATTGGTCTGCAGACTGGCTGTGCATGTGATTGGTCTGCAGACTGGCTGTGCATGTGATTGGTCTGCAGACTGGCTGTGCATGTGATTGGTCTGCAGACTGGCTGTGGATGTGATTAGTCTGCAGACTGGCTGTGCATGTGATTGGTCTGCAGACTGGCTGTGCATGTGATTGGTCTGCAGACTGGCTGTGGATGTGATTGGTCTGCAGACTGGCTGTGCATGTGATTGGTCTGCAGACTGGCTGTGCATGTGATTGGTCTGCAGACTGGCTGTGCATGTGATTGGTCTGCAGACTGGCTGTGCATGTGATTGGTCTGCAGACTGGCTGTGGATGTGATTGGTCTGCAGACTGGCTGTGCATGTGATTGGTCTGCAGACTGGCTGTGCATGTGATTGGTCTGCAGACTGGCTGTGCATGTGATTGGTCTGCAGACTGGCTGTGCATGTGATTGGTCTGCAGACTGGCTGTGGATGTGATTGGTCTGCAGACTGGCTGTGGATGTGATTGGTCTGCAGACTGGCTGTGCATGTGATTGGTCTGCAGACTGGCTGTGCATGTGATTGGTCTGCAGACTGGCTGTGGATGTGATTGGTCTGCAGACTGGCTGTGCATGTGATTGGTCTGCAGACTGGCTGTGGATGTGATTGGTCTGCAGACTGGCTGTGGATGTGATTGGTCTGCAGACTGGCTGTGGATGTGATTGGTCTGCAGACTGGCTGTGGATGTGATTGGTCTGCAGACTGGCTGTGCATGTGATTGGTCTGCAGACTGGCTGTGCATGTGATTGGTCTGCAGACTGGCTGTGCATGTGATTGGTCTGCAGACTGGCTGTGGATGTGATTGGTCTGCAGACTGGCTGTGCATGTGATTGGTCTGCAGACTGGCTGTGCATGTGATTGGTCTGCAGACTGGCTGTGCATGTGATTGGTCTGCAGACTGGCTGTGGATGTGATTGGTCTGCAGACTGGCTGTGCATGTGATTGGTCTGCAGACTGGCTGTGCATGTGATTGGTCTGCAGACTGGCTGTGCATGTGATTGGTCTGCAGACTGGCTGTGCATGTGATTGGTCTGCAGACTGGCTGTGGATGTGATTGGTCTGCAGACTGGCTGTGCATGTGATTGGTCTGCAGACTGGCTGTGCATGTGATTGGTCTGCAGACTGGCTGTGCATGTGATTGGTCTGCAGACTGGCTGTGCATGTGATTGGTCTGCAGACTGGCTGTGCATGTGATTGGTCTGCAGACTGGCTGTGGATGTGATTGGTCTGCAGACTGGCTGTGCATGTGATTGGTCTGCAGACTGGCTGTGCATGTGATTGGTCTGCAGACTGGCTGTGCATGTGATTGGTCTGCAGACTGGCTGTGGATGTGATTGGTCTGCAGACTGGCTGTGCATGTGATTGGTCTGCAGACTGGCTGTGCATGTGATTGGTCTGCAGACTGGCTGTGGATGTGATTGGTCTGCAGACTGGCTGTGGATCTAACTGGTCTAAAGACTCTAAAAATCTAATTACTCTAAAAACAACTGTTGATTTGGTCAGTCGGCAAATGGTCAGTGAATCTGATTGATCACCAAACTAGATTTGAACGGATATCACTGCAGCAAGTCAAGCTTGGCAGAGTCTCGCTGTCTGCAAAACTCTGTCGCTCTAAAAATCTGCAAGCTGTTGATCTTCGCATATTCAACACACTTTAAAACTCAAATGAATAAATAAGCGACAAAGGCGAGTCGGATTTATCAAGTTAGGCGGGCCCGTTAGGCCACCAGTTTAATTCTGTACAGACACGCCCGCAGGGCACACTTAACAAACTGGAGGCGGGGCTGCCGGCAAAGAAGCTCAGGATAAAGCGGACTACTTATAGTAGTAGTTAAAAATGAGAACAACGGTTTAAACAGTTGCTAGGGGTGGGGGGAACACAATGAGTTGGCTGACGACTGCAGATTGCACCTTGATAATGCGGCAAAGTAGTGGGTTTGGGGTTAACACAGTGGAGATACAGTACAGCGGGGTGCGGCTATGTGCACGTGCGGCATTGGTACTGCGGTACCGACCTGGGCTATGTACACGGCTACGACACAAGCAGAGACAGGCTCACCCGATATGTTACGAAATTAACTAACTGGGTTCGCAAATTTAGCTAGACTGACAGCTGATAAAGTTTTGCTAGTTCTTTGGGCAATTTGGTTTTGACTATTTTTGGTTGGGGAAAATTCGTAGATTTCACTTTTTGGTAGGCGATTTTCACGGATGGTGGTTGGCAATTTCACAGGGGCCGATTCTCAGGGGTGGCGGATTTTGTCTTTCTTAGGGGAAGATTTTTTGCAGGCGGATTGTGCTATTCTCAGGGGGAGATTCTCAGGGAGATTCTCAGCAGTGGTGGCTTGCTCCATTCTCAGGGCCTCCAGTAGAGGCGATCCCCAGAAAGGCCCAGCAGTTGCGAAAGCGGCTACTTTGGCTTGTAAGCTCAGTGAGAATTGCGGCGGAGGGCACGGGTGAGCAGAAAAAGCAGAAGCATTGCGCAGAGAGCACAGGGACCAGCACGAAATAAGCAACAGTCAGGTTAAAGTGCAAGCGCAAAGCAGGAGAAATTAATAAATTAAATCTTCTGCAACAAGGTAGAGTAGCAAGAAATTCTAAGACAACTGACAACTCAGAGAGTAAAACAGCAATAAAGCAAACTGCGCGGCCTAAAAAAAGCACAGCGAGGAACAACTGGGCTGGCAAAGCGGGCTCAGAAACGCGTCAGGGACGAGGAGGAGATCAGAGAGGCCGAGGTCCGACAGAAAAAAAGAGATCAAAATGGCAATCAGCGGGAGAGAACTATGCGAGTCTTCAAACAATGCAAAAATTACAGTTACAAAATTGCGCACACACTACTAATAACCGAATAGTCAGTAGGCTCTATTGAAAAAGCGCGCCTATCTTCAAAAAAATAATAAAGTAAGATCCGGATAGCCGCGGCCGGGCATCACAGCTGCGTGCTCTCCTCGATCACGTGCAGGCTGCTCTGGCTGCGGTTGTTGTTGACGTTGCCGCCCGGCGGGCGCTTCAGCTCGCGCGGCGCCGCTGGAATTGGCGCGGCGGCTGCGGCCCCGGCTGCCTCGGCCGAGTCCTCGCCGAAGTCGATGAGCGCCTTCTCCTTCTTGCTCTGCTGGATGGCCAGCTTGATCTTGGCCACCCAGAAGTCCCGGGTTAGCCGGGGGTTGCCGGGGCTCACCCGGTACTTGTAGCTGCAGAACTTGCCCTCCGAGGAGTTCAGCCGGAAACTGCTGACCCGGTCTGCGGGGGGCGGGGCGGGGCGGCTGGTCAGCTGGCCTGGCCGACTCTGAGCTGGCGAGCCTCATTTTCCCTTAACCGCATCGAAAAATGAAAGCTAAGCCTGAAGCCTAAGCCTAAATTGTTTCACAGTTTCCGCAATCATTAAAAACTAAAAAATATTCCCAAACATAAAAATTTTCCCAGACCTAATGATCTTCCCAAAACCAATATAATTTTCCCAGATCTAACAATCTTCCCAAACGTAATAATACTTCTAAACCTAATAATTTCCCCAAACCTAACAATCTTACCAAAACCTAAAAATCTTCCCGAATAATCTTCCCAAAACCTAAAAATCTTCCCAAACCCAATAATCTTCCAAAACCTAAAAATTTTCCCGAATAATTTTCCCATACCTAACATTCTTCCCAAACCTTCCCAAAACCTAACGATCTTCCAAAATCCTAATAATCTTCCCATACCTAATAATCTTCGAAACCTAAAAATCTTCCCGAATAATCTTCCCAAAACCTAAAAATCTTCCCAAACCCAATAATCTTCCAAAACCTAAAAATCTTCCCGAATAATTTTCCCATACCTAGCAATCTTTCCAAAACCTAAAATTTTCCAAAACCTAACAATCTTCCCAGACCTAATAATATCTCATCAATCTACATCGCACTAAAGCTCCTAGTCTTTCAAAAAAATAATTTTCCCGAATCCTAAAACTTTCTCAACTCCCTAAATTATTTTCTCGACAGTATCATTTCACGCACAAGCCACATTCGCAACCTCACTAAACGGATAATCTCCCTAAAATCGTAAATTTTCATCCAAATGAATTTTTAAACGCCAAAAGCCCGCCAAGCCGCTTTTCATTGCCAATCGAAAAAAGTGGAGAAAGCCAGCAACTCCAGTAAGTCAGCACCTTGAAACTGCGCAGATGCGGCCTGTGCGAACCCGCTGTCATCCCGAATTAGGGCCAATTCCAGGAAATTAGCAGCCGTTTAAATTCTAAGAAACAGCCTTTACACACAGTGTAGCGCAGTTGGATAGTTAAAAGTTGTCAGAAAAATATCAGCGATAAATAAAACAACACAAAAACTTCCCGCCCACACCAGTTGTCAAACTGCTGAAAGCAGACAGCAGCAGAAATTGCGAAAGCAACAGGTCGGCCAAGGCCGTGGCTAACCGGAAAGCGGCTCAAAACTACCAGAGCAGTCCAGTTGCATAAGCATGGCGGCAGACAGGCATTTCCTATTCGCCAATCTCAGCCACTCTGCTATCACAGCAACGCCAGGGGACGGCGGGCCTTATCGGGCTGCGCCAGACCCGACTGACGCGGCCAAGGTGACTCGGCACCCGATAACGAGGAAACCCCCACCCCCCTGCGACCTTGATTGGCCCGTCGAGGTTTTGTGAGCTTCGATAACGCATGCCAGCGTGGCGGGGGCTCTGCAGTACGCAGTGGGTTCATAGCTAATGCCGCAACGTGTCAGTCTGCTTGTGCTTAAAAACCTTCCGAATCCTGCAAGCTTCCACTGATATGCATGATGCCCAAGCTGCCCGATCCCTGATATGCATGATCCCCAAGCTGCCCAATTCCTGATATGCATGATCCCCAATCTGCTCAATCCCTGATATGCGTGATCCCCAAGCTGTTTAATCCCTGGTATGCATGATCCCCAAGCTGCTCAATCCCTGACATGTATGATCCCCAATCTGCTCAATCCCTGATATGCGTGATCCCCAATCTGCTCAATCCCTGATATGCGTGATCCCCAATCTGCTCAATCCCTGATATGCGTGATCCCCAATCTGCTCAATCCCTGATATGCGTGATCCCCAAGCTGTCTAATCCCTGGTATGTATGATCCCCAAGCTGCTCAATCCCTGGTATGCATGATCCCCAAGCTATCTAATCCCTGATATGCATGATCCCCAATCTGAACAATGCCGAATCAGTGCATCAGTGATGCAATCAGTGGCACTCACCGGACAGGTCGAAGTTGATCTGGAACGTGTGCTCCGGGTCGCTGCACTGGCTGGTGTTCTCAAAAACCACCACGGAGGCGTCGCTCAGGTCCTGCTGCTTCTTGCACTGCCGCTTGAAGTCCTCGCGCCTGTCGCCGGCGAAGGGCTTGGCAGCGGCGTACAGGCGGATCAGCGGGTGGCTGCCGCTCTCGGTGACCACCAGCTCAGCCCAGAAGCGGACATAACTGGACCGGGTCTGCTTCCTGCCGCTCTTGTACACGGCCTTGCGCTGCAGCGCGCCCTGGCAGATCACGGGCGCCAGGCTGAGCGCCTCCTCTAGGCGCCGATTTGGCGCGCTGGCTGACGCGGCGCCGCGGACAGTCAGGCCGGACATCAGCGGTGTGGAGGACACGTTGGGCGACTGGCTGGAGTTCAGCGGCCCCAGCGAGCGGTCGCAGGCGGCTGAGGCAGCGGGGTTGGGCGCTGAAAACAAGCCGAGGCGGGAAGGTCGTGACCACCATGGGATTCTGCACGCGCAGGGCAGGGCAAAAGACAGCTGTCGGAGACAGACCCCCAGAAATGGGAAATCTGGTATGCGACACAACAAAACGGAAAGAAATTATGATGGACGACGAAAACAGAAAAGCCTAGGGGAGGGGAGAGGGGCGATGACGAACAGAGCCTGGGCAGCAGCAAGCCGGCTATCAGACGGGCAACTCACTGGCAAATGCTGGCGAGTCGTCAATGAGATTCCGGTGCACTTCCACCGAGCCGGGCCCGATGGTCAGGTGCCGGTAGACGCTGGCGGGCTGCGCGGGAGTGGCCGAGCCGCCGACTGCGGCGCTGCGGAGTCCGGGAAGGCGGGGTGAGCGGTGAGCGGCGGTGCGGCATTAAGTGAATAGTACTGCTAGGCGACATACTGAGATCTAAAAGTACTGGCTTTAGTGTGCGGTCAATAGGCGCAAGTCAACAATAGTGAGCCCGTATGGGGCGCAAAGCCATCAGGCTGTACTGATGATGCATAAATAAAATAATACTGCAGGCGGCCCTTACCGAGCATGTTGCCGCCTTCTAAAATACAATTCGAATGTGCAAAGTGAGATTGACAGACTGACAGAGAGAGAGATAGACAGGCTTTGCACTTTTAGATTGTCTGGGCGCGGTTTGTTTTTGCAATCAACGGGCGCACCCTGAGGGAGCTTGGCAGCCCGCCCTGGTGCCAAATTGGGGATCTGGGAAGCTCCGGGCGGAGGCTGCAAACTGGAATGCGGTTAAGTCCGGGGGGCAGAAAATGGGATTCTGCGCGCAGGAGCGGGGACGCAGCATCAATCTCCCACTAGCACAGTAAAGGGCAAAGGTAAATACCGGCAAAGCCGCATGGGGCCGAACGCGAACTTTCGAGCCGCAGCGTAAGCAACTGGGCAGCGGAAAGGAAACGCAGGGGATTAGACACTGGCGAGACTTCTGAGGGAAAACAATGCAAATGTCGTTGGGGGAAAAAGAAGATTAGGGGAGTACTTGGGAGAGGCAGAAAAAAGCAGAAACAAGCCAGGCTACGGCCGCTCCTCAAGGACCCTGGGAGCGGAACAAGCAGACAGGCTGGCGTTGCACTTGAGCTCCGGAGCATTCCAGTGGCCTGGACCGGCAAGTCCCGCAGTTCACTGGGCCAGCACGGACCCCCACAGCGCTGCGTGAGCTGAGATCGATTAATCCTCGCCCCCAGAACGCCGCGTGTCCCCAGCTCGGTTCAGTTGCCATGCGGGCCGGCCAACTTAATCGGCCCGTGAGAGAAATAAGCGGCGCAGCTCAGCAATTCACAAATAGTGCAAACTGTCGGCGGGCGGGCCAAGGGGGGCTCGAGAGAGCCGGGCCGAGATTGGGGCGGGCGCGGCTGGTGTCGGTTGGGCCGGCCAGGGCGGTAAAGTGAGTTTAGTTCCCCACCTTAAGATCCCCACTCTGTGGATCCCCAGGCCGGCCCACTTATCCCACTTTCGTCCCCATAACGCAGCGGGGGCCAGCGGTAAGCGGAGTGACGAGGCCAGAAACGGAGGAAACAATTAATCTAATTTGGCAAAAAGTTCTTCTAGAAGAAGAAAGAACGGAGAAAGCAGCACAACCGCTGCATCAAGCGTACACAGGCCGAGCGTGAAGAACTAAGCAAATCTTAAACGGGTCCTGTCTAAACATATTTTTATAGAAGCCTCGCCCTCTCTCTTATTCAAACAGTAAAAGAGAAGATAAAAAAGCAACTCGGGCTCTCCAATCTGAGAGGCAAGGGGGGGCGGGCGGTGGAGACAGAATCTGCAACACAGAAAGAAATTCGCTTCAGGCAAGGCGCGGAGAGACTCTTGAAGTAGGAACGCCCTAAAGTCTGCTAGCCCCGACCAGAAGCAGCAAAGTGGAGATTAGCCCCCGGGGGCAAGAGACCGCGACATCAGACACACACAGAGGCGAGAGCAGCAGGGCAGCGCACGCCCCCAGCTTCCCACGGCCCAATTCTCTCTGTCCCCGTCTCTCTGTGTCAGCAGCCGCCTTGAAGCAATTGCCACGCAGAACTAAGGGCGGGGGTAGGACGGAAGCTGGCAAGATGCCAGAACACGCACAATGGGAGGGGATGGCGATACCTACTAATAATAATATGATAAATTAATCATAATCACGCTGATTGCTATAGCTAGGGCCAATCCCGTGAGGAGAGATCGCACGTAGCGTCAGACACGCCAGCCAACACTGGGGCGGTGCGCGGGGGCTGCCCGCCTCTCTCAAATTTCTAAACTGCAAAACTGGCCAGACGGGCTTTCTGCGCGTCTCTGTTTTGACGGAGAGCGCGGGGGCAGGCGGGCACAGAGCTAGCAGGCAAGGCGGAGAGAATCAGATACGCGGGCCGGCTGTCCGGCAATCTCTCCGGGCTCTCAAGCCCTCCCCATGCGGCGCGGCAGCAGCTGCTGTAGGCAGCCGGTCGCTGCGGGCCAGGCTTTTTCTACAAGAGAAAATTCGCCCAGCACTGGGGGAGGGCGGGCGGCGAGGGGAGATAAGGGCGGGGGAGCAAGGGAGAAAACCGGGGGGCGGCCAGACTGGAGGGGAAGCGAGCCGACAGCGCACACGCGCACGAAGAGGCCGCGTGCGCCGCAACGCCCGGAATGACGCAACGCATCATAATCCGTAGGCGCTTATCTGCCGAAGCGACAGCGCGAACTTCTGCTGTCCCTCCCCCACATAACCCACCCCCACCCCGGGGCAAAAAAAACTGAGTGCGACGCGAGACGCTTGCGAAAGCAAAAACTGCAATAAAAATAATCAGCAGCACAGCTGAACACAAATTTGTGCAAAATAAACTGACGGAAAATCCAAGTGAAAACAAAAAAAGCCAGGCTACAGACACGAACAGAATAGATAACACTGAGGAGGCTACAAGAACAACAGAGAGCGGCGCACAACAGGGAGCACAAAGACGGGATTCTTACTCAGCCTCATCCCGCAGGCGAACAGGCTGCTGCTGGGCGCCGCTGCAGCGGAGATGAACGGGGGAATAAACTACTGCTGCGATGCAATCATAATGGGAGAATAATCCCGCACACCCTAGCCAGCCATAAATCAGTGCTGACAGGCGGACCCCGGCTGAGCGGGGCGGGAGGCCAGACGCGGATAAGGCCAGTAAATAATCTCACGATGGAGCAGACAGGGAGTCTGGGAGGGGGGCTGGCCGGTCAGACAGCCAGACAGACAAATGAGCTGCAGGACTGCCAGCTGGTTCCGGGTGAGGGGGCAGCTGACTAACATGGGGGTGCGGCTAATAATGCCTGAGCTGCTGAGCACTTCCTGGCACGCCAACGCGAATTGCAGTCCCAATATCCCCGGCTCAATAGCTGGCACTCACGCATCGCTGAAGCTCTTGGACTTCCGGTGCCCGGCCGCGGCTCTGGAATCCGAGCCCAGGCTGTCCAGGCGGCCTCGGGGGCCCGCCTCCTGGCCGTCGGGCGGCCGCAGCGAGTCGTGCTGATGGACGCCGGCACCGGCCGCTACGGAGCCGGCGCCGTCGCTGTGGGGCTCAAGGTCGCGCGAGGTCTTGTAGTTGGCGGCCTCAACGAAACTCTGCATCTCCTCGATGTAGGTCTGGCCTTCCAGGTAGCGGCGCACGTGCTCCTTGCTCTGGAAGTCTGCGGGGAGCGCCAGGCGGACCCTTTGCATCCTCATCAAGCGGGATTTCCTTCCATTCACATCTTCATCAAGCCTCGGGATCCTTGAGATTCTCATCAAACGCCCCTCTTCCCCCAGTCTCATTTAGATTCTCATCAAGTACACATCTTTCCCCAGTATCATTCAGATGCTCATCAAACTGCACCCGGCAATCCAAATCTATGATTATGTACGGCGTCAATTTTCAAGAGCGTCATCCAAATGCCAATGTCAACTTTCAAATAGCAAATGTCATTAAGGTCACAAGCGCACATCGCTGTTGACAAGAAATCTTTAGCAGAAACCGGAAGCTCAGAACAGCAAACTGATGCGGGTGCAGCAGTGAGCTTTCACATTAAATTTCATATACAGGCTGACAGATGATGACAGCCAGAAAGTAAACAGTTCGGCCGTTTGGAGTCTCTCTCTTAGATCCAATCTCTAAAGCCCATAGGAAAGCCCAGCCCTAGTCAGGTCTAAGAGTTCGCCCTACAGAAATTCGTTAAATTAAGCCAGGTCTGCAATGGCGGAAGAGTCAAAAGGCTCATCAAATTAGCCGCTCAGCTGCTATTGGCAGAGGGCCGCGATACCCGGCCGAATGAGGAACGAAGCTTCTCTACTAGGAGAAGAAACGGCAACTTACTGTACTGCGACTGCTGATAGTCCGAGAGCACCCGGCAGATGTTGTTCATCTTGTCTTTTCGGGCCTGCGACTCCAGGCCGCCGGTGCTGGGATGGCAGGTGTCGATGTACACCAGGTCGTTCATGTACAGGCCTGCGGGGCAGAGGTGGAGGTAGCTGCAATTAGCGTGGGTGATAGCCACTGAAACAGGGCGACTACTCATGAGACTTCGGGGCGATTCTTAATGAGCCTTCAGGGCGATTCCCAATGAGCCTTCAGGGCGATTCTTATTGAGCCTTCAGGGCGATTCTTATTGAGTTTTTAGGGCGATTCTTAATGACCCTTTAGGGCGATTCTTAATGAGCCTTCGGAGCGATTCTTATTGAGCCTTCGGGGCGATTCTAAATGAGCCTTCAGGGCGATTCTTATTGAGTTTTTAGGGCGATTCTTAATGAGCCTTCAGGGCGATTCTTGATGAGCCTTCAGGGCGATTCTTATTGAGCCTTCAGGGCGATTCTTATTGAGTTTTTAGGGCGATTCTTAATGAGCCTTTAGGGCGATTCTTAATGACCCTTTAGGGCGATTCTTATTGAGCCTTCAGGGCGATTCTTAATGAGCCTTCAGGGCGATTCTTGATGAGCCTTCAGGGCGATTCTTATTGAACCTTCAGGGCGATTCTTAATGAACCCTCAGGGCGATTCTTATTGAACCTTGAGGGCGATTCTTAATGAACCTTCAGGGCGATTCTTAATGAGCCTTCAGGGCGATTCTTATTGAGTTTTTAGGGCGATTCTTAATGAGCCTTTAGGGCGATTCTTATTGAGTTTTTAGGGCGATTCTTAATGAGCCTTTAGGGCGATTCTTAATGACCCTTTAGGGCGATTCTTAATGAGCCTTAGGGGCGATTCTTATTGAGCCTTCGGGGCGATTCTTAATGAGCCTTCAGGGCGATTCTTGATGAGCCTTCAGGGCGATTCTTATTGAACCTTCAGGGCGATTCTTAATGAGCCCTCAGGGCGATTCATATTGAACCTTCAGGGCGATTCTTAATGAGCCTTCAGGGCGATTCTTAATGAACCTTCAGGGCGATTCTTATTGAACCTTCAGGGCGATTCTAAGCTAGCTTTCAGCGAAATTATCTCAAAGCCAATTATAAAGCATTCTTTAGATTTAACATGTAATCTAGGACCATTCAGAGCCCTTCCGAAACAGTCTTCCGGAAGATTTTTAGCTAGTTTTAAGGATTTAAACGTTTTCAAGCACTTTGAAAGCTAGCATCGAATTAGCGTGAACGGCACTGGAAGGAAAGAAAAAATCAAAGCTGGGCATCAGGGACAGATTGCCGCATAATATCGATCTATAGGAAGGCATAAAACAGTTGGGATTGCGCTCGCAGAAAGCGCAGTGCCGCAGCGAGACAGAAAGCAGAGAGTGCAAGGCCACTGGGGAACAGCTACAGTCTTGGCAAACGTTTCGCATATCCATTTGTCGCGCCCAGAGACTGCGCACAAAGCTGCAAACAAGCCGGCCAGCTGCTATGCCAATCGTTTAGCCGCTGCCCCCCCCTCGCTTCCAGCAACCGCGCGGCCCGTGTGTTTACACACTGAAGCGCGAAATTGCGCAGCAGGCGAGCGCGCATCTTCAGCCCGAGGTGGATGGGGCGGACAGGCAGGCAGGCAGGCAGGGAGGCAGCAGATGGCGAATTCCCACAGGGACTCTCGGCTTCTATAGCCGGGGCAGTGTGCCAAGGCAGAGGTCAAAAGTCCAAAAAGATATGGAGGCGCGGGGTAATAAAAACTGCATTAAATCTGTTGGCCCGAAGCCCGAGGCTGACTCGGGGTGCACCTGCACTCTTCCAGCCAGGGGAACAAATCAAAATTCTTTACGCGTGAAATTACGCGTCGTTCTTATTCCTATCGAAAAAAGCATCGCTACATATCGGTAGGCAACCCCAGCCCGGTAACTCACCAAGGTAGGGAATAACGGGCTGCCGGATGTCCTGCATGAGCCGGCGCAGCCGCTCGTGATTGTTATTGGCGGAGAACAGGTCCGACAGGCGCTCGAAGGCTTCCACGTGCTTGCGCGGCAGGCTGGACCAGGTCTTCTTCAGGCGGAAGATCGGCTGCGACTGCAGCGCGGCCACCACGGCAAAGGTGCCGTGCAGGTTCTGCAGCTCGTAGAGCTTCTTGGCGATCTTGATGAAGTGCGCCAGCACGGTGGCGCGGTTGGACAGGCTGCTGGTCTCCAGGATGCACTTCTGCACCCAGAAGTTCACGTGGTTGAACACCCGGGTGAACTTGACCACGTTGGGCGCGCGCAGCTCCTTCTCGCGGCCGTGCCAGGCCACGCTGGTGAGCTCGTCCGGCTGGATGGCGGTGAACACCGGCAGGAACATCAGCGTGATCTCGCGGGCGAAGTCCTCGGCGGGCACCTTGGTGAACTCGAACACCACCTGGTCGTAGCCGTCCTGAAGCTGAGCAGCGCCGGCGCCTCCGCTGCTGTCGGCCTCGTCGCCGCCCTGGGCAACCACGGCCGATGACGACGAGGAGGCCGTCGAGACGGCGGCGGGAGGCGTCGAGAAGCTGCCAACAGCAGCCGAGGCCGCCGAGGACAGGCCGGGATGCGCGGTGAGGTACAGAGGCAGCGGCTGGGAGGACGGGCTGGGCATGGAGTCGCTGCGCCTAGGCGGCTGGGCGAACTGCAGCGGCTGATGGTGCGGCAGCGGCTGCGGCTGGCGCGGGCTGAGCGAGGCGAAGCTGTCGGGCCGGTAGGGCAGGCCGGCGGCTGGCGGGTTGCAGCCGGCCGGGGAGATGGCGTTCAGCTGCTTGTGGCTGCCCTGCGGAGCGCGCGTGGGGATTCATCAGTGCTCAGAGTTGATGGGGAAGGCTGGCAAACAGCCGGTATTAAACTGAGTCCGAAAAAATCCGCTCAAATAAACGCCGGTTAAGCGCGCAGGCACCGAGCTAATGGCTGATGAGTTCGGGGATCTGACGGACCAGGGAGAGCAGCTACAGACTGACGCACTTGAGAATCAGACAGCGAAGGAGTTGGTGAAGACGCAGGCAGCATACGCGGGGCCGACCCGGGGTCACGGGGGGACACGGGAGTGTGTGAGCCGAGCTCAACGTACCGGACTGAGAGCACTCGAACTGATCAGTCCGGCATGATTGATTGCGTGAACAAGCGTGGCGGATGCGCCAATTTATCAAAGCGTAAGCGGCGAAAAACAATCCGAGCTAAAGCTATATTGAGAGCAAAGCACACCGGGCAGCCACCGCAGAGCGAAAGGTTACATAACTGGGATAATGGTCAGTTCGATTCCAATGGGAAAATTCGCTCGCAAAAAGCTTGTCTAGACAATCGATGCTTTACCACAAGCCAAAGGGAGAGAATAAAACATTTTGGGTTGAACCTACGCGACCTCCGGCCTCCGAGCGGGACCGCAGGCGGGAGGAACCGCAGTCGGTAATGAGGGCGGCGGCCGGCGTTGTTGGCTCTGCAAGTCCTAGGAATGTCTCCTGTGCATGACGGGTGGGGAGTGACTCCTGTGCATGACGGGTGGGGAGTGACTCCTGTGCATGACGGGTGGGGAGTGACTCCTGTGCATGACGGGTGGGGAATGACTCCTGTGCATGACGGGTGGGGAATGACTCCTGTGCATGACGGGTGGGGAACGACTCCTGTGCATGACGGGTGGGGAATGACTCCTGTGCATGACGGGTGCATGACGGGTGGGGAATGACTCCTGTGCATGACGGGTGGGGAATGACTCCTGTGCATGACGGGTGGGAATGACTCCTGTGCATGACGGGTGGGAATGACTCCTGTGCATGACGGGTGCATGACGGGTGGGGAATGACTCCTGTGCATGACGGGTGCATGACGGGTGGGGAATGACTCCTGTGCATGACGGGTGCATGACGGGTGGGGAATGACTCCTGTGTATGACGGGTGCATGACGGGTGGGGAATGACTCCTGTGTATGACGGGTGCATGACGGGTGGGAATGACTCCTGTGCATGACGGGTGCATGACGGGTGGGGAATGACTCCTGTGCATGACGGGTGCATGACGGGTGGGGAATGACTCCTGTGCATGACGGGTGCATGACGGGTGGGGAATGACTCCTGTGCATGACGGGTGGGGAATGACTCCTGTGCATGACGGGTGGGGAATGACTCCTGTGCATGACGGGTGGGAATGACTCCTGTGCATGACGGGTGGGAATGACTCCTGTGCATGACGGGTGCATGACGGGTGGGGAATGACTCCTGTGCATGACGGGGTGCATGACGGGTGGGGAATGACTCCTGTGCATGACGGGTGGGGAATGACTCCTGTGCATGACGGGTGGGAATGACTCCTGGGCATGACGGGTGGGAATGACTCCTGTGCATGACGGGTGCATGACGGGTGGGGAATGACTCCTGTGTATGACGGGTGCATGACGGGTGGGGAATGACTCCTGTGTATGACGGGTGGGAATGACTCCTGTGCATGACGGGTGGGAATGACTCCTGTGCATGACGGGTGGGAATGACTCCTGTGCATGACGGGTGCATGACGGGTGGGGAATGACTCCTGTGTATGACGGGTGCATGACGGGTGGGGAATGACTCCTGTGCATGACGGGTGGAATGACTCCTGTGCATGACGGGTGCATGACGGGTGGGAATGACTCCTGTGCATGACGGGTGCATGACGGGTGGGGAATGACTCCTGTGCATGACGGGTGCATGACGGGTGGGGAATGACTCCTGTGCATGACGGGTGGGAATGACTCCTGTGCATGACGGGTGCATGACGGGTGGGGAATGACTCCTGTGCATGACGGGTGCATGACGGGTGGGGAATGACTCCTGTGCATGACGGGGGTGGGGAATTTCTCCTGTGCATGACGGGTGCATGACGGGTGGGGAATGACTCCTGTGCATGACGGGTGCATGACGGGTGGGGAATGACTCCTGTGTATGACGGGTGGAAATGACTCCGTGCATGACGGGTGCATGACGGGTGGGGAATGACTCCTGTGCATGACGGGTGCATGACGGGTGGGGAATGACTCCTGTGCATGACGGGTGGGGAATTTCTCCTGTGCATGACGGGTGCATGACGGGTGGGGAATGACTCCTGTGCATGACGGGTGCATGACGGGTGGGGAATGACTCCTGTGCATGACGGGTGCATGACGGGTGGGGAATGACTCCTGTGCATGACGGGTGCATGACGGGTGGGGAATGACTCCTGTGCATGACGGGTGGGGAATGACTCCTGTGCATGACGGGTGCATGACGGGTGGGGAATGACTCCTGTGCATGACGGGTGGGGAGTGACTCCTGTGCATGACGGGTGCATGACGGGTGGGGAATGACTCCTGTGCATGACGGGTGCATGACGGGTGGGAATGACTCCTGTGCATGACGGGTGGGAATGACTCCTGTGCATGACGGGTGCATGACGGGTGGGGAATGACTCCTGTGCATGACGGGTGCATGACGGGTGGGGGAATGACTCCTGTGCATGACGGGTGGGGAATGACTCCTGTGCATGACGGGTGGGGAATGACTCCTGTGTATGACGGGTGGGGAGTGACTCCTGTGCATGACGGGTGGGGAGTGACTCCTGTGCATGACGGGTGCATGACGGGTGGGGAATGACTCCTGTGCATGACGGGTGCATGACGGGTGGGGAATGACTCCTGTGCATGACGGGTGGGGAATGACTCCTGTGCATGACGGGTGGGGAATGACTCCTGTGCATGACGGGTGCATGACGGGTGGGGAATGACTCCTGTGTATGACGGGTGGGGAGTGACTCCTGTGCATGACGGGTGGGGAGTGACTCCTGTGCATGACGGGTGCATGACGGGTGGGGAATGACTCCTGTGTATGACGGGTGCATGACGGGTGGGGAATGACTCCTTTGTATGACGGGTGGGGAGTGACTCCTGTGCATGACGGGTGCATGACGGGTGGGGAATGACTCCTGTGCATGACGGGTGCATGACGGGTGGGGAATGACTCCTGTGTATGACGGGTGGGGAGTGACTCCTGTGCATGACGGGTGGGGAGTGACTCCTGTGCATGACGGGTGCATGACGGGTGGGGAATGACTCCTGTGTATGACGGGTGCATGACGGGTGGGGAATGACTCCTGTGCATGACGGGTGCATGACGGGTGGGGAATGACTCCTGTGCATGACGGGTGCATGACGGGTGGGGAATGACTCCTGTGTATGACGGGTGGGGAGTGACTCCTGTGCATGACGGGTGGGGAGTGACTCCTGTGCATGACGGGGTGCATGACGGGTGGGGAATGACTCCTGTGCATGACGGGTGCATGACGGGTGGGGAATGACTCCTGTGCATGACGGGTGAGGAATGACTCCTGTGCATGACGGGTGGGGAATGACTCCTGTGCATGACGGGTGCATGACGGGTGGGGAATGACTCCTGTGTATGACGGGTGGGGAGTGACTCCTGTGCATGACGGGTGGGGAGTGACTCCTGTGCATGACGGGTGCATGACGGGTGGGGAATGACTCCTGTGTATGACGGGTGCATGACGGGTGGGGAATGACTCCTGTGTATGACGGGTGGGGGAGTGACTCCTGTGCATGACGGGTGCATGACGGGTGGGGAATGACTCCTGTGCATGACGGGTGCATGACGGGTGGGGAATGACTCCTGTGTATGACGGGTGGGGAGTGACTCCTGTGCATGACGGGTGGGGAGTGACTCCTGTGCATGACGGGTGCATGACGGGTGGGGAATGACTCCTGTGTATGACGGGTGCATGACGGGTGGGGAATGACTCCTGTGTATGACGGGTGGGGAGTGACTCCTGTGCATGACGGGTGCATGACGGGTGGGGAATGACTCCTGTGCATGACGGGTGCATGACGGGTGGGGAATGACTCCTGTGTATGACGGGTGGGGAGTGACTCCTGTGCATGACGGGTGCATGACGGGTGGGGAATGACTCCTGTGCATGACGGGTGCATGACGGGTGGGGAATGACTCCTGTGCATGACGGGTGGGGAATGACTCCTGTGCATGACGGGTGCATGACGGGTGGGGAATGACTCCTGTGCATGACGGGTGGGGAGTGACTCCTGTGCATGACGGGTGCATGACGGGTGGGGAATGACTCCTGTGCATGACGGGTGCATGACGGGTGGGAATGACTCCTGTGCATGACGGGTGGGAATTGACTCCTGTGCATGACGGGTGGCATGACGGGTGGGGAATGACTCCTGTGCATGACGGGTGCATGACGGGTGGGGAATGACTCCTGTGCATGACGGGTGGGGAATGACTCCTGTGCATGACGGGTGGGGAATGACTCCTGTGTATGACGGGTGGGGAGTGACTCCTGTGCATGACGGGTGGGGAGTGACTCCTGTGCATGACGGGTGCATGACGGGTGGGGAATGACTCCTGTGCATGACGGGTGCATGACGGGTGGGGAATGACTCCTGTGCATGACGGGTGGGGAATGACTCCTGTGCATGACGGGTGGGGAATGACTCCTGTGCATGACGGGTGCATGACGGGTGGGGAATGACTCCTGTGTATGACGGGTGGGGAGTGACTCCTGTGCATGACGGGTGGGGAGTGACTCCTGTGCATGACGGGTGCATGACGGGTGGGGAATGACTCCTGTGTATGACGGGTGCATGACGGGTGGGGAATGACTCCTGTGTATGACGGGTGGGGAGTGACTCCTGTGCATGACGGGTGCATGACGGGTGGGGAATGACTCCTGTGCATGACGGGTGCATGACGGGTGGGGAATGACTCCTGTGTATGACGGGTGGGGAGTGACTCCTGTGCATGACGGGTGGGGAGTGACTCCTGTGCATGACGGGTGCATGACGGGTGGGGAATGACTCCTGTGTATGACGGGTGCATGACGGGTGGGGAATGACTCCTGTGCATGACGGGTGCATGACGGGTGGGGAATGACTCCTGTGCATGACGGGTGCATGACGGGTGGGGAATGACTCCTGTGTATGACGGGTGGGGAGTGACTCCTGTGCATGACGGGTGGGGAGTGACTCCTGTGCATGACGGGTGCATGACGGGTGGGGAATGACTCCTGTGCATGACGGGTGCATGACGGGTGGGGAATGACTCCTGTGCATGACGGGTGGGGAATGACTCCTGTGCATGACGGGTGGGGAATGACTCCTGTGCATGACGGGTGCATGACGGGTGGGGAATGACTCCTGTGTATGACGGGTGGGGAGTGACTCCTGTGCATGACGGGTGGGGAGTGACTCCTGTGCATGACGGGTGCATGACGGGTGGGGAATGACTCCTGTGTATGACGGGTGCATGACGGGTGGGGAATGACTCCTGTGTATGACGGGTGGGGAGTGACTCCTGTGCATGACGGGTGCATGACGGGTGGGGAATGACTCCTGTGCATGACGGGTGCATGACGGGTGGGGAATGACTCCTGTGTATGACGGGTGGGGAGTGACTCCTGTGCATGACGGGTGGGGAGTGACTCCTGTGCATGACGGGTGCATGACGGGTGGGGAATGACTCCTGTGTATGACGGGTGCATGACGGGTGGGGAATGACTCCTGTGTATGACGGGTGGGGAGTGACTCCTGTGCATGACGGGTGCATGACGGGTGGGGAATGACTCCTGTGCATGACGGGTGCATGACGGGTGGGGAATGACTCCTGTGTATGACGGGTGGGGAATGACTCCTGTGCATGACGGGTGCATGACGGGTGGGGAATGACTCCTGTGCATGACGGGTGGGGAATGACTCCTGTGTATGACGGGTGGGGAATGACTCCTGTGCATGACGGGTGCATGACGGGTGGGGAATGACTCCTGTGCATGACGGGTGCATGACGGGTGGGGAATGACTCCTGTGTATGACGGGTGGGGAATGTCAGTGGAACTTGGCAAAGGCTAAAGAGTTGCGAACCAGTTCAATAAAGAGATGTTTCCAAGGCAAAGTAAGCACACCCATGAACTGCAAAAATAGAGCGGGTGCAAAAAGCCCCAGCTGGGCATTCACACAGGCAGTAGCAACTGGGCTCTCACGGATTCGAAGGCCATGTTGACCTGCTCACTGTCGTCCGCCACGCCGTGCTCGGCGAATTTCGGGTCGGTGGCGGCCTTGGTCAGGCAGAAGGAGTCGGGGGCGAGGCCGGGTCGGGCAGTCCTCAGCGCGTACGAGTGCGGCAGAGTGGACCTATGGTCCCGGATGAAGGAGATCAGCTGCGGCCTGGAGGTCCAATTCATGTGTGCGCAGGGCTGAGGCGGTGCTGCTACTAAACGAAAACAACATAAAAGTGGGCGGCGGAGACGCTAGTCGCAGTGTCATCCGGCGGTGCGGAATCTGGCGAGCCGCCGAAGCATCTGGTGAGTTGGAAAAGCGGCGGCTGCCCCGTGTCTCTCTGGCTCGTTTCGGTTTTCTCGCGCGCAAAATTTATTCCGCTCGGTTTTAAAAGAGCGACAAGGCGGGCCCGAGGCGAGGCGGAGGGGAGGCTGAGGGTGCGTGAGAGTTGGTGCTGCGCGGCCGCCGGCAGTCGCTCACATATCGGGCCGCATTCTGCAAGCCGGAGTTGGTTGGTGACAATAATTTCTGTGCAGCTGGGAAGCGAAAACAGAAAATAATCAATAAACTTGTGCCGCTTCTACGCCGCAACAAGCGGATGCTGCGCCAACCAATTAATCATTAAAATAAAGCTTTGCAACTCTATAAAGGCTGCACAAAACACTCTGGAATCTGTTCCTCTGTATCAGTGGGAGCCTATTAGAATGACAGACCGAAGAGTTCCACAAAGTGCAGAAGCATTTTGCATACAAATGGAAATTATTACAGAGAACATTCTTGTGATGGTCGTTTACATTGTGATTATTTATTTATTATTATTCAAATTTTTTCCAAAGTAGGCTCTCACTATAATTTAATGTTTCTGAAGACATTTTGAGTTCCATGATATTGATTTTGAAAATGGGAAAGCTTTTGCTCCTATCAAGATATCTTACTATTGAGTTGGCATCTAGAGCACCTCTTTGATTTCTCCATTAAAATTTATTCATATTAATATTTCAAAACATGCAATCAGATTTTCAAACAAATAAAATATAAAGCTATAGTAAACAAAGACTATAAATTTCTGACATGCATTAGTAACAAAAGCTTGTAGTACAATAACTATTACACTTTAATTATTAGTAAAATTCACTTAAATTCACTAGCCCTAAATAAACAATCTTTGAAACATTATAAAAAAGGACATTAAAACCATTTAGATCACAAACTATTGTATCATATTAAACATAATAAGGTTTTTATTTATAACTGTAAAAAAATTACTTACATGCATTATCTTTTCTATATACTTTTCCTAAATATTACCTTAAGGCTTTAGATCCTAAAAAATATAAATAACAAAAGTCCAAGTAATTTTTAACAAATAGGTCAACATTGCCTCAATTTTTAATATAATGCACATTAAAAAAATTAACTAAATTTTTAACTAACTTTTGCATAATTTTTCTATATTCTGAATCTAGATACTTTACTTATACTTGATTTTTACTTTGATTTTCTAATGAATAAAATCCATACACATATATATATATATATACATCTAAGTGGCAAATATTCAAGTTCCTATATAATTGCTAGAATCTTAAATTTGATTGTTTAACCTATACTCTTTAGAGCTAAAAATAATTAAAAATGATACATTCATTTTGTGCCTTAAAACTTTATCTCAGACCTAAGCTAATAAAGCAAAGATTTTTTTTGGGTTCATAGTGCACTTTTTATAAATTATCCTGGAGCCAAGGACCTAAAATTATAAAGTATAAAAATTATGTGATCAAAACAAAATATTATATTTTCTATTATGCACCTAATCTATAATAGTTTATTATAAACAAGTCACTCAGCAGTCTAGGGCATCTGCCTTGTGTGTCACTAGTCCAGGTTCTACCTTGCACTATAGATTGGCTATCTTTCCTAGTGCAGTTTTATGTGCAGAGTCATATTAATTTGGGGCTTGTGCACAAATTGGTTGGGCTATAGGCCAGTTGTAAAATTTAGGCCCATGAGAGCAACCCCCAAGACAGAATATACATTCCTGGAACCACCACTTGTATATCCTATGTGAGTATATGATTGGATACCAACATTGGATTGGATACAAACATTGTATAAAATTTAATAAATTTATTATTTTATTATTCTTTAAATTGTTTCTACTTAGCCATAATTCAATCACTAGGTACAAAAAGTTTTAATCCATATTCAAACAGACATAAAAAGGACATTAGTACTTCTATTTGCATGGATGAATTATCTGAAAATAGCCTTGGCTTTATTAGCTTCTAAAAATAATAAATGATAAAAAGAATTGGTAGTTTAGCCATATTAAGAAATATACTTTAACAGATCCAAAATATTTTCCATAGTTTAATGGATCTTGAATCTATTCCTACATGCGCAAAAATTTTAAGCATAAAAAAGGTCCCTTAGATTTAGTACTTCATATGCAAATGTAAAAATATGTTTACTCCTATATAGTATAAAATTTTATGCAAGGAAATTATGCAAAATAAAAGTTCCACTGATTTTCAACAAAAAATTTGTCAATAAGCAAAATAGGGGCTATTAGAAATTTTTTCCATGACATTAATTTTAGAAATTTTGCAACCAATTTACACTAAAAATTACACGAAAAACGAGAGGTAAATTTGAGGTATAATGACTAAATAGAAGTAGTTAGTAAACTTAAAAGAAAGTTTTAGATTAAGATAGTCTATAGTTAACGATTTCGGCTCATAAAATGTTTAGGGCCACAAAAAATCGGACTGTTTGGCTGCCATAATCAGCATTGCGAGCCACAGACGCATTGGTGCCCTGGTACTGCAAGCTTCAATCGCGAATGCATCGCAAAATAGCAGCACTAGCTGAATTAACCTGACGACAATCGATAGAAAGAAGACATTTAAGCGAATTGATTGTTCGATAATGAAAAAACTTCATTATATTTAATCTGAATAAATGAGGAACATTACATAATACTAAGTGCTGAAAAATGCGGCACTTAGTCACTAAAAAGTAAAATTATTTTTAACGAACTTGAGTTAATTAATGCATCAATATATAACGAATTAGCTTACTTTAAAGCATAAAATACGATTGCATATTCTTTCAGTTAAATAATTTCTCAGTTTAAAATTAGCTTACGAAAAACCACCAGTTTTTACTGTATTTAGTTTTACTCGTCATTGACAAATAAAAAGTGCCGGAAATAATAAAATCTAAACGAGTGATTCATACACTTTTCTGCTCAATTTGAATGTTATTGAAAACGCTCATTGATTTTTTTTTCATTTTTCCTGATTTTTTTCTAAGCTTTCGTGCATAAAGCAAATAGAATGTGAGGAAGCTATTTCTATCGATTTATTATAAATTTATTATTCATTTCAACTCCTGCTTTTACAAAAAAGACTCTTGTTTTGCTGATATGATGGTTTTACAAGTCAAATGAACATTCGAAATCAGATCTATTTAGCACCGCTTCATTATCGTGAGATTTCATAGAGATCTTGCTTCCATGGATGTTCGATTTGAGACGGCTGATCGGTGTGAAAACATGCATATTGCATGTAGTATTTAATTTTTTGTGATCGTATATGAGCTATCTTATTTTATTATATTTTTTCGAGCATGTGATATTTGATATTTTGAACTGGTCTAGTTTCCATACAACAGATTGTATCAATTTTGGCACTTTCTGAGCTTGGGACAGAGGCGGAGTTGTCCTCCCCGCACTAAATTGAAAGAAACTGATGCATATTGAGTCAAATAGTCCATTAACAATTTATTATGCGACGGCGAAAATAGCAAAAGTGGGTTAAGGCGGATAAAAATTGAACACGAAACACGCGTTAACTTGGTATAATTTTACTCAGCCCGCGTACAACATCGACAAGGGAATAACAGCCGCAGTGGAAAAGACACTAATGGAATGGATGAGCTTACCGGATGAAAGACAAGTACACAGATGAAGTGCATTGGGATTATATGGGATTTGAATAGCTCTAAGGTTCAAGGCAACCGTGTGATGCCTGCCAGTACCATTTATTGCTTAGACTTACAGATAAAAATAAAAATCAAAAACTTTGACACGAATGGCTCGAGTCCAGTCTCAAGAGTTGCAGCAGCTGCGCAGAAGGCCAGGCAAAAGGTGAAAAATATCGACAACAATCTGCGTAATTTACTGCCATCTCCCAGGCCCAGTTAAAGTGAGCAGTGCGAAGATACGAAAAATAATTGTGCTTTTATAATCGGATTATTACAGAAAAATAGACACAGTGTGACGATTCAAAGAACGCTCTGGAATGCATGACTGAAAAGTGCGTGTAAAAATGTGCTCAGGCCGGCACCGACCACCAGTGCGGGCGAAGGCAGCTGAAAACGCAGTGAAAACACAACACCAAAGCAGACGATCGAGCTGCTTCAAAACTGAGCTCGCAGATTCGCTTCTGCTTGGCCGGCGGGTGATGGCCGCTAAGAAGAAAAAAGCGGGGAATTCTTGGCCAGTGCTGAGCAGCAGAACAATAAGGAGTGAGAAGAGGCTGTTCCATGCGAAGATTAAAGCATATTTTAGGCACGAAATCGCGTAGCAGATTGTGCATAAATAGTTGATTAAATAACTCGACTATGAGCACATCATGTAGCATTGGGACTAGCAAATTGGATTAGTGCGATGGCAATGTGAAAAAAGCTGCTCAACGAGCGTCCAAGTACGAAAAACTGGCTGAGCCAATAAAAAAGGATTTGAGTGGGAATTTGGTGTCTTTAAGAGAAGTCTAGCATTAATTGGATTTTTCGGCGGATTTAGCGAATTAATTGCATTGAATAAAATTAAGCAGAGTTTTGTGACGCCCATTCGATGGCTAAACACCTGCTACTCAGCTACTGCTCAGTCCCTGTCTTCCTAGTCTGTCAGGCAGGCCGAGCTGTCCTTCAGCTTGGCCGAGTGCTCGCTCCGGTTGCTGCCCAAGCGGTTCCGCACGGCCATGTAGGTGGGAAACTGGATTATCTTGGTGATCGGATTCACCTCAAAGATGGGCTCGTTGGTCCAGATCTGCTGCTGAAAGCAATGGAATGCGCATTTGGTTCTGTGATGTCTCTGCGATTGACAGCTGCATTGACATGGTGCAACACACCCAGACTTACATCTTGATGCTCGCGCCTCCATTTCAGCACAGCTTCGTCTTCTCCGAATCTGCTCGAGCAGGAGATGATGTAATTGTCGCCTCGCGAGCCCGGTCTGCAAAAAACATATGCTAATTAGGAGTGTTCCTTACACTGTCCAATGGGGGAGCAGGGAGTCTGCTTACTTTGTGAGAATGAGGCATTTGATCGGTGACTCGGACACTTTGTTCCGGACCGTCAGCATCAGATTGTAGTCATAGGGCTGGTCTGGATTGACTATGTTCTCGAATGGCTGCAGCGCCGTGGTGTGAGAGCTGGCGGCGGTCAGGAACGGTGACGGCCGCGACGGCTGCGATCCCGGGGTCTCCGTCTCCTCTGCTGAGGCGAAGCACTCGTAAGGCGACTGCTTCACTGAAGTGGCGCCCTGGCCGGAGACGGGGCTCGGTAGCTCAGGCGTCCCGTCCACCGCCTCATCCGCTGCAGTGGCGGCACCCTGAGCCGCACTGGACCAGCCTGCTGCTCTGGAGCGTCGCTCTGCTACATTCACCGAGTCGGAATCCTTGGCATCCTCGAACACATTGTCGCTCTCATCGTCGGTGGTGAGGCTCCGCTGCTCAGTGGCGTTCTGCCGCCTGGGCGCTACGTGCTCTGCCCCGACCATGCTCGGATCCGTGAGCGTCGCCTGGTCGTGCATCTCCACTCTCGAGCTCTCTGCTCCCATCTGCAAGAATATCTCCAGGTGGAAAGCGTCCCTTTCAACTATTTCATCGTCCAGACGCAGATCCAGCACTTTCGGGTCTTCAGTGTCGTATTGGTTCTTGCGCACCATTATCTGCTTCCTGTGATTGCTCAGCGTCTGGCAGCTTCGCGACATTCGATGCGCACGCGGTGCCGAGCGCGCGTGGGCCGGCGAATTGTAGGGCGACGCCCTGGGAGTTGTCTCGTCCGATGCCTCTCTCTTCAGAACGGCCTTGGTAAGCGGTTGGTCCATTGCGCTGAGGTACTTCTCAACCTTCTCCTTCACGGTCGACCTTGTCATCAGCGTGTCCGGGCGCTTTGCAGACACCTGATTCTTGAGCGCGTCGGAGTGGCCGGATGACACCGCCGCCTTCTTGCTGATGTAGGAGACGGTGAACACCACAAGGTCCCCGCTGCCAGTCCCAACCCACAGCGAGTCCTCAAAAGGTAAGATTGAGGTGATGCGGCACGGATTAAACAGAGTTTCGTCGTCTTTGCGAAAAATCGGATACTTGAGCTCCTTGACGTCGTACAGCAGGCAGCAGGTGAGAGTGTCTTCGTCCCACAGCTCGATCACCGAGGAGCCGCGGACGGCGATCCAGATGCCAAAACGGCTTCTCTTGAGGCACAAAATCGAGTCGAACGGATTGTTTGAGACGTGGAACTTCTCCTTGGGATCGAGGCACTCGGCGTCAAGCAGCTGAACGTAGTTGCCGCAGGCTACCCACAGGTCGGTGTTGACAAGCAGCAGCGACGTCAGGGGCGACGTGCTGAGGTTCACGTAGAAGATGTTGTTGTTGGGCTCCTCGTGGCCGACATGGTCCAGCACGGCTACGGAGCCGTTTGCCAGGGCCGCAAAGACCCGATTGGCGACTCGGTCGGTGGTTGCGCTGGCGCAGATGTCCAGCACGGAGTCGTGAATTCGGCACTGCCAGAGCCGCTCCCTGCAAATCCCATTTAGTAAACTATTTAACTGTTTCAGAATACAATTATTGAACTCATGAATAGCTTTGAGCTTACTCAGCCTCCGTGTCGAATGCGATGATGTACATATTGAGCGTTCCAAGCAGCACAACACTGGCGTCCAGGGCGCAGACGCACATCACTCGAGAGTCAATCTGGTGGCAAAAACAACGAACAGTGCAAAAACAAAGCAAAGGAACCCCAGGCGAAACCCATGTAAGTCCCTGCTCACCTCCTCTCGCAGGTTGTACATGAGGTTCTCCTCCGGCTGCAGTTTGCAGATTCTCGTGCGGTTCTGATCGCCGTAGCAAATCCACGTGTTGCCGTCGACAAAGGACCCGCCGCACTCAATGATTGGCCGGTCCATGCTGTGGCTCTCCATCTCCCGGAACTGAAATTTTGCACAACAGAGCTTCTATTGGAACCGGATGTGTGGTCTGAGCAACGCAGCAGTCACAGCAAGCATGATTTGCGCGTCCCAATTTCGGCAGAAGACTTAATTAATGTCCAGCAACATTGTCAATGGCAACTTCTGAGTTTCACTCATTAAATCAAGTTAATGCGCCACGTTAAAAAATCAAAACGCCAATTGATGTTCAAAAATGTTTCTACCAAGTCACTTTAATTAAAAACCTTTGATTTAAAAGCCCTAAAAAGCCATGAATAAAATTTACTGGCTGCCCATTCAGAGGAACGAAGGCAAAGAAAAACTCCGACCAGAAACCAGCGAATGCTGAGGAGAAGAAAATGCGATCACCAAACACAGCACAAACGGGCACAGCCAGATGCATTCTACTGGCCTCGCTAAACTGTTTCTCTACTTGCCGTTCGGTGCGACAATCTGCGAATGCTTTCGTAGGCCATGGTGGCCCGGACAGTAAAGTGCCGCATGGGCGAGGTCTGAAGTCTCTGGCTCTGCAAATTAGTACAGGGCGGGCCACCTGGGGCTGCTCGGCCTTTGTTCCTGATTTTTGGGCTGACGGGATTTCCAGGAAACACTAGATTGCTAGCGTCAGCACAATAACACAGTCGCGCCATTGTAAAGGGCATTACTGAGGCTCAGCAACCTTGAACTAATGCGAGAGAAGCAAAGGGAAAAAGTACGGAGACAGTCAGACAGACAGGCAGACAGCGGCCTGCCCAGCTGGTTTTGTTTACGACATAAATCCGTGCCAGCTGGCAAAATGAGCTCGCGATTTTCTCGAGAAATCCACGCCTAGTGCAAGTGTTACACTATTGAATAATAATACTCAGACAGTGCAAGCAGTTAGGGGAGACACGGTGCGCAGTAGGGAAATTTCGAGTTGGGTTTGTTCTCTTGTTAATTGCATTGGGATAATCCGAATTCCACATGGGGCTGTCGAGCCGACACACAAGGGCAAGGAATCGCTTGGGTTTGATACCGCGGCGTGGGAGGTTTGCAATGGGAAGCCGGGACTCACGCGCTCCTCCGTGTCGTTGTACGCCTTGCGCTTCTTCTTGCGCCGCTCGTCCTGCTCGATAAGCGAGTTGATGAAGCAGCTCTGTTTCACGCTGATGTCCTTCCGGTGCGCCATGCCTGGCAGCTCCTCGAAAGCTGCCCTGGCAAGGCCTTCAACATCGAAGGTGAGCTTGGCGGCCGCCTTCAGGTGTTTCCACACACTGATGGTGTCTGTCTGCTGCAGCAGGATCTTCTCGTGGATCTTCAGGATGCCGAGGGTGAAACGGAACAGGACCTTCGGGCCTTCGAGCAGGAAGCAGTCCCAGATGCGCAAGAGTGTTGGGAAAGGCACTGCGTCAAAAAACACAGCTAAGAACCAGTTTAGCGTCACGGTAGAGATGTCAATCTCCAGTTCCTCCAGGTGTTTATGCAGCTCAGGCAGGTGAGACTTCAACAGGTCCTTCAGCACAAGCTGGTCCGCTTGCGCCCCGATGAGGTTGGAAGTGAAGTAGAGCGGGTGGAAGTAGGCCTCGGTGATGGCCACCAGCAGCCAGAAGGTGTCCTCCTTGCTGAGGAAGAGCAGCCCCATGCCGGCCAGGAAGTTCATGCCCTGGCAGTAGCCGATAGCGGGGTTGTGGATGCAGAAGGCCTGCAGAATTTCTTGAAGCTTCTGGATCTAAATGTGGGGGTAGCGTAAGAGGATTTTAGCTCCATTTTACTGACTGCTGCTGATACAAAAATTCGAAAAAAAGAGTGGAAAATCCCCACTGACCCCTTCCGATTCGTTTGAATCGAACTGGATGTTGGTCGGCATCGTGCGCAGCAGGTCTAGCGAAATCTGCTTCCGGTGCATGCCAGCCACCTCGGAGTCGTGAATCTGCTGCGTTAGCGTCGTGTAATAGTGCCGACCCTTCACCGCCCGGATCTCCTGGATGTGCGAGTGCACCAGCTCGCGCCAGACTGCAGACCTGAACATCCTCGGTATGCCGTTCCGCACCAGGCCTTTGAGCTCCTTCTGTAGATGATAAGAAAAAAACTGTGTAAAATCGGGAGCGTCGCGGTTGTTTGGGTCAGAAGCTCACCGTCTTTGTGTAGCTCCTGCACGTGGAGATGAAGGTCTTCCACTGACGCTGGTGCTGCTCCCATTTATCCAGCAGCGACGTGTAGTGCTCGTGCAGCTGCCGGCAGATGTAGTGCAACAGCAGCGACTCGTTCTCGTGGCTGTGCTTGAAGCCGAAGCTGTCAACGTGGCACTCGGAGGCAGTCAGGCTGAAATGGACAGCGATGCCAATCACTTTTCTATTGGCAAAACTCTCGCTTCGAGGTTAAAAGCAATGCGCAGGGTTGCGCTTCGTTAATCCCCACCCAATCCCTGCAGCGTGACTCACAGTCCCAGGCACGCGGAACTCACCTCTCAAAGGTCGGCAGTCTGGGATTAACCGTACGGGCGTCCTCGAGCAGTTCAGTCAGCCGCTCGCGGTGCTGAAGTGGGGCGCGAGGGAAACAGCGGGGATTAGCCTTGCAGCGGATCTGTGGGTGACTAATTCAGGAATTTAATTGAAACGGGTTGAACTATTTTCTGAAATTGGCTCAAGGAATGCTCAGAAGCTCCCTGGGTGTGGCTCTCCCGCAAGACAAACGGCCACAGATGCCAGTTTACATCATGGATGCGAAGCGCGAGACTCATCTGACTAACCCTGTGTCCGCCGTACACATTCAGCTCGAAGCCGTCCGACACGTCACCGGTAGGCACGGTGATGCAGGACTGCAGCAGGAACAGGTAGTCTCGCTTCCAGTTCTCAATCTCCAGCTTCTGCTCGCGATAGATTCTGAGCAGAATGAGTTGCGTGAGCTTTGTGAGTGACGCCTGCAGCAGCATGCTGATTGTGGCTGCGATAACGGTTTTAAAAGGCTCTCACCTATCCTGGTTCTTGAACTTCTCCAGCTCCATCTGTCGCAGGTTGGTCAGCTTCTTGACCTCGTTGTTCAAAAAGCGATTGTTGTTCTGCAGGATGCGGCACTGCTCCTCCAGCTGCTTAAGATCGGCTGACTTGGCCGTTATCCAGTCGCGCATGGCGCTGTGGAGGTTGCAATTTGGGAGTGGGTTCTGACATTTTTATACTTGAGAATGGAGAAGTTCATCGAGTTTGGGCTGGCTTTTGGAGCCGATAGTTCGCAGATTAGTTAGTGCAGCTTTGCAGTTTATAAGTGGGCTAGCTGGTTTAATTGCGGTTTTTGGTGGGACCACAGCTGCACCATGGGCACCTTCAGACAGAACAGCAATCATAAACTTACGACTCAGATTTGAAGCTCGGCAGAGCTGTTGAGCGATTCCGCATCGTTCTGAAATTTATTGAAAAAAACTGGTTTTAAGACTGGCATCTATTACCAAGCAATATATTGGTGCTGGTGCACTGATACAACAAAAGCGGTGATGACTAGAATGCTTGCAAAAAGTACTCTTGCAAAACGAAATCTGCAGGATCATTGACAGAGCATTGATGGACGAACTCCGGAAAGTCGGAATGTCCACCCGCAGCGCTGCTTCGCTTGCATTCTTTCACCAACAGGAAATCCAGTGCGCGAGCAACCATCACCAAGCCTGAGGATTTGTTTTACTGGGCGCAGAAGGAAAGACAGAAAACTTGCTGGAGCCTTGCGCCAGCTTATTCAATAAGGAAGGAAAACCATTTCTCTGAGGAAGTGAGTCTAATTGCTGTCTTCTTGTTGCAGACAAAGTACCGGAAGATTCTGAAGCCGGCGTCCAGGTGGAAATTCGGCGAAATGTCTGCCGACCGGGAGCGCTCGAAGTAGCGCAGGTACTGATAGAGCGGCAGCTTGCCAATGACGCTCCGCTCCCACAGATGGGGCTGCGGAGCGGCTGAATCCGCAGCTGCAGAAACAGCGGCTGCATCTGTCGGCTCCTGAGACTTCTCAGCAGTTTTGGCACCAGCGTCAGCAGCGTTGGCGGCGGCGCTAGAAACAGCAAGCATCGGAGGTGGCTTCATCCTAACATTTGCATCTACGCTAGCGGGAAAGGGAGCAGGTCTCGTGTCCCAGCACGCTAAAGTTAAATCAAGCAGAGTTCGCCATGCAAAGAGCTTTTAGAAGCCGCGCAGCAGCTCGAGAGAGCGATAGAGATACACAGCTAGCTACGCTCGTATTAAGGTTATTCGCATGGGTGAGAAGGTTAGAAACACAAATAGGAAAACAAGGAAAGGCGGATTACCCCTTCTCCTGGTGCTCAGATTCAAGATGCTCTAACCTGCTGAGCCTCAGGTCCAGCTCTGCAATCTGCGCGTCGCGCTTTTTCAATACCTCCTTGAGGGCCGTGTCCTGGTTCATCATCTCGGCCAGCTCCTTCTTGCACTTGCTGCGAAACGGTATGGGGAATGAGATGGGCGCATGAGCCCGAGTTCGCTGTCTGACTGGTCACAGAGCCTCACACTCCCTATAGATCATGGGTCATAGATCTCAGCAATGAGCCCAGAAGGCCATTGGCACTCACATCAGCTCCTGCTCCAGCTCGTGCACCCGGTTGCTCGGGTCCAGCAGAGAATCGTCGGACTGGGAGCTGCTGGAGAAAAACCGGAAAGTGAGTGGAGTGGTGGCTATTCGGTGCTTTCGCACTGAGGCTTTGACAACAGCCCGATTACTAATGTGAAAATTACAAGCACTTTTGCTCTCAGCTGTGCGCCACCACCCCGCCATTGTCCGGCTGTTCCCAGGGACCAGCAGACTGTTGCGCCTTGCCAGAGCTGGCGGCGCTCCCAGGAATGCTGCGGGGCTGGAAGGCACGGCGCTAATCCCATAAAGCTTCACTGGGAGCTCTGCTGCTCACTGCCTACCCGCGAGACTCTAAACCTCATGGGGCGGGGTTGCGGCCGTGTTGGCTTGCGTAAACACTGAGTCAATAACCAGTACGTGGCCACGGAATTCACGTCATACGGCGCAACACTGCTACAGTGCTCCGGTACTGCTGCTCAAAGCAGACGGCTGAACTAGTTTTCCGACAGGAATGCCTCCGGGACTGTTGCCTGGGGAAATTACTCCACCTTTACAGCTCCACTAATGGGATCCTACAGGGCACACTAACAGCAAGTTCCTGGCGTCCTTGTTGCTGCCGTCGATGCCGGAGTCCTCGCTGCGCGGCTTGCCGCAGCCGCCGTTGCCTCCGGGCTGGCCGACCTGCGCGGCGCCGCCGCTGGCGTAGGCGGCTCGTCGTTTCGGCGACTCATCGACCAGGCTGTCATAGTTGAACGCCTCCGTGTCCGAGCCTCCGGAGTCCTCGTCTGCCGGCTGCTCTTCGTCGTTAAGATCGCCGGTTCGATGGACGCCGGCGCCGGTGCGGGCGACTCCGCTGGTGAAGCTCTGCGACAGCGACAGGCCAAGCCGGCTGCCGAAGCCGCTTGCGGCGTCCTGCACCTTGCGGATGACGGGCGGCACGCCGTTGCTGCCGGGGAGGTCTGCGGGGAGGGCGGATGAGCGGGGCCGTCTGTAAGGGTTGGCTGAATTCAAGCAGCGGCCAGTGGATGACAAATTGCTCAACTTGACCTCGGCCCAAATGTACAGGCGTACACTTGCAGTCCCCTGATTGATTAGCAATAATCAATCGCAGCATTTCGCCTTAGCTTCTGAGTCATCCACTGGCACTTCCGTAAACAGTTTAGCTAATAACTAAACACAATAGAGAGTAAATATTATGGCAAGCTACAGACACCTGGACGCCATAAGCAACAGTATAGATAAGACAGAGCGGGTTCGCACCGAGATTAACAGGAGGGAATAAAACTGCAAATCAAGTGTTAGGCAGGTACAGTGAGCAAATGCTTGATCGCAATAGGAGACAGATTGAATTCAAATGAAATATTTTAATAATTCAAGCATGCAGTGGGTGGGCTCCCAAACACAACAAAGGCTCGCGCATATCTAGCAAAACTCTTATTGATGCGATAAAGCAGCTGCGGGTGCCTCCATGGACTGCTAGCTTATCGGGCTGTGAGAGCGCGCCACCATGCCATGGACTGCTAGCTCAATGGCAAATCTCTAGGGCACTGCTGACAAGAGCTTTTCCAGCGGCTGATGAGGCGCCGTGGCGGGGCTGAGAGCGGCTGTCATTAGCAGATTAGCCCGCTGCCCAGTGCGCCAGTTCCCAAGTGCGCCCCCCCCCCAGCCTGACAATGGCGCGGACGCCCACAAGCCCCTCTTTCAGAGCTGCCTTTTGAGAGTGGGACGGAAAGTCGCTTGTTTACGTCCGCAGAGGAGCAGACCGCTTCCCCACCCCGGATCCGCCTCTGTACTTTTTATGACAATCCTCGCCCTTCCGCGTTCCTCATAAACTTTTTTTTCAGCTTTTATGTCTCCCATTCGAGCTGTTTCTGGCCACCCGCAGTGAGCAGCTCGCGGCGGAGAACAAAAAGCTGGATTGATTGAAACTGGTGAAAGGAAAAAAACTTGAAATCAAGCGAGGGGAAGCCGCCGATCAGCCGGTCCTCACCGCCGGTCAGGAAGCTGGACAGGCTGTGCGAGGCGCCGAGATGGCCGCTGCGGGCCAGGCCGCTGTCGCTGGCCAAACCGAGGTCAACTGAGGGCACGCCGGCTGCAGGGTGGGATTGAGGGGGTGGGGTGGGCAAAGCAGCCCGGGATCAGAAAACTGCCACTGCCTTTTTCACCTATTGAATCCCTCTTTAAGCATGCGTCTAAGAGCTCCCCCAAGCGGTTAATCAGAAGGGGCCGCCGTGCTCAGAACCCGTCACCGAAAATTAGCAAGCTAAAAAGCAGAATTAACTGCATCCTCGAACAGCGCTGTTCGGCAAGCTGCTCAGATCTGTAACTGGCTGATCCACTCCATATGAGGCTAAAGGCACAAGTAAACCGTCACAGCAACCACCACCAGGCTAAATGCAAGGGAGCGGAAAGTTTCTAGGCCCGAGGGGCCATCGCGGCCGCGACTTGCCATTGAGCGGCTCCGGACTCGGCGGGCTCGGCGGCAGGCCGGTGGCACCGGCAACTTCCGGCAGGAATTCGCAGTCCACCCAGTCTTTGGTGACTGCCGGTCCGGCGGGGCGATGATTTTTTTGATGGACAGTTGAGATTCGATATTTAGCTTTTGCCTGACAAAATCGCACTCACTAATGCTACATCCTGCTGGGAGAAGTTCTTTCAGATTCCATTTTACTGCTGTAGGCCTGTTGCTACTTCCCTATCGGTTCTGATTTTCTAAGAATTCCCAGGAACGATTTCCGGCTTTAGAGCATTATAACAAGCAGCGCCAAATGAAGCAAATGAGCGAAAACTGCGGCAACTCACTCTCGTCTTCCTCTTCAATTGCCGAGCGAGTCATCAGCGAGGACGTCTGGTCCAAGGTGCTCATCCGCGGCATCCGGCGGCCCCCGGCTCCGATGCCGCCGGCCGACATCCGGCCGGGAATCGAGCCCAGGCTGCTGCTGCCGTTGAAGCTGCCGCTGACGTCGGGTGCCGACTCGCGCTGCGGAATTCGGCGGGGAAAAGGTCAGTGAGTGCGTCATCTGGCAGTGACTGAATCACTTGGCTAGTGGTAGTTGGAGTACGTGGAACCGATATCAGTGCGGCTAGCATGGGCTGCGGCTACTGTTAGTGTTATTGCTGGCGTTATTAACAAAAAAATAGGCCACAGTCACCAATAATTATAATTGCATAGCAAGCGCAATCAACGCTCGGACAACACAAGCCTGCCAACTTGATTCGCTGTTGGCCGGTTAAAGACCAGTTAATAATCATCCATAATAATTGGCCATTCATTATAACAAAAATAAATGAGGTTAATTTCTGAATTGACTTAATTAAATAATGTTTTGGCCTCTGATTTCGAAATCAGGCTTCATAATTTAAAAGTAAAGATTCTGAGTTTGGAATTTGAGATTCAAAATTTGGGATTGAAGCTTCAGGATTTGGGATTGAAGCTTAAGGATTTGGGATTGAAGCTTAAGGATTTGGGATTGAAGCTACAGGATTTAGGATTGAAGCTTCCGGATTTAGGATTGAAGCTTCCGGATTTAGGATTGAAGCTTCCGTATTTAGGATTGAAGCTTCCGGATTTAGGATTGAAGCTTCAGGATTTAGGATTGATGCTTCAGGATTTGGGATTGAAGCTTCAGGATTTGGGATTGAAGCTACAGGATTTGGGATTGAAGCTACAGGATTTAGGATTGAAGCTACAGGATTTGAGATTGAAGCTACAGGATTTAGGATTGAAGCTACAGGATTTAGGATTGAAGCTACAGGATTTGAGATTGAAGCTACAGGATTTGGGATTGAAGCTTCCGGATTTAGGATTGAAGCTTCCGGATTTAGGATTGAAGCTTCCGGATTTAGGATTGAAGCTTCCGGATTTAGGATTGAAGCTTCAGGATTTAGGATTGATGCTTCAGGATTTGGGATTGAAGCTTCAGGATTTGGGATTGAAGCTACAGGATTTAGGATTGAAGCTACAGGATTTAGGATTGAAGCTACAGGATTTGAGATTGAAGCTACAGGATTTGGGATTGAAGCTTCCGGATTTAGGATTGAAGCTTCCGGATTTAGGATTGAAGCTTCCGGATTTAGGATTGAAGCTTCCGGATTTAGGATTGAAGCTTCAGGATTTAGGATTGATGCTTCAGGATTTGGGATTGAAGCTTCAGGATTTGGGATTGAAGCTACTGGATTTGGGATTGAAGCTACAGGATTTAGGATTGAAGCTACAGGATTTAGGATTGAAGCTACAGGATTTAGGATTGAAGCTACAGGATTTAGGATTGAAGCTACAGGATTTGGGATTGAAGCTTCAGGATTTGGGATTGAAGCTACAGGATTTGGGATTGAAGCTTCAGGATTTGGGATTGAAGCTTTTGAATTTGAGATTCTTGCTTCAGGGTTTGAGATTGAGGCTTTGGGATTGGAGATTATTGCTTCAGGGTGTGGGATTGAAGCTTTTTGATAGGAGATTCTTGCTTCATAATTTAATGGGTCAGACTAATAAAGCACAACGCATTTGCATTCGCATATTTTCGCCGCTGTGCAATGCATATAATCGGCTAGGCAGTTGCTAGGCAGTGCAGGCTAATTCGGGTTGTCGCAGCCTCAGGCACCAAGCGCACTGCTGTGCGAGGCCCGGAGGCCCGGGCTCACTCACAATCCAGCCGTGTCCGTCTGTGTTATCGCTGAAGCGCTGAAATCAAGTAGCGCGGAGAGGCGGGCAAAGTGGAGATGCGGGCCTGAAGAATCCAGCTGATTAGAGGGGGGGCCTCTCTCTTACTCCGATCTCGGAGTGACCTCACTGCATGCTGAGGAAGGTGGGTATTAACCATCGGGCCCCCACGTAGGATATAGATTTAGCACAGTCTAGCAATCCATTATCCGATTCGGGCATCCCTCTGCCACAG
Organism: Macrostomum cliftonense; assembly: GCA_950096795.1. Taxonomy (NCBI): domain Eukaryota; kingdom Metazoa; phylum Platyhelminthes; family Macrostomidae; genus Macrostomum; species Macrostomum cliftonense. The sequence continues at coordinate 115,383 of CATNEM010000014.1, forward strand.
CGGAGTTTTTAATCGGACAAATTTAAACCGCAACTTTGCACCCGAGCGATTCCCACAGAGTCTTCGGCCGCGGGATTCAAATTGAATGAGTGGGCCAGCTTGAATGTACTTTCCTTGGATCCGCCCCCCCCTCAGCCCCACCTCCGTGGCAACAGCTGCGGACCAAGTGTGCGCCGTGAGCGCTCAAATCAGGCATGTAGGTAGCGGGGGGCGGCCAGATACAGCGGGGGAGCACCTTGCCGGCTCGGGGAAGTCGCAGCAAACGGGGCAATTCCGAATCGATAAGGCGGCCAGTTTTGCCCACCTCCGCACCCGAGCTGTGCGGCCGGAAATGCGCTGGAGCCGCCAGCAACTCGCCAACCCCCACGCCTCCCCCCTGGGCGAGCCCTCGCTCTGGACTTCAGAGTTCCGCTCGGACCAGGCCTAGTAAAAATCTGAGCTTGGCAACTAGCAGCCGCGTTGCTTCCTTTCCCTATCCTTTCTCCTTGCTTGTCCTTTTAGGCGGAATGGCAGGCGGTGAGCCTTTCTTTCAAAATTTAAGCGTCTGCAAGAAGGGGATTATCACGCGGGCGGGCAGTGTCGAGGCGGTCATAAATTATGAATTTGCCAGACTCGATGGAATCGCAAGCTCTTCCTTCGCTGCAGTTCCGGACTCGCCCCTGCCTGCGAATCATTTCCGCGCGAAAAATAAGGATTTTGGAGAGGGGGAAAAGACGGGGGCCCTGGATGACCGGGCTGATTCGGGCCCTGGAGACCAGGCTAATGAGGTGCGGAGTTTCTCACCCGCTTGTGAGCTAGCGCGAGCTGCTTGCTCATGCGGCTGTTCTCAGGCTTGAGCTCCCTGCTGGCGAAGGCGTCCCGGTTGGCCTGCAGGGCCAGCAGCCAGATCATCATGGACTCGTGGTTCTCCGCCTGCAGGATGAACTCCTTGCTGTCCGAGCTGCGGGCGGGTTGGTGGCGTCTGATGCAGGCTCTGGACCAGGGACTCAAGGACGCACAGACTGACATCCAGGCAGGAGAGTATTAATGGAATTCTGTTGACAACTCACTTGATGACGAAGCTGTTCGGCTCGTCAAAGTGCAGCGTGATGGACGCGCCGCGCACGTTGATGGTGCCCAGCGGCTCCTTGTCCTTCTGCGCCGCGTCGTGCTTGTCCTTGTAGAAGTGCAACTGGCACTTGCTCTCCTCGAACACATAGTACTGCGGCCGCTTGGATTTGAACCGGCTGAATGCTGCAATACGGGGGGATGCGATGTGGAGTTTGGGAACTGGAAACCGGCGTGGAACGAGGGGTTCTTGGCAAGAAAGTGAGCAGACTCACCGCCTGTGGGCTTGCTGTAGAGCAGGCCCGACAGCGAGTGCCAGCCGGACATGGCTGTCGAATTCGTGGAACTCGAGACTCCGAGCTGGAAGGTGCAGGCGGCGGCGAGATTTTTTCGTGCACCAGCAATCAGCAGGAAAAGTTGGAGAGCGAGGAAACAGAGGTCCGCATGGGTCCGCCAAAGCGAGGACCGTCTGCTCAAGGCCTGCCTCTCCCGCACAGCCGGGCAGAGCCGCCTAATACACAGCAGACTCAGGGACAGAAAGGTGAAAAAGGTGGGCGGTGGAAAGGCAGGCAGCTCAGCGGGCTGCTCACTCGCTGAAGTGGGCGCGTGCGCTTGGGTTCCAGGGAGCTGGGCGGACAGGCGAGGACTTGCTGGAACGGGACGGGGTTGGCGCCCGCGGCCTGGCAAACAATTCCCCAGCGCACGGGGGAGGTACACTTTGGGACCGGGAGAACGGCGAGAATCCGCGGAGGCTGCGGGCAGGCCGGGATCGATAATCCGTCCGGCCCGCGTCTCCAAGTTTCCAGCCGCTCCACTTTGCCAAGTGCGGCCATGCCGAAACTGCGTACGGGATCAGCTGGCCGGGGTAGAACAATGACGGCGCTGATGGGGGAAGGCGGGAGGCGACTGCCCGAGGGGACTGTGTTGTTTTTGATTGGGAGCTCAGCTTGCCTAGCAACAGCGTGCGCGGGAGATTTTAGCTATGGGATTGAAGAGTGAAGGGAAGACGGTGGGATTTCAAAACGTGGGTGCAAATTAATTTCAGCGCCCGCATCGAGTCTCTCAATTCGCTGAAAACAATGAAGGCCATCGTTTTTTGAATTCTTGAATTCAGGCGGCTCACCGGCTGTCAAGTCCGTGCGGGGTGTCGGCGCCTCACTAGGTGGGACGCTTTCGCAATTCTTGCAGTGCAGCCAGCGCTCGAATTTTTGCTCGGCCTCTCCGTCTCTCCTTGGCTGCGAGCCTAGGCTGGCCTTCTTGTGTTGCCTGCCGGGCATTAAATTAGCTGCCCCCCCTCCCCCGGGGGAGGCTCGCACCCTTTAGCTGCGGCGGGCCAATGGCGAGTCACTGGGACTGCGAATTTCCGCGCCCATTTACGCTGGCCGGCTCGTCGCTGCTCAGGAATCGATCCTTTGCTTGCGGAAGGGAAGGGAAACGCGAGATTCTCCCCCTCACTTCCGCCTGACAACCAACCCACTTTCTTACTGAAAGCTGATCAAGAAGGGAAGAATTAGTCAGCTGAGCAGCAATTCTGCTCGAATCCCCTTTTAAACTGCGCTGTCAAGCAGTGGGTGGGATTAATTAGTCTCAGCTGGAGGATGAAGGGATTTGCAGCTCAAAAGAGGATTAGGAAAGCAAACAGATTCGCAATAGTGCAGATTAGCAAGCATTGGGATTAGTGCAGCCGTGAAAAGTCTTTCAATTTGCTCAGAACTTTTGATTGTCAGGCAAAGCAGATTTTTGTCACAGTGGTCCAAAAAAGTCAGGGAAAAAAAGTGAATTGTCAGTGCGAGAGTCAGAATAGGGAGTGGAGTGTCAGTGCGAGAGTCAGGATAGGGAGTGGAGTGTCAGTGCGAGAGTCAGGATAGGGAGTGGAGTGTCAGTGCGAGAGTCAGGATAGGGAGTGGAGTGTCAGTGCGAGAGTCAGGATAGGGAGTGGAGTGTCAGTGCGAGAGTCAGGATAGGGAGTGGAGTGTCAGTGCGAGAGTCAGGATAGGGAGTGGAGTGTCAGTGCAAGAGTCAGAATAGGGAGTGGAGTGTCAGTGCGAGAGTCAGGATAGGGAGTGGAGTGTCAGTGCGAGAGTCAGGATAGGGAGTGGAGTGTCAGTGCGAGAGTCAGGATAGGAAGTGGAGTGTCAGTGCGAGAGTCAGGATAGGAAGTGGAGTGTCAGTGCGAGAGTCAGGATAGGAAGTGGAGTGTCAGTGCGAGAGTCAGGATAGGAAGTGGAGTGTCAGTGCGAGAGTCAGAATAGGGAGTGGAGTGTCAGTGCGAGAGTCAGGATAGGGAGTGGAGTGTCAGTGCGAGAGTCAGGATAGGGAGTGGAGTGTCAGTGCGAGAGTCAGAATAGGGAGTGGAGTGTCAGTGCGAGAGTCAGGATAGGGAGTGGAGTGTCAGTGCGAGAGTCAGGATAGGGAGTGGAGTGTCAGTGCGAGAGTCAGGATAGGGAGTGGAGTGTCAGTGCGAGAGTCAGGATAGGGAGTGGAGTGTCAGTGCGAGAGTCAGAATAGGGAGTGGAGTGTCAGTGCGAGAGTCAGGATAGGGAGTGGAGTGTCAGTGCGAGAGTCAGGATAGGGAGTGGAGTGTCAGTGCGAGAGTCAGAATAGGAAGTGGAGTGTCAGTGCGAGAGTCAGAATAGGGAGTGGAGTGTCAGTGCGAGAGTCAGGATAGGGAGTGGAGTGTCAGTGCGAGAGTCAGAATAGGAAGTGGAGTGTCAGTGCGAGAGTCAGAATAGGGAGTGGAGTGTCAGTGCGAGAGTCAGGATAGGGAGTGGAGTGTCAGTGCGAGAGTCAGGATAGGGAGTGGAGTGTCAGTGCGAGAGTCAGGATAGGGAGTGGAGTGTCAGTGCGAGAGTCAGGATAGGAAGTGGAGTGTCAGTGCGAGAGTCAGGATAGGAAGTGGAGTGTCAGTGGGAAGTCAGCTGATTGCATCAGGCATCTAGTGCAAGGGCGCAGAGTAGAGTCAGATTCGGGGGTGGAATGCCAGTGGGACAGTCATTGTCAGACTGGACATATAATTCCCATGCAGTTCAGCGAATGATCAGGTGATCGAGTGATGAGCTTGATGTGAAAGCAAATGTGCATAGGTACCTCGTATTTTACCCTTGAACGCCAGATTGTTTACTAAGCGTCATTTGAGACATGTGGAAACTTCAGATACAGCGTTGAATTTATCATGAAAAGAACGAAAGCTTTTCGGCTTGAGTTCTCAGCAAGCGCGGTTCTCAGCGTTCGATCTCAATCCCGAAAAGGTGACAGGGGGCGGCAAGCTGTGCGCAGAAAGAAATTCGCACGAATTGCGCAAAAGCCATCAAAAAGGTTTTCCTGCACGGAAATATCATTTCGCAAAATCTGCTTTTTTCTGTTGAACTCTGCACTCGTGACAAAGCCACAATAAAAAATCGCATATTTTTCATTGCGCTGAAGATCTGACACGTGTGCACTAAATCGGACGTGAGGAAATACCACGAGGACATGCGACCGTCAAGCTCGTAAATTGCTAATCAGAAGCCATGACTTGCAATTAAGCGACATAAGCAACCGTTCACATAAAATACATTTTTGGCAAACTCGGCAACTTTGAGCACTTGAGTTCAACAGACCCCTGTTTTTCTCTGAAAATTCACAAAGAAACAATTCCTCCGCAGCTATTTCTGTCTGAACCGATCGATATAGAAAGAAAACGGCCGCATTGGAAAACAATGCCTTCATTTCGGCTCCACTCACAAATCTCCAGTCACACGGATTTCGCACAGATCCCATGGGTTGATAAGAGTTTCCTGTGGTGCAGCAGGCCGCATTCGCCCCGCATTTGTTGGGTCGCATTAATACTGAAAACAAAGCGGCTTAGATCATGTTTACCAAATATAAAAGTACACGCCTTGCAAAGGCTGTTTTTTAGAAATAAAATTGCTCCAATAGGGGCTGCGACGGTAGTTAACGCAAGGCAGGGCCATGAAATACATGCATATTGCTAACGTCTTCATGCTCTACTGATAGTAGCGCACGGTGCGATGATGAGGTCAATTTAAGTAACCTACTGACACCAATAGAGGACAACTGGGCAAATGAGTCAGGTAAGTAAATCAGCCGAATTTTGGCTCTAACCCAGATTCCCAGAAAATCCAAGGTACGGAGGGCAACGGGCCCCATAGCAACTTCTTGACTCTATTTTTATCCCAGCAGCGCTTCTACGTGGGCTTCATAATCACTAATGATTAGGATTTTGCTTCCTTTCCTTCCTAAGTGCTAATGCTCACTGGAGTCTGTGGCACAAGTTGCTTCAGTGGGTCCGGAAATAACCGGCTTTTTGTCTGGCAAAGTTCCCAAGATAGTTCGAGTTCCTCTGGAAAGAAAACAAGCGAAGCAACACTGCAGCTGGACTTTCACTTCCCAGAATGGCGAGTGCCAGAGCCCAGCTGCCGCATCTGGGCAGGCCAGACAGGGGACAGAAGCAGCCGCAGCAGCAGCGCCATCAGCAGCAGCAGCAGCAGCGCCATCAGCAGCAGCAGCGCCATCAACAGCAGCAGCAGCAGCAAAAGCAGCAGCAGCAGCAGCAGCAAAAGCAGCAACAGCAGCAGGAACAGCTGCAGGAGTCCCACAATCAAGCCCAGCAGCAGCGGAGCCGGTGGCGCATCTTCTGTCTTGGCAAGCGAAAACCCGTGGCGGCGCCCTCCGCAACCGCGGCAGCCGCAGCTCCGTCGATAGCCAGCAACTCGGCGGTGCAGGCGGCCAGATCGGCGCTGCTTCGTACTGACCGCGGTGGCGGCATCGCTGAGAACGGCAGGCAGCGTCGGAGATCTTCCACAGCTGCTGCACAGGCCGAGGCCGGGTCGTTGCTAATCGCGCCGGCAGCAGGGAGAGCGGCTGGCTCGGCAGCGGCCGCGAGTCGCCACCCAGGAGCCAGTAGGGCGGCGGCTGCAGTCGCCTCGGTGCCACTGCCGTCGCTGGCGGAGCAGAGGTCGGTTCGGCTGGCCGCGGACGGCTCCCTGATGCACCGGCGCTGAGCTGACAGACGTTACTTGAGCAGCCGCTCGGGAATTTCACGCTGACTAGCCATGCTCAAGCCAGGCATCGAATTCAAGGGGAGACTGCGAGAAATTGTCTCCGCAGTCGCTTTCAGTTGTTGATTTTTCAATAAATAAAACAACGCCAAAAATATCTGCATGAAGACCTCAGAAATGTTTTTGGTGAGGCAAACTCGGTATGTTGATTAAGTATTTTTATTTGAAGCAGCATAACCCGAATTACCTCAGGGCTCTCACAGTTGCACGCACACTTAGTAACACAAAGCTTGCTTGATTACGCAAAATATGCAAGCGCATTGTCGATTCATTCGATCGATCGTTATATAGTAAGTACATTTATGTTTGAGACGATAGCGTACGTACATGCAGGATAGATTATATGAAATTAATTGGGATTAGAGAGTGAAAAAATCTAGGCCGGCAATCCCTCATTCGAGTCCGGCCCGCGGAAACCCGTCTAGATCTGTGGGATTCGTGGCAGACTTGTTCTTTAGCTCGCTAGGGAACTAACTATACGACGAGCGTACATGCAAGGGGTTTTTTGGGATGCAGCTGAGTGTAAGGGAGCCTCGCATAAGTATTGATGCGCACTTAATTAGTCCAGATGGACAGGTAAAATTGGGAAATTGGGATTCGCCATAATACACAGGAAAACGTAAATCAGACGCCAAATGAGCCGCCTCCAGCAGCCTCACGAGGCCTTCGCTCCGCCGCGCTGTCCGGCCGCCGTCTTGGTGGACTTGACCGGCGCCTCGGCCGACTTGGGCGTGAAGGAGAAGGCGGAGATGATGGCGACGACCTCCGTGACGGCCGGCAAGGCGATGCAGAAGCCGAAGATGTAGAAGAAGTCGTTGACAGGCCAGGAGTCGATCAGGAACAGCAGCAGGGCCACTGAGCCGGCGAAGTGCGAGGCGGTCGCTGCAGTTTTGTTTGCCATTGGCGGAGTTAAGGAATGGCTAATTCGACTGTGTTTTGCACTTTTCTATGCCCTGCACAGCAGGCGATGGGACGGGACGGTGGGACGAGAAAGACCGACGGTTGCTGGGCGGATGTGTTGGAAGCTTTTTGATCACAGCTGCTTGCGAAGCCCGCGCTCGACTAGCTGGCTGAGGTCGAGCAGGGCCGGCAGCGCGATTGTCACGGCAAAGATGGGCAAGAAGCGGTCGTAGCTCCAGGCCCACATCACGAAGTAGCACGTGCTCACCGTGCCGGCGCAGTGCATTAAGATGGCTGAAGGGTGGAGCAGAGAGTTAAGGAGATTGCCTTGATTTGTACCTGCCTACTTAGGTCTATCTGTTTCGGGCGCATATTAAGCATGCAAAAGTAAAAAAATTGCAAAAGGATACAGAAAAGGCTCTGCGTTGGTAGAAACATCGTCACGCCGAACAAGAAAGAGAGCAGCTCGAACGCAAATAAAAAGCACGAGACGGCCAGCACTGCGATAAACCTGAAGGGTTAAAAGGACAAACTTGCAACATTCAAGTGTTCTTTGCAAAAAATTCCGCGCCTTAAAATTTATATTCAAAGCAACTTTGCTTACTTTAGATCCTCAGCATTGTATTGTGCCGTGGTGTATGTGGCTGACAAAGATGCCCTGATGTGGAGATCCTAAAAGCAGAGAAGAATATATATTGTACATAAGTATTAAAAAATAAAAAATTTTTAGAACATTTAAAGTTTCCACCTTTACTGACTTAAAGTTTATCATGGGAATAAAATAGCGCATCATACAGGTTTAATAATAGATACGATTGAATTCTTTGAGACAAGGATTAGTTTTGAATCATTTTTAGTTGTAGAAGCGTATCATACTCAGGATTTATGCAATAAATAATGCTTTAAGAATTTTCAGTAGCAATTTTTTTAAATCCCAGTCTACTATCTGAAATTTTCTGGCTTTTATAAAACTTGTTGAGACGTAAAGTAATGACAAATAAATAAAAAAGCTGATAGTAAGGTACGAAAATGCATGTATCATGTAGGTAAACTTACTCGCGAAATAAATATGGTAACCGTGATTATTATGTGAGAAATCAGCACAAGAAAACGGGCTGGTATCAGACCGTTGACTCGCATTTTTATCGATGGGTCGAAATGATTTTAAAGCTATAAGTTAGTTGACTTAACGATAGTATAGTTCAATAATGCAAAAAATCATGAATATCGAAAAGAATGTAACATTAAAAAGTTTTGCTTACTTAAAACTTTTGTTATAAAAGCCTAGCAACCGTTATAAAAATGGTCAGTAATGTAATATTGCAATGACAGGTAAATAAAAAATACCATATAAATACTTTTCAATACTTAACAGGGAAATATTTGTTACTTTACGTCAAAAGATTTCCGATTTAAAAATTGTAGTTTTCGTATAATTTTAAACAGTTCTACTACTATTGTTTTAATAGACACAATCAGTGCTAAATTATTCCAGATCTGTATCCTTCTAAATTATAAAATAATTGACTAATATGATAAATCTGAAACACATTTTTAAGATTCGTTCGTATCCATCAATCACAAAAGCATTATTTCGGGAGGCATCATTCACTGCATCAGCATGCAATCATAAAGTGGCCCATATCTCGGGTAAGGGTAGAATTTGATTTTATTTAGGTCCATTTTACCTTTCTATTACTTAGCGTTGTTTTTTACTTCATATTTACCTTAGCCTCATTATTTCTAGAAAATTTTTGAGATTGCATTGTGTGCATCGGAATTTATTTTTCTTATTTTAAAGAATATGTGATAGTGCAAAAACCAAATAATATATATAAATTATTTATATATTACTATATTTACAATTTATATAATTTATTATGGTTTTTAAAGTCTCTAAAATATTTTGCAATTAAAAAAATACTTTTTAGCTATTGAGTTATTATTAAATTAATCTTTACACTATGGCTTGGGACTGGGTTTTTTGTGCAATAGGGATGCTATAGCATCCTGACCCCAAGAATCGCATCCTGAAAGTTGACCTAGGATGTGATTTCGCATCTAGTTTTTTGTTTTGTTTTATCGTTTGTTGCAATAGGGATGCATCATATGTGCGCAACAGTCGGCTGTTTTGTCACAAAATATAGAGGTAAACGGAAAAATTAGAAAGATTATAAGGCTTATAAGGTTGCGGGACCTTTTTTTGGTCCTTCTAAATTTTTGCCCAACTAAGTTACTACTTTTCGAAATTGCGCACCCATGTATAGCATCCCGACCCTTTAAATCACATCCTGAAATTAGTGACAGGATGTGAAATCGCATCCTGCACCCAGCGAAAAAATAAACCCAGGCTTGGGACTACTAATAAAAAATATACCAATTTCTAACTTGCCTAGCAAGCTATTTTGAACTATGCCTAATCAAGTTAGAAATGTATTTCCCCTTATAACCTTATATTAGTTTTTAGGATCAAGCAAAATATAATAGTTATAAATGGTTTATTTTACAATGATAGGGCCCTAGCATTGTCCACTTCTTATCATTAATAAGTATAGAGCCATAGTCAAGATCATGTCCCACATGTGCTAATAAAAATCTTGGTAAAAAACCTGTGCCAAGATAGGGACCTTGCTTATGCACCAAGCTGCATCGTAAGAACCAATTTATATACAAAAAGCAACTATAAGAAAAAGTTGTCTTTTGCAAAGCCTCTTAAATAAGATGTTTAACACAAAAGAAAATTTTTGCATTTAAATTAAAATACTTTTTGCAAAATTTCTGGTTAATATTTTTGTATTTATAATAACAAGATTATAAAAAACTTAAAAAAATTTACCTTTTGCTTCTTAATACTTAAAAGTTTAATATTAACCTTGTTTGACTACTTAAATTAATATAGATAGTGTGGTGCAACAGCAGCATGAGCAGCAGCTTGCATGCTGCCTTGCACCATGGGGGTGTCTGCACTAATCCATGTATACCATGTGCACCAAATAGGTATCAAAATTTGTCTATATACACTAGAATTTTTTAAGTAAAGGGACATCTTCCTGACTAGATATAGAGGTCAACCAGTCTATTTGTCTCTTGTAAAAGAGCAGCAAAGTGCATATGTCTGCATAGCTTTGCTAGTTATACTCAATCAGATAATGGGGAGTCCTATTTTGTTCTTCTCGCCCATTGAAGCCAGTTGTTTAGTGACTTAGACATGGGAAGTATCCAAGAATGGCTACTAACTTGTGTAGTTTGATTAGTTTGTCCATAACAGTTTGAATCAATCTTGGATAAGCATCCAGACTATGGTTCATAGATGAGGCTATAGTCTCCACTTAAAAAGTGATTAGACCAATGACCAACCATGTGGTTAGCAATAGCTTACTTGCTAAATGCAATGTATAGGTACCAAAGAAGTAATCCTTTGGCCTTGGAAGTCATATAGCATGCATTATCAAAGCATCATGTTATTTAATTTGAGCTTTGCAGCCATAACAGCTTGCTCAACAAGCAGAAAAGCTTATTTAGAATTTCAGTTACTTTAGCCTTGTATTTAAACAAAGAGATTGCCTTCCAATTATTGCATGCTACCTTGAATCACAAAAAAAATGGATAGAGATTTCCTAACAAGTGAATATAAATGCCTAAATTTTAAGCTTGAAAATTACAAGCTAGCAATTAGCCAGTCAGCTGAATATTTATACTATTATTAATTTTTCTAATCACAGCTGTAACTTAAAAGTAACAAACTGTCAAATTAAAATTCCTTGTCAGTTAACAAGGGTTTTAAGAAAAACAAAAAGAAGTAATTTTTAATCTTTGTTTTTATTGATAGTTTCTATTTAAAAAATGATTGATAGGAAAATGCACTTTAAAACATTAAAATAATGCATTTATGATGTATGTATACACTTGTATGCAGGTACAAATTCATTCTTGCATAAATTGTATATAACATTTTATTGACCAAAAAGTCCTACATATGTACTAAGACAATAAAAACTCAAAATATCATGCATGAAAGACATTGCATAGTACAGGTATCAAAGTCTTTCATCCAATATGCTTACATAGGTATCAGTGATCAGAATTTATAAAAAAATTAAAGCATTTTTATCACTCTGCGCCAATGCAGAATAATATTGACAAAAATCGTCTCCCATTGTAGGCATCACAAAGTGCATGAGTCGCGGCCTGTGCACCGAGAAGAAGATGCGTAAGTGTATTAGCTAATAAGCCTACTCTCAGAGGTCTATTTTGCACCCACACAATGCACTCATAAAGAAAATGCGACCTCGCTCTCCCCCCAGCCACTGTGCGCTACTCCGACCCGACTGTGCGCGAGCCACTAAAGGCGTTCGGCCAGTACGTTGGCGAGTGCCTGCCGAAGTACGTGCAGTCGGCCGACGTCACCAACTTCGACGAGCTGGAGATCCTCATCCACCCGGAGGGCGTCGTGCCCGTCCTGTCCTTTCTGAAGGATCACCACGCCGGGCAGTTCCTGAACCTGAGCGACATCTGCGCGGTTGACGTGCCCAGCCGGCAGTACAGGTTCGAGGTGGTGTACAACCTGCTCTCGCTGCGCTACAACTGCCGCGTCCGGGTCAAGACCTACACGGACGAGCTCACCCCGCTCGAATCCAGCTGCTCCGTGTTCCAGGCGGCCAACTGGTACGAGCGCGAGGTGTGGGACATGTTCGGCGTGTACTTCACCAACCACCCGGACCTGCGCCGCATCCTCACCGACTACGGCTTCCAGGGCCACCCGTTCCGCAAGGACTTCCCTCTGGTTGGCTACAACGAGTATCGCTACGACGACGAGCAGAAGCGGGTGGTGATCGAGCCCGTGGAGCTGGCGCAGGACTTTCGCAAGTTCGAGTACTCCACTCCCTGGGAGGTTTTCCCCAACTACCGCGACGCTGATAAGAATGTGCGCAAGGATGGCGGCGGCGACAAAAAGTGACAGGCGTCCTGACACCCGCCCCTGGGTTTGTTTTCAGTCCTTTGGCTCCGTGATAGTGACTCGGCTTGGGATTCTAGACCAGAAGCAGTAGGCCTCAGTCAACTGCGCGGCCTGTCTCTAGATTTGTTCTATTGTAAATGCTAACATTAACCAGCTCCTGCATGTCGAATCTAATGACTTGGCTAGCGGAGATTTCGGTCGCTGCGTCCCCCCCCGCTGTTTTACCCTGACCCCTACCTGCACCCTTGGAAACTGTTTGTTGAGTGCCCGAATTCACCCGCTGTCCATTGTAGCCCGCGCAGTGTACTGTCAGTGCTCCTTATCTATGCGCATTGCAGCGTTTTAGTATAAATATATATATTACACAGCAGAGGAACTGGCTAGCTTAGCCATCATTGCCTTAGCAAACTTGCTCCGGATTTATTTTACTTGCTTTGTCATAGTAGTTTTGGCTTGACCAATCCGTCATTCATGATTTTTTGTCTGTTCTTCATCTCAGTCATCTCCTTCATGCCCTTCATCAATCTTAGCTCCTCCATGTCCTTCATCACTCCCAAGCTTCTTCATGTCCTTCATCTCTCCCAAGCTTCTTCATGTCCTTCATCTCTCCCAAGCTTCTTCATGTCCTTCATCTCTCCCAAGCTTCTTCATGTCCTTCATCTCTCCCAAGCTTCTTCATGTCCTTCATCTCTCCCAAACTCCTTCATGTCCTTCATCTCTCCCAAGCTCCTTCATGTCCTGAATCCCGGCACTTCCAACTTTCAGCCGGTGGCTTCAGAATGGCGAAAGACGACATCGGCTGCGTCCACGTGACCATGATGATCAGCGAGAAGCTGAAGTTCGTTGACGACTTCCTGACCATCTCAACAGTGTTCCTGCTCGGCCCGTTGGTCTTTCTGCTTCTGTTCTCCACCGCCTCCATGTTCCTGAGCCGCTACGTCAATCGAAGTCGATGATTGACAGCTTGCTTAGACTAGCTGATTGTTTGAAGCCAGTATTAGACTCAAGAGGCTGCGGTTATCGGCTCATTAGTTTTTTGCATTTTACTGAATTATTTGATTGCGTTTAGCTTGCCAATGTTTGCACTCAGCAGTTTTACACTTCAGGAAAAATAAAAATTGTTTTCTGTGATTTTTTTTCTGTTTTTTTTTACTAAACTGCGGCTTTTGTTTTTATTGCTTCTTTGAATCTTGCCTTGCACAGTCACTAGTAAGGAAGATTATGTAGCGGAATTCTGCATCTGCTTTTACCTAGATTTGCACACTACGGCACAGCTGCGCACCGCATCCGAGTACAGCTGCTCAGTATGACAGACTGGGGATCTACAGCACCCACCCTAAATTTTCCCTGCTTGCGCTAGTACCCGACAATAGCTGAGTGGATTAAGAAAGTGCCTTTCTCAACGGCAAAATGTCTCTTAGAGTTGAGGCTCGAACCCAGGACCTTCAACTGTTAAGTCTGACAACCTGACCACTGGGCTACAATATGCTGGAGCTTCCCTACTAGGCTGCAACAAGTCCAAAGCACCCTAAAAGGCTAAAACCCCCAATTCTGCATGTTTGCTGTTCAAAGCGCAGTTTTCTTTCAGCTGAGCCAGTGAGCTTGGCTTCCGGTCAAGCAATTAGACCATGGCTTAATGTTTATCTTTCAGCGATGCAGCAGCAATCTCAGCAGCAGCAGCAGCAAGCGGCTGTCGCCGACCTGCGCCAGCGGGTGCCCAACACCGAGGTCTACCTGCAGGGCAGCGTGCTCAATCCGTTTCGCGACTACCTGCTGACCCGCCTGCGCGGCATCTGCGACTCGCCTGGCGACGAGTTCCGCGACCAGGAGTCCGTGTTCTCCTGCACCGCCCCCGGCCAGAGCTCCACGCGCCTGCGCCTGCGCTGGAGCCTCCTGCACCCGCACCTGCCCGCCTACCTGCGCTACCTGGGCATTCCCGAGTCCGCCGACCATCGCGTCATGTCCCGGGCCGCCTACGAGGTGCCTCTGTTCCCGCTGGATGCGGCCAGGCAGCTGGTGGAGGCCATGGGATTTCAGCACGACTTCGATCTGATTGCCGAAGGCACCGTGTTCCGCCGCGGCCTGCTGAAGGTCACCGTCTATCGGGTGTCCCGGCCTGGCGCGCCCGGGCCCGTGGCGCCCGACTCCAGCTTGGTTGAAGTGTCGGGCCTGGGCCCGGCCTCCCTCACCTCCGCCATGGTGGAGTCCGTGCTGGCCATGCGCGACCAGCTCAAGTCGCTTGTGCTGCTCACCAAGCACGATCAGAAGGCCCCGAAGGCGTAGCTCTGGTTGATGAGCTATCGGTGTCGCTTGGTCACATCACGGAAATACCTGAGAGCATTTATGTATTCCATAATTAGCGTTGCTTTTACTTTTTCATTGCCGGTTTAGCACTCAAAATAAACCAATGAGCCTCGGCTTGATTGCGCTAATTCTTTCTTGCCAGTCCGCGCCCTTATTTGCTTGATTGTTAGTCTGGAATTCTTAGAGCCGCTGCTAAAGCAAGCTGGATTTACATCTGCATACCGCTTCACTGCAATTCCAGCCAGAATGAGCAGCGGACACCACAAGCTGAAGCAGAAAGACCAGCGCCGCATCGAAAGCATGCGCGCACAGCTGCAGTCGCTCCTGGAAGAACTGCAAGACAGCTACGAAGAGGCCAAGGAGCGCGTCAATCGCCGTGTAGATCAGGCCTTGGCTGGCGAAGCTGGATTGGACTTTAAAAGCTCCAGCCGCGTCATCAACTTTGTGACCCAACTCACCCAGCTGCAGTTAACCCTAAGCAGCCTTGGCGATTGCAGCAGCGACAGCTCGGTTGACGATGGGGATCTGGAAGAAGCAACTGGCCGAAGCAATCTGCTGCCCCCCTCGGGCCGCTCTGAGGCTGCGCCCAGTGTTAATCCGGGCCAGTCCATTGTCGATGATAAATCGACTGCAAATGGGACTGCAGTTTCTGAACTGGAAGAGAAGGCTGCCGCTGAGGCAAGGGAGAAGGCTGCCGCTGAGGCAAGGGAGAAGGCTGCCGCTGAGGCAAGGGAGAAGGCTGCCGCTGAGGCAAGGGAGAAGGCTGCCGCTGAGGCAAGGGAGAAGGCTGCCGCTGAGGCAAGGGAGAAGGCTGCCGCTGAGGCAAGGGAGAAGGCTGCCGCTGAGGCAAGGGAGAAGGCTGCCGCTGAGGCAAGGGAGAAGGCTGCCGCTGAGGCAAGGGAGAAGGCTGCCGCTGAGGCAAGGGAGAAGGCTGCCGCTGAGGCAAGGGAGAAGGCTGCCGCTGAGGCAAAGGCTGCCGCTAAGGCAAAAAAGAAGGCTGCTGCTGAGGCAAAAAAGAAGGCTGCCGTTGACGCAATGGAGAAGGCTGCCGCTGAGGCAAAGGAGAAGGCCGCCGCTGAAGCGAGAAAAAAAGCTGCCGCAGAGGCAAGAGAGAAATCAGCCGTTGAAGCATTGGCGAGAGCTGCAGAGAAGGCAAGGGAGCGGGCTGCAGCTCAGGAAAAGGAGAGAGCTCTGGCAAAGGAACGAGCTGCTGCTCAGGCACGGAAAGCAGCGGAAGCTCAGGCAAAGGAGAGAGCTGCAGCTGAAGCGATGCAAACAGCTCCTCTAGGGGTGAGAATTCGTGAGTTCGAGGCAGCGCCGTGCAGCCGGAAGTGCCTTGCTGTGGAATTTCTATACAGTCCGATTTGCCTGTCTCTGGTCAGCAAGCGCTCCGATGAGCTGGAGGAGCGGCTGACGGTTTTTTGTGAAAATGCGCCGTGTGCGCTGTACAAGTTCCTGGACCTGCCGCAGCCGGGCACCGTTATTGCCTGCCCCTTCCCTTGCAAGCCCAACTGCACCATGTACCGCGCCAGGGTGCTGTCCGTCAATCCCGACGAGGAGCTGCTGCAGGTCTACTTTGTCGACTATGGCAATATCGGCCAATGCAAGCTGAGCCTGGTGCGTCGCCTGGACCCGAGTTTTGCCGAATTGCCTGCGCAGTGCGTGCCCTGTCTGCTGTCCGGCCTGCTGCCGCCAAACCAGCGGGTCAGCAGATTCGAAGAGTGGGGAGCCACGCCGCAGGGCTTCGAGCAGGCCAAGACCAGCGCTGAAAATTTCATTGGCGATGCAATCGAGGCCGTGTTTGAGGGCCCGCTAGAGGGCAGCCGCGTCCAGTTAATCACGCCGCCAGACTCGCTGCGGACTTGCCTCTTAGAGAGGTGCGGAGCGCGGCTTGCCACGCCGCAGCAGACCCGAGAGTTCTACAGGGACATTGTGCCAGACTATTGGAAGCTGGACGCTTCTTGCGACAGGTTAGCGTCTGTGTGATCCGGTATTTCATGGAGTTAAGCTTATTAGTGTAGCTTTAGGAAAGGTGGCTAGCGACTTTTAAAGTCTCTTCGGTATGGGAAGATCTGATCTTCTTCAGAAGCTGTTTATCCCTTCAGTACCGATTGACCCTTCTTAGGAAGGATTGATCCCGTTCAATAACGAGTGATTCCTTTCAGTCACGATTGATCCTTCTCAGTAACGAGCGGTTCCCGTTCCGAAGCAATTTATCCCCCCTCAGTAATGATTGACCCTTTGTGTAAACGTTTGATCCCCCCTCTAACAATTTATCCCCTTCAGTATAGATAGTACCCTTGAGTAACGATTGATCCCCTTCATTATCGATTGATCCTAATGATCAATGTTGTTAAGAAACAATTGATTGTCTTCTGTACGATTAACTCCCAGGTTGAGCAACTAATTTTAACCTCTTAAAAAGTGATACATCTGATTGCCCATCCCGCCATATTCTTTCACTTGCGGTTGCATTTATCCCCGCAGTTCGAGTCCCCAGCCCGAGCCGCATCAGCAGCAGCTCCCCATTGACGAACTGCCCGAGCCCGAGCAGTCCCTACGCCCGTCAGACTTCAGCGACAGCGACGACTTTGGGGCCAACGCGGACGCCGCCGAGT
The DNA here is from genome assembly GCA_950096795.1 of Macrostomum cliftonense. NCBI lineage: Eukaryota > Metazoa > Platyhelminthes > Macrostomidae > Macrostomum > Macrostomum cliftonense. The sequence goes on from CATNEM010000014.1 coordinate 132,269, forward strand.
CGGGCAACCCGCTGGATCCGCCGTACAAAATCTTGGAGGTCGTGCCGAGGCCGCACGTGCCGATCCAGCCCTGCCTGCCGGCGCTGCGCTGCCTGCCGCCCATGCTGCTGGACTTGCTGCCTGGCGGCGAGCCTGTGGAATTCTTCATCACCCAGGCCGACAGCCCGGCCAGCTTCAGCGCCTTCAGAGCCGTGCAGGAGTTCGGCCAGCTGTACGACTGGCAGCGAGCGGAGCTGCAGAGCTGGTACGCCAAGCACGACGGCGGCATGCTGCTGCGCTTCCTGTCCAGCGCCGCCCCCGCTTGCGTCCAGGACGCCGAGAATGGCGAAAACGATCACAGCGAAGTCGAGGATGAGGCGGCCCCTGACGGCGACGCCGCTAGCGAGGAGCAGATTTTCTGCGCGCGCCTGCCTAACGGCGACGGCTACGAACGCGCAGTGCCGTTGACGCCCGACTTCGACCGAGTGGCCGGCTCCGGCGCGCCTGTCCGCGTGCTCGCCTTCGACCGGGGCGAGACGCTCGAGCTGCCCGCCGACAGCCTCCTGCCGCTGATCAGCGACTTCCAGCGCCTGCCGCCGCTCACCACCCGCTTCAGTTACGCCGGCCTCTGCCCGTCGCCTGAGCTTTTCCTGCCGGCTCTGCGGGGCCTCTGCGGCGTCGGCGAGGGTGACGACTCGCTTCTGCGCGTCCGCCTGCGGCTGTTCACGTCCGGCGATGCTGCCACTGCCAGCCAGGTGCGATGGGCATGGAGAGATAGAAAGGCAGACAGACAGTCTAGCTGCCTCCTTAAATATAAAAAATTGTTAAACTAAGCTACTTAGTTAGTAGTATGTCCAGTGATTTTACTACCTACTTCATTGGCCATCAGCAAGAAGCTTACTTGCGCTCTTAATCATCTCGTAAATTTTCAGATCGAAGAGCTTTACGAGCCGATTAGCGTGAAGATTTCCTCTATAGACGGGCGCGACCTGTCCGACTTTCTGGCGCCCGAAGCTCCCGTTATTGAGGAACTTAGCGAGGGCGACGACAGCCCGCCTGATGGCCGCCACCTTCAGGAGCTGGACGCCTACCTGCAGGCGACGGAGGCGCGGCTGCGCCGCCCGCTGCCACCGCCGGCCAAGGTTTGCGAGTTTTTCCGCCGTCGGGGCACCTGTTACTATGGCGACCAGTGCCGCAACGCGCACATCCGCGAGGACGACGCGGACCCGGCTGCGGAGCAGGCCGCGCTTGAACGGCTGCGGGTTGACGCCGAGCCGGCCGAGATCGAGCCTGCGGAATTCCCGCCGCAGCCGTCGTTAATTGCAGACGACGATGCCGAAGTGTGCGTCATCGTCCTCGTGACCGCCGTCGCGCCCGGCGGCGTTCTGGGCGCCCAGCTGGTTGAGGACTCGGCCGAGCTGGAGACCCTGCACTGCGCCCTGAGCAGCCACTGCGACCTGGCGCCCGGCGGCCCGGCCGACCGCTTCTTCCGCTACATCGGCCAGTGCGTTGGCGCCTTCTACGAGGGCAACTGGCTGCGGGCCAGCGTGCAGCCCAGCGGCATCGCCATCGGCGGCTGCGAGCTGGTCGGCGCCAACCTCATCGACGTCTTCTTTGTCGACTACGGCTTCTCTGCCGAGGTGCCCGTCTGGCGAACTCGCCCGCTGCCCGCCAACCTCGCCGAGTTGACCCCGCGCGGCTACCAGCTGCGCCTGGTTGGCGGCGTGCCCGACTGCGCAGACGAGGCGCTCCGTCGTCTCATTGCCAGCGGTGTCGTCTGGTACGCCAGGATTGTCGGCTGCGCACCCGACGACGAGCGCGTGTTCGACGCCGACCTCTGCCGCTACCCGGACGGCGCCTCCCTCGAGCGCCTGCTTGCCGACGCGCAGCCGCTCGACGCCGGGCCGCCCTCTCGGCGCGCTGGACGGCGAAACGAGGAGGGCATGCCAATAGTACGGGTGCTGGTGCCCGGCTGATCCGGCCTCCTTTATTTCGGCCTAAACCTCTGCCCCGTTTTTTAGTTAGTTTTATCCTGGTGCTCTTTGTTCGCTGTTATTTTGTTCTTGTTTATTTTCCTGTTTTAATGCTGCAGCTCCGTTCTCCGCTCCCAGTTGCCGGCTGCCGGCTAAAGTTTCATCGTTCTTGCATTTTCAGGCCTGATGCCTTTTAATCGTTTTTTGCATTTTTGATGGCAGTGCGCCATACTAAATTTAATACAACTAAGCACGCATCCCTGCGTTTGGCTCGACGTTCGCATCTGCTTTTTTTATATTAAATTGTCTGTAAGCAGACTGGGTGACTGTCTGTGTGTGTCAGGCTGGGTGGGTGTCAGTGTGTGTCAGGCTGGGTGGGTGTCAGTGTGTGTCAGGCTGGGTGAGTGTCAGTGTGTCAGACTGGGTGAGTGTCAGTGTGTGTGAGGCTGCGTGGGTGTCAGTGTGTCAGGCTGTGTGGGTGTCAGTGTGTGTCAGGCTGTGTGGGTGTCAGTGTGTGTCAGGCTGGGTGAGTGTCAGTGTGTGTCAGGCTGTGTGGGTGTCAGTGTGTGTCAGGCTGGGTGAGTGTCAGTGTGTGTCAGGCTGTGTGGGTGTCAGTGTGTGTCAGGCTGTGTGGGTGTCAGTGTGTGTCAGGCTGGGTGAGTGTCAGTGTGTGTCAGGCTGTGTGGGTGTCAGTGTGTGTCAGGCTGGGTGAGTGTCAGTGTGTGTCAGGCTGGGTGGGTGTCAGTGGGTGTCAGTGTGTCAGGCCGGGTGGGTGTCAGTGTGTGTCAGGCTGGGTGGGTGTCAGTGTGTGTCAGGCTGGGTGGGTGCCAGTGTGTCTGAGTGCAATCAGAAAAAAACTGATTGTACTCTAAGCGCGGGTGTGACAACCGGAAATCGTATTTCCTTGCAGCCATGGGCCTGGAGTACGTGAATACCTTTTTAATTGGCGTTTTCTGCCTGTCGCTCGCCGTGGCGGCCTTCCTTTTCCTGCGCAAGCGACTTCGCCGGGGCGATGACGATGAGGTTGGGACGGGCGCCGGCGCCGCAGGTCGACGGCAGCCGCGGCCTCGTCCAGCCGGTGACGGCCAGCAGCTTCGGCGCCGGCCCGCGGCCACCGGCCGTCGCTCTGCAGTTGACCGCATGCGACAGGCTGCCGCCGCTGCGCCTGCGCCTGTCGCGCCTGTAGCCGCCGCCGCCGCCGCCGCCGCCGCCGCCGGTACAGACTCTGACTCGGACAGCGAAGCAGCCAAGGCCCAGCCGGGTGAGCTGGGACTCCGGTTTAAACTTTTAATAGACCGAATCTGACAAACAGGCAATCGTTTCTGACACTGGCACTGCAGCCAAGCATTGACGGCATTCCCTCCCGCACCCCCGTTCCCCGCTCTGGCAGGCAGGAAGGTGGGCGTGAAGAAGCAGCGCAAGCTGGACGAGAAGGAGGCGCGTCGCGAGGAGCGCGAACGCGAGCAAAAAGAGCGCCTGGAGCGGCGACAGCGCGAAGACGAGGAGCGGCAGAAACGGCAGGCGGATGAAGCCGCTGAGGAGGCCGACGCGGCGGCTCGCGAGGCGGCGGAGCGGGAGGAGGCGCGTCGCCGCGAGGAGGAGGAATACGCCAGGCTGCGGTGAGCGGGCCGTTAGATGAACAGGAAAACAGCAGGACAGACAAGGAAAAATTTTCAGTTGCATTCGGTATTCATTTGCTGACCTACCCGCAGGTCGGAGTTCACTGTGGAGGAGGAGGGCGCCGAGGCGGACGGCGACGAGACCGGCCGGTCCCTGGCGGAGTTCGTGGCGCTAATCGAGCAGCGCAAGTCCGTGCAGATCGAGGAGCTGGCGGACGAATTCGGCCTGCGCACTGACGACTGCGCGCAGCGGCTGCGCGACCTGCTGGAGTCCGGCCGGCTCACCGGCGTGCTGGACGATCGCGGCAAGTTCGTGCACATCACGCCGGCCGAGTACAAGGCCGTGGCCGCTTTCATCCGGCAGCGGGGCAAAGTCAGCCTGCAGGAGCTAGTGGAGAACTCCAACAGGCTGGTGCAGCTGGGCGAGGCCGCCGCCTGAAATCTCCTGTTTGCCTTTGTCTCCGCTGGAGTTCCATTGCTGTTCGGCTTGTATAGACGCTGTGATTGGCTGCTGCTCTAACCCATGCCTGTAGCTGCACCTGCTCTCCTGGGTTTCTCCCTGATGTATTCGAGCTGCTTAACCCCTTCTGATAATTGTAATGCCGGATCAATTCTGATGCGCTGCCCCTGCGGTGTTGGGTTGCAAATTAAACAAAATAAATTAGAGATTAAAACCGCGGTTGTTGCGGGGCTGATTGACAGCTAATTCTGAATCGCCTGTGTTGAACTTAAACCACAGCTGCTTATTTTGGCGGCAGCAGCCGTCTGGTTTTGTTTTGCTGAACTCGCCTGTAACCACGGGTGTCTGGGGCCCGGTCAATCATGACTAAATTAACAGGCTGGATAATTTTTCCAGTCCAGGCGTTTAGAAGGCCTTGGTGCAACAGATGAAGCAAGCTCGCGGTCTTGTCTTCCCACCCCGCCCTCCCAGCCGGATTCCGCAATCGCAGTTCGCAACACGAGCTTTAAAAGTGCAAGCCAATTTGCACTCCGACTGCTGTCGCGGCCCGACTTGGAAACCAAATCCGTCCTGGGCGCTCGGCTGGTTAAAGCGAATTGTTTCAGGCGCTTTCCCTTTCACTAGCCTGGCGGATTCCCTTCCCGGTGTTCCCGCCAAGACGCCTACGCGCTTCCCTTGCTTGTAGCCGCAACTGTGGGCAAAATATCCCCGGCCTGCCTGGCCGATCTGGATTTGCCTGGCGAACTCGACAAATCGGCCGCTCCCGGCCCTCTCCTCACCTCCTCGTTGCCCCGCCCGGGCTAAAGCTGGGCCCGTGGAGAGCAGGCCCGGTTCGCCCCCTGACACAAACATGCAGAGGCCCAAAGCAACACTTGGGAGCGGAATAGCCGAGGCCATGCCTGATGGAGACGCAGCCGGTGAGTTTGCGACTCGGTTTGCCTGAATATTAACAGCGCGGCCAGTGCTGGCTGGCTGTCAGAACCCGCTGAGTGAAAGCTTGACGCGTTTCGTGATCAACTCTTGGCCTGCTCCCCGGGCAGCTTCGATCTCCTGCTTGCCCCAGCTTGAAGCAAGAGATGAAGAATTACTTGCCGGTCTCTGGAGTCCCAACAACAGCGCAGCCCCCGATTCCGGGCTGCTGCTGGCTAGGCAGAGAGACTCACAATTCACAGTTTTGTTGGCTAAATTTGATTAAACTAAACGTTTTGCTGCGCTCGACCTCGAATGTCAAGGGCCAGGAAGTGCAGGCTGGCTGTGGCGAGCTCAGAACTTTCTCTGGTGGCGATCGTCTCCGTATTGCGAAATTTTTTTTGGATTATCTTAAAATTTGAATGCGCCATTAAGGCACTCATTGCTTATTTATAAAACCATTGGATTGGAGTTGCAATATGCATGGAAATCTCCCAGTAGAGCGTGTCGCTGACTTGGATTCATGCCTTAACGATTGGCGGAGAGAATGGGAGAAAGCTTCTTCATGTTCAAGTCAAACGAGCAGCAATTCGGGCTTTGAATATTCGCGCGGGGCTTCAGATCCCTGCAGAGAGGCTTTGTAAACATGCTGGCACTCGGTGAATTTTCTGAGAAGCCTCGTTAAGTTTCCGAGTTCGTAACTGAAATGCAAGCACCGTATCGGCTTGCGGTAGGATATTGCCCTGCACGGATCACCTTCACCTGGCATGCCTGAGCCGCTAGGCTTCTCATTTCAAGCTGGGCGAGCGGAAGCCCCTGCAGTCGGCTTGCAAGAGGCGCGGCCTGTCTGCAGACATCCCGGAACGGAACTTCGTTTCCTTTTTGACTGCTAAGGCGGTGAATTAGTGCCGCCTCAGTCTCGCTAATTCGCATCTCTGCAAGCCCCTAAATCTCCTTTTTTCCCAGCCCCGAACTAGCTCTGCTCCTGCTGATTTTGAAATCCTCTTTCCAGTCTCAACCCCCTGAGCCGCAGCTGCGATCCCCTGGCCCGCCCTGACATCGATTCGCATTCCGCTAGTCACGCGGCGGCGGGCTGGCCGAGATTCCTGGCGCGCGCCTCCGTCAGATCAGGGCTATTTTTAGCGCTCGGCTTGCTATTTGCGGCTGCTGAGGCAACCGCTCGGGTTAAAGGATATTCGATAGTTACGAGGGGCGATGCGCGGGCTTTTTGTAAAGTAGCCGCATGCGAGGTCGGGCAGCCGTCCCTGGGCGTGCCTTCGCATCTCATCGATTCCTACGGCCCCGGCCTGGTTTTCCCTTCTCGGAGCTGCTGGAACGGGCAAGTTTTAGTATTATTTGCCTCGTGATTTCCTGGCCGGGAGTCGGGAGCGGAACGGAGGCAGGGCTGCTCCGCTGGAAATTCGGCTCCTGCGATTCCTCAGCGAAGGGAGAGATCCGGCTGGAGGAGCCCTCATATGCCATTCCATTAGCCCTTTCCACTGCGGTCGCGTCACGCAACTTTCTCAGCTTCCCGACGCCATCTCAGCTCGAGCCAGCTGGTTAAGGCGGATTCACCTGATCAGCCAGCAGCTGACAAATTTAATTAATTATTTAGAAAAAGTGCGAAACTCGATGAGTTAGCAGAATTGTAATTTTAAAATCAATTAGAATTATCAGGTCTCAGGTGTCAGCATTGCATGCGAGAAATTCGTTTGCATTGTGGGGTAATAAGATTTGGTGCTCTGAAGTAAGAAACAGGTGAGAATTCATCGTATTGATAGATTAGGGATAGAGGTGCAGTTCTTATAAATCTGTTTAATGTTGAAATTCGGGGATAAAAGAGCCAAATAGTCTGTGCTTTTGTGCGTTCCCATTAACAGTCCGCTGAACACAGGGCTGCTCCAGCCAGCTCAGTCTGAGTCCCACGCGCCTGGCGAGTCGCTGTCTTCGGACTCGTCCGACTCCTCCTTGACCATGTGCGGCCTGATGCTGGTGATGGCGTCGAAGATGGCCTGCACGTCGCAGGCTCCCGACGAAATCTTCTTGGCAGCCGACTTGTCCGTTTGGACGGCCGCCTTCTTCAGCTGGATGCCCTGGCGGATCTGCTCGAGCAGAGCGCTTGTGGACCCGGCCGCCGGCTGCTTGGGCTCCTTGCTCACCGGCTTCAGCCGGGCCGAGCTCAGCGAGGCGGCTGTTGGCGGCCCTCCAGTCACTGGCGACGGCGCTGGGGCTGCCGCCGCTCCTGACGATTGAGGCCCTGGCGGCGGCGGCGGCGGAGGCGGCGGTGGTGGTGGTGGAGGAGGTGGCGGGGCCCCGGATTTCAACTCTGCGCTCGGCGCATCCTGCTGGCCTGGAAGCGGCGGAGGCGGCGGGTGCTGCCCAGTGGCTCTGGGTCCAGGCGACGGTGGCACTGCTGAACTCGCAGACAGGTTTGGGCCTGGTGGCGGCGGTGGCGCTGGAGGTGCTGGCGGCGCCGATGACTGCCCATAACCCACCGGTCCCGGTGGTGGAGGGGGTGGCGGCGGCGGTGGAGGCGGCGGTGGCGGCGGTGCTGGCGCGCCCGTTCCGCCCATCCCTGACAGCATGGGCGGCGGTGGCGGCGGAGGCGGCGGCGGCGGCGATGGCGTGCTGCGCAGCCCAGCACTCGAGGACTCAGCCAGGAGTGGCGGTGGCGGCGGTGGCGGCGGCGGTGGAGTTTCTTCCCGCTGACCCAGCAGGTCCAGGTACTCGCCTTCCTCCTCCTCCACAACTTCCGCATCCTCCCAGTCCCTCGGATGAGTCGCCGGCACAGTCACGGCTGGAGCTGCCGCAGCGCTCACAGGAGCGTCCTTGGTGGTGAGGTCCAGGTACTCTTCGTCGCTATTTTGCTCTGGCGCCTCGGGCACCGGCTGCGAGGTCTGCGCGGGCGCGAACTCCACGCCGTGCTTCATGGCCTCGTAGTTCGGCTTCTCCACGTGGCGCGGCCTCTTTCGCTTCTTCCTATTGGGCCGCTTGCCGCCCCGGCTGGCCTGACTCGCCCCCTCCGGCCGCTGCTTGGCCGCCTTGGCCGCCTGATCCAGCATCTGCTGGGCCCACAGGCGGAAGAAGAACTCCGGGTCGGAGTACAGGCTCATGCACTTGCGCTTGTCGTCGCGCAGGTGGTCCATGCCGTCCAGCGCCGGCGCCGGTTCCGCGCCTGCCCGCAAGTTCCGCACCGACTCCGGCTGCGTGCAGGGCGTCAGCAGCCCCTGCTCGGTGGCCTGGCGGGAGGCGAAGGTCTCCGGGCGGCCGATAACGGGCGGATCCTGCTCGCGCACCAGCCGCTCCACCTTGGATCCGAGGCGCTCCGTCCTGCTAGCCAGCCGGCGCGTCCGCTCCACCAGCTGCTGCATGTCGCTGGCCAGGCCGGTGAAAATGCCGCTGGCCTGCGCGCTGATGCAGCTCATCTGGCTCAGCAAGTTGCTCAGCGTCACGTTGTTAGTGAATGTTAGATCCTGCGACTTTGGCAGCGGGTCGTTAGTCCGAGTCACGGCCACCGGCTCCACTACTCGCTGGGGGAACGGCATTTTCTGTTGCTGGCTGTCTGTCTTGCGTCTCTGCCTGCTTGTGTTTCTGGTGCAAGACAAAACAGTTTGCTGCCAGCTTTGTAGGCAACAGCTGCAAGGCTTGGCTGCGAATACGAGTGGAGGGTGGGGTGGGGCGCGTTGTTGATGCTTAGCTGTGTCTCGGCACCCTCACACAAGTGTGCACGCTGCAGTTTTCGTGTCTCCGAGTGCACTGTACGCGGGCAGAGCGTTTCCGTAGGCTGCGGCTCCGTGCGCCGCGTCTTGCTGCCCTCCCTGCATTGCACACTTGACACGGTGCATATCCTGTGTGCAGCCACTGGCTGGCTTTTATCTCTGTCATCTGCCGCTAGCTAACCTGCTGCCGCTGCTGCTACAGATAAACAGTAACTGCGACTTTCCAGCTGTGCCAGCTCGCAATGGCACTGATCGGCTAATTAGAACCCAAGCATAACTCAGTATAACTAGGCACTAAAATATCAATTCTCGTGCGTCTACTGTGTTTATTTGAAGAGTTTTCCTTCACCCGAAAGCAATTAATGGATACAAAATTTGCTGAGTATGACACGCCCGATGCGAGCTTGAGGATTTTAGAATTATTGCTACTGCCTCTCTAATAGGGATCAGAAGGTCCTCTTGAGCACGGAAGGCGGTTGATCGCGGATTTTGTTCAACTTTCATGTGCCTGGCGACTTCTTGCTGGGGATTTTTCATGCTCCTCCTTTATTTGAATCGCCTTCGCTTCGTTTGCTACTTTCCACAGTAGAGCATTAGGTGAATGCGCAACTTATTTTACTGTAAAAAACACTTTCTTCTAAAAAATTGTTTAAAAGCGTGTACCGGGTCTTTGGATCATGCTGATGGCAAAAAAGTTTTCGGGTAAAAATCTACATTTATGAAAAAACTTCATTGCAACGTCGGTTTCGCAGACTACAGGGGACAGCATGGGCTCTCGGGACCTGGCTTCTGAATTATGAATTCTGAATTAGCGAGTTTGCTGGGATTATGGATCTCTAGCCGTTATTGAAATCCCCAACCGGCAAATCCGCCAGACTGAGGGGACGAGGGCCGGTCGCGGGGCCAGTTTTTGTCCGGGATCGCGGATCGTGACTTCCCGACCCCCCCCTGCGGTCTCTTCTCCTCGGCAACATTTCCTGAGCGGCAGCGGCAGCAGCAAGGCAGCAGCAAGCCGAAAAGCAGAGGGGATTCTACTGGGGCGGCCGGCCTTGCTGCGGGATAGGGAGTTCAATGCGAGTCCGGGGCCTGAACAGGGAGTTGGAGACGGACAGCGGAGTCGGGCTGCGAGGTGGGAGCTGAGACGCAACAGAGAAAATAAATTTTACCCCATTGGAAAATTTTATTTTTTGCGACAATTCGGCGATAAAGCACAGGGCAAATTAACCTCAGCGATGGCCTCCTGAGACATGGCCTTCCCGCGCTGCTTCCGGGGCTGGGAAAACATGGGAAACGCGTGGCGACATGCCTTTTGGCAGTCCGGGTGTCGCAGTTGTCCCTGGCTCAGCTCCCCCCTCGCCCGCTTCCTCCCTGTGCTCGCGAGCGGGACTGGGTGGCCTCTGCAGGCCTCTACTGGGCCAAAGCTGCTTCCGCCTATCAGATCTGGGCAGCTGGCATCACTGGCCACCCTCCCGCTAGGCTCAGCTCCTCACGCCTTATGGGATAGTTCCCGTCCTCTGCCCCATGAGCGCTGTAGACCTCTGGCCAGCGCTATTCAAATCCAAGGCCTATAAAGTGTGCGCACTGCCAGCTGTCTCTAGCGACGGCATGCAGCGGCCTCAGAATCGTTCGCAACGTCAGCTGGTGTCGCAGCCATGACCTCCTGGCTCAGGTGCTCCCAGTCTGCCTTCTTCAATCGGGCTTTCGAGCTCAGCCACATCGAGGAGGGTGAGCGGAGCGGAGCAGGGCATGAATAGGGCGGGAGCGGAGCTGAAGCAGAGCGATAGCAGGGCATGAATAGGGCGGGAGTGGAGCTGAAGCAGAGCGAGAGCAGGGCATGAATAGGGTGGGAGCGGAGCTGAAGCAGAGCGATAGCAGGGCATGAATAGGGTGGGAGCGGAGCTGAAGCAGAGCGATAGCAGGGCATGAATAGGGCGGGAGCGGAGCTGAAGCAGAGCGAGAGCAGGGGCATGAATAGGGTGGGAGCGGAGCTGAAGCAGAGCGATAGCAGGGCATGAATAGGGTGGGAGCGGAGCTGAAGCAGAGCGAGAGCAGGGCATGAATAGGGCGGGAGCGGAGCTGAAGCAGAACGAGAGCAGGGCATGAATAGGGCGGGAGCGTAGCTGAAGCAGAGCGAGAGCAGGGCATGAATAGGGCGGGAGCGGAGCTGAAGCAGAGCGATAGCAGGGCATGAATAGGGCGGGAGCGGAGCTGAAGCAGAACGAGAGCAGGGCATGAATAGGGCGGGAGCGGAGCTGAAGCAGAGCGATAGCAGGGCATGAATAGGGCGGGAGCGGAGCTGAAGCAGAGCGATAGCAGGGCATGAATAGGGCGGGAGCGGAGCTGAAGCAGAGCGATAGCAGGGCATGAATAGGGTGGGAGCGGAGCTGAAGCAGAGCGATAGCAGGGCATGAATAGGGCGGGAGCGGAGCTGAAGCAGAACGAGAGCAGGGCATGAATAGGGCGGGAGCGGAGCTGAAGCAGAGCGATAGCAGGGCATGAATAGGGTGGGAGCGGAGCTGAAGCAGAGCGATAGCAGGGCATGAATAGGGCGGGAGCGGAGCTGAAGCAGAGCGAGAGCAGGGCATGAATAGGGCGGGAGCGGAGCTGAAGCAGAGCGATAGCAGGGCATGAATAGGGCGGGAGCGGAGCTGAAGCAGAGCGAGAGCAGGGCATGAATAGGGTGGGAGCGGAGCTGAAGCAGAGCGATAGCAGGGCATGAATAGGGTGGGAGCGGAGCTGAAGCAGAGCGATAGCAGGGCATGAATAGGGCGGGAGCGGAGCTGAAGCAGAGCGAGAGCAGGGGCATGAATAGGGTGGGAGCGGAGCTGAAGCAGAGCGATAGCAGGGCATGAATAGGGTGGGAGCGGAGCTGAAGCAGAGCGAGAGCAGGGCATGAATAGGGCGGGAGCGGAGCTGAAGCAGAACGAGAGCAGGGCATGAATAGGGCGGGAGCGGAGCTGAAGCAGAGCGATAGCAGGGCATGAATAGGGCGGGAGCGTAGCTGAAGCAGAGCGAGAGCAGGGCATGAATAGGGTGGGAGCGGAGCTGAAGCAGAGCGATAGCAGGGCATGAGTAGAGCGGGAGCGGAGCTGAAGCAGAGCGGGAGCAGATCAGGAGCGGAGCAGACGAGCCGTTCTATCAAAGATTGTAAGATGCGACAATTTGCTTTAAGCAATCAAAGCGATGAGTGGGAAAAACTACCTGTGCTGTCTCAGCATCCAGCTCAGGTCATTAAGTAAATACCAAGCTAGCTAAGTCAACAAGGCCGCAGTTTGACAGGGAACTTTCTAGAGCGGCAATCTGCGTGCGCAGAAATTCACGCCATCGCCTGCAGCAAATTCAATTCGCTACGGGGATTCGCTTGCCAGCCTAGGCGGGTGGCTGAGTGGCAGCAGCAGCAGCTGGGGAGCTATGCCGTGGGAAGTCTGCTGCTTGGGAGCAACAGTGGACTGAGAAATGGGAAGGAATGAGGGAGCTGCGAGCAGGGGGAGAGGTACATGTAGATTACACAAAGTGAGACCTGGGAAATGCCAATGCACTTTCCTGTAACTCCCAGCCGAGAGAGTACAGTACGCGCTCCAGCTGTTGATCGGTTTTTAATTTATGCTTTTAAGATGAGCACAATGTGGAATAAGAGAAACTCCTCTCCGTTTCGTAACTCTCGCACTAAAATCCCATCCCGATGCATCCTCGCTGATTGAACCCGCAGAAACCCACTGCCTGGTTCCAGTAGCAACTCATGGAGACAGTCAGCAGCCATCCGCTACGGCGGCTACAGCGGATCCCGCCATCCCGCGCAGCCCCAGCGACCAGCTGCAAGTGGAGCTTCGCCGCGCTGACCGGCGCCGCCGATCTCAACAGTCAGTGGGCGGCGGCAGCGTGGGCGGAGGCGGCGGCATGCAGCTGTCGGTGCCACAGCAATTCCAGCAGCGCGGCAGCTTCTCGCAGTACTCGGCCCGGTCCGCCCGCTCCTCCATCGCCTCCGACCCCGGCATCCTCATGATGGACGCGCACCAGCCCGCGCACCCGCTGGACCCGAAGTACCTGTACCACGCCTTCGTCTGCTACCACGCCTCCGACAGGCAGTGGGCGCTGAGCCTCATCAAACGCCTGGAGGCTGAGCCCTATTGCTACCGCCTCTGCTACGACATGCGCGACTTCAACCGGACCTTCTCGCACATCCAGAACGTCGTCTGCTCCGTAATGCTCAGCCAGCGCGTCATCCTGGTGCTCAGCGGCCAGTTCGTGGCGCACAGCTGGCCGGAGCTGGAGGACGCCCTACAGCACGCTTGTCCGCCTGCCAACCAGCGGAAGCGGAAAATTGTCCCCGTCACGTTGGGCGACGCTCTCGAACTGCCGGACCTCATCAAGCCGCTGACGCTGCTCAGCGCCAACCATCGCAGCTTCTTCGACCGGCTGCTGCTCACCCTCAAGCACGGTGAGTGCGCGCGGCGCTCCCCTGGGCTTCGCCTACTCTGATTATAAATGCTGAACCTTGCTGCCACCTTCACAGAGAACATCGTGCTGTCGGACTCCTCCACCACACTCTGGTCGGTGATGTCGCACTCGGCTGGCTCCGAGAACGGCCACCTGCTGGTGCTGGCCAGGGGCCGGATCTCCCGCCAGTGGAGCGCCAAACCCGAGTTCCGGCACACACTGGACTTTGCCAGGCACCAGCCCTCCGTGGACCTGGTCGATTCTTTCGTGAGCGCGCTGGAGGGGGGGCGGCTTTTTGGGGCTTCAGTTTGTCTCTCAGACTCAGATTTGAACCCCTCTCTCGCGTCCCCACGTGTCCGGCTTCTCAACAATTTAGGCTTCTGGAACAATGCGCGGTTATGAAAGCCAGACCCGCGATGCAAACTTGCGGCAGCCGCACACTGAGCTTGCCAGGCTATTGTTATCATTCACTCCAGCTCCCTGCAACCCAATATCAGGCTGGGGAGTAGCACCCCATTCCCAGCTGCTTCACTGTTGCGCCTCCCTCAGTGAAAGCCTCTAATGCTCTGCTGCCTCTTCCTCTCCATCTTCTTCGTTTTGATGCTGAGAGCCCAAGGCTGAATGCTTCTTGGCTCTCAGAGCGCTCAGGCATTTTTCTCCAATATCTAAGCGGACCGGCCATTCACAGCGGCTTGTGACGGACAGGCCGGGCCTCTCTCGGACCTCTTCATCGTTTGGCCGGGAGACTGGGTGGGGCTGCCGCACGGACGGCTCGCAATGGCAATTTCTTTCCGGGCTGTCTGGCAACCAGAGTAGGCGGGGGGGCAGCAGGCGGCCGGGCTAATTCTGATACCGCAGCGCCTCCTACAGGCAATCTCCCCATCTCGATGCTGAGCAGCAGATGCGGGGGAAAGGATTCTGGACTAAGCCGAGTAATGGCGTGGAATAGAAGGGGGAGAGAGGGAGTCTGTGAGCTGTAATGCTCCGCGCGGTGCGCCCGCAAGAATGCCGCCGCGGTTTTTATGGCCTTGGCGAGGCCCGAGGCGGAGGCCTGCTCGCTGCAGCCGTCGCGATGGGCAGGTCTGAGCAGGGCTGCTACCGCTCGCTGCTCCAATCCGTAATCCGTTGCCATGCTAGCCGTAATCCGGTCCGCAGCTAATGGGATTGAGTAACCCAGCTCTGATGAAGGTGGCCGCGCCGGGTTTGCATTGCTTTAAAAATGTTCTTCCTCGGTTGCGTGACTCTCACTATCACTTTGTGCTTGACGCGTTAATGTAAGCGATTTTATCCAATGTTAGCATTCATTATTCTTTCTGCCTGCCTTTCTCTGTCTGTCTGTCTGTCTGTGTGTCTGTCTGTCTGTCTGTCGGTCTGTTTGTCTGTCTGTCTGTCTGTCTGTCTGTCTGTCTGTCTGTCTGTCTGTCTGTCTGTCTGTCTGTCTGTCTGTGTGTCTGTCTGTGTGTCTGTCTGTCTGTCTGTCTGTCTGTCTGTCGGTCTCTGTCTGTCTGTCTGTCTGTCTGTCTGTCTGTCTGTCTGTCTGTGTGTCTGTCTGTCTGTCTGTCTGCTGTCTGTGTGTCTGTCTGTATGTCTGTCTGTCTGTCTGTCTGTCTGTCTGTCTGTCTGTCGGTCTGTCTGTCTGTCGGTCTGTCTGTCTGTCTGTCTGTCTGTCTGTCTGTGTGTCTGTCTGTCTGTCTGTCTGCTGTCTGTCTGTCGGTCTGTCTGTATGTGTGTCTGTCTGTATGTCTGTCTGTCTGTCGGTCTGTCTGTCGGTCTGTCTGTCTGTCGGTCTGTCTGTCTGTCTGTCTGTCTGCATGTCTGTCTGTCTGTCTGTCTGTCTGTGTGTCTGTCTGTCTGTCTGTCTGCTGTCTGTCTGTCTGCTGTCTGTCTGTCGGTCTGTCTGTCTGTCTGTGTGTCTGTCTGTGTGTCTGTCTGTCTGTCTGTCGGTCTGTCTGTCTGTCGGTCTGTCTGTCTGTCGGTCTGTCTGTCTGTCTGTCTGTCTGTCTGTCTGTCTGTCTGTCGGTCTGTCTGTCTGTCTGTCGGTCTGTCTGTCTGTCTGTCTGTCTGCATGTCTGTCTGTCTGTCTGTCTGTCTGTCTGTCTGTCTGTCTGTCTGTCTGTGTGTCTGTCTGTCTGTCTGTCTGTCTGTCTGTCTGTGTGTCTGTGTGTCTGTCTGTCTGTCTGTCTGTCTGTCTGTCTGTCTGTCTGTCGGTCTGTCTGTCTGTCTGTCGGTCTGTCTGTCTGTCTGTCTGTCTGCATGTCTGTCTGTCTGTCTGTCTGTCTGTCTGTCTGTCTGTCTGTGTGTCTGTCTGTCTGTCTGTCTGTCTGTGTGTCTGTGTGTCTGTCTGTCTGTCTGTCTGTCTGTCTGTCTGTCTGTCTGTCTGTCTGTCTGTCTGTCTGTCTGTCTGTGTGTCTGTCTGTCTGTCTGTCTGTCTGTCTGTCTGTCTGTGTGTCTGTCTGTCTGTGTGTCTGTCTGTCTGTGTGTCTGTCTGTCTGTCTGTCTGTCTGTCTGTCTGTCTGTCTGTCTGTCTGTCTAATCCCTAGTCATTGTGGTGTCCACTTAGCCTTCACCAGGATCTAGAGGCCAATCGAAACCCCGGCAAAACCCCCTTCCAGTTCAGCTCCGCCGACCTGGACACCATGCTGTCGGGCATCTTCACTGATGGCCAGCGCCTGAACTGGCAGCTGTCCCGCTGCCCATCGCTTGCCTTCGTGGGGCTGCTGTTGCTGTGGATTCTGGCCATCCTGGGCGTGCTGCTGCTCGTGCAGAAGCCGGCCAAGTGTGAGCAACATGATCCCATAAGCTCTATGAGTGCTAGGATCGCCACGCAAGATCCCATGAGCTCCATCGTGAACCCCCGTGCTCCCGCAGACGTTCAGTTCGTGCGCCTGGGCGTCTTCATCCTGCCAGCCGTGCTGTTGTTGGTGGGCTACTTCATCAGATGGCGCTCCTACAACTTTCACAAGGAGGAGGTGAGGAATACAATGACCAGCCAGTCTTTGTTAGTCTTTGTGTTACTGCAACTTCTCTGAAGCTGTTTGAATTGTTCCTTCAGAGTCCCTTTTTCCCTTCCTCGGGTCAAAATCCCAATTTAGCGAAGAGTCTCTATTATAGGCAGGCTGAAATCTTAGCCTCATCAATTGGAGTCCAAACTGTCGCGAAATTCACTTAAGCCGCTGCATGGCTCCTCATCAGCTATTGGCAATCTGAGCTCGGCAGCCTCACCACGAGCTCCTGTGCCGGGTCCCGCAGCTCTGGGGAAATTATAAAAAGCAGCGCCCAGTCCGGTCTATTGAAAACAAATCCGGCATTGGCTGAGTCGGCTGCGGAAGCTGGGCGGCGGGCAGGCAGCTCGCAGTAATTGATCCGTCATCAACTTTTCTTTACCATCGAGGATCAAGGATCGGGCGGGAATAAAAGCGAAGGACGCGCAGGAGAAAGCGAAAGTGACTGGGGGAAATACTTGAGCAGGGAACTCAAAGCCGAAAGCCGGCCCTATTTGATGCCTCCGTAGCTTGCGGGCAGCTCGCACTGCAAGGATTCGTATCGGGGCACAAGGGAGAGGGAAAGAGACGGGGGGGGGGGCAGAGTAGTGGCGGCTCGCGCTGGCTCGGCCAGTTCTCTTCCTCGCCACGCACGCCACTTGCTTGGGGCAGCGCGGTTACTCGCGCAGCTCAGGCCGATCAGCAGGGCGGGGACGGATCACTTCTTCTAGTGGTCCTTGAATCAAATGGACAGCCGTGCACAGCTGCCGCTGCCATCCCGCAGCTGTCCAGGCGGATCTTCATGAACACGGTGCGGTGCAACGCCCTGCTCTACGCCAGCAGGCGGCCGTTCATCGTGTCCACTTTCCACTTCAAGAAGGACGACAGCTACCAGGTGAGGCTTTGGGGCGAACCCAGCTTGCCGAATTTGTCATTGCGCGCGCTAGTAACCAATGGCAACCATTTTTGCGAATTATTTTCAGGTTTTCCTCATGTATTACAATCCGGAGGAGTGCATTGTAAGTTGATGTACCATAGTAGATTGGCTGGATTAATCAAAATTTATGATTAATAAAAGCGCTAACTTGCAGGCCATTGTGAAGTTATTACGCACTGTGAGTGAATATTTGAGGTGACTTATTGCGGGCTCACCATCCCACAGGAGCACATTCGGCAGATTCTGTCCAGAGTGCGGCCATCGGAGCACAGGAAGCTGGGCAACCTGCTGGCTGTGTACACTCTGGACCCCGATTATCTGCGAGGCGTAAGTGCATCAACCTTTTCCAGTGGGCCTCCAGTACTTTTATTTATCGAAATAGCTCGTGCTACTTGAGTATTCTAAGCCCTACAGTGCGAATAAATAGTATAACTAGCACTGAATCCCTTGGGAAATTGAGGAAAGAATTCACTCCGGCTAGCGGGCATCTGAACTGGATATTCTCGAGGTGCTTGAATAAGGAATGGCTCGCCAACCGAGCTTATGAGAATCTTTTGAATATTTTTGGCTAAACTTATTGGTCTTTACAGGCTCGAAGGCTAAATTTTTCTCTAAATTTATTAATTAAAACCTAAAAACATTTGACCCTTCTTCGACTCGCGGCAGCACCGGCTGGAGGAGCGCCTCGCCGTGATGATGTGCGGCGCCTACGGCCTGGAGCTGGCCACCAAGAAGCTTCCCGCGCCGATCGAGCAGCGGCACACCCGGAAGCGGCAGTGCCTGTGCCAGTTCGTGGAGGAGTTCCTGGCTGCCTACCTGCCAATGCTGCAGCACTCCGAGGCCTTCACTGTGCAGCACATCCGGACGGTGTTTCTTCGCTATCTAAACTGCAGCATCTTTCCCGATCAGGTGGTTGTTGAAACCCTTGGCCTCGTCTGTCCGAGCGACCTTGAGGCTGAGCAGCTCGGCCGAGAGGGACAAAACCAGCGACCCGGACCTTCGCAGGTAGACAAGGCCGAGCATCTGGCTGTGACAGAACGAATGCCGTTGGAGCGGGAAGAAACTGTGTGAGCCGGTCAGGCGTAGCACAAGCTGTATACCGAGAATCGGCAGTCCCAAATGCGCGAAATCAAGAATACTTTTTTACATATTTTGATCCCACAAACATCTTACATGCATACGATCGTACCTGCTTGCGTGTTAATGGTAAAAATTACCGTGGTAACTAACTGTTAAGGTGAAACAGGGATTGCATGGATTGCTAATGCACGCGAAAAGCGAGATGATTTACTTGGTGAAGTGGTGAGTCCTTAAGTGCGCATTTTCATAGTATTTTCGCGCAATTATCAATTGCTTTAAGAAAATTGCTACTTAATCTTAATTATTTTCATCCGATTTTGTTTCTTTTTCGTGAATCTAATTAATTGAATTAACTGATATTACAAATAATATAGCTTCACTTAAAGACCATCGAAATCTACATGTAAGCCAAACGCAATAATTAAGATGAAAGATATTAAAATCTGGCCCTTAAAATTCATGTGAAATACCATACAGCTCCGATGATTGCGATCGTATGATCGTACGAGCTTACTTAAAAAGTGCGCATCTACAAGCATTCTCAATATTTTGCGTAACTGGCAGTCCGAACTTGTAAATTAACTAGAACCGTTCTTTAGTTACAGTAAAGTTGAAAAAATTATTCAGATAAAATGATTTTTTATTAACGTGATGCCGAGAGTTGGTTTCAAAGGGTTGATGTAAATAAGAAAAGTTTTCATACATTAAGCTTTATATTTACGATTTTTTTGCTTCAGACTCCAACAACTAACATAAAGTTAATAAACGGCAAAAATTTAAGCAGCTATTAACGGAAATACCGAACAACTTATCAACTGTCTGAGAATTTTGTGTTGCAAGGTACTCGTGATCGGCTATTTAATCTTATACGACATAAAGCCGATAGCACTGCGTAAAATAAAATTTTCACTAATTATGGTTATCAAGAGCCAAGGTAATGAAATTGCGTCCGTCAAAATTTAGTAATGATCAGTCATTCCAGCCACAGCAATAAACGTTTGAGTTTCCTCCCGCTGGTCAGATCCCGTGGCGGGATTTCCCTTTTTCCGCCCGCTGGTCCGCTCCCCCGGCTGGGTCCCGCTGCCGGATCCCTCCCGCTCCCATAGTCCTGCCGAGACCCGTCTCAGACTCTGAGTCGAGCACCCTCCCTGTCCAAGTAGGCTCTATACTCCACTCCCTATTTTGTATCGACGAAACCCCTAACACCGAACATTTAAGTTCTCTTTGAATTGAGCCGTGAAATCGACTTGTATTCTCCGCCATTAATAAACGCGCCCACGTTCGCGCCTACTTCGCGCCAGCAACTTCTTATAGCGCCTCTGCGCCTTTGGATTAAACTCTAGCCTTATAGCTCCTAGCTTTCTTTGACTTAATAGAGACTCTCGAATCTAACCGGATAAAGATCCGTGATTTAAAGAAGGATTATTAGTGAGACACGCTACCGGGTGGCCCATGCGTTTAAGGACAAACTTAAAAATAGAAGAAAGCAAAGCCAGCGGTAGCCAGAGCATAATAGTTTTGGTCATGGACAAAATAGTATCTACTAGCAACCTTGCCCCCCTTGGGGGGCGCTCAGATATTTGGAATTTTCAATTGTTGGTAAAACTAATGTTACGTCTTTTGATTGATTACAGCGGACTTTCAAGTGATATAAAATAAACTGAAAAATTATTTTACCGACCATGTAGCATTTTCCCTGAGCATGTATTATTCCCCCGAGCGTGTAGCATTTGCCACAGGCATTCAGAATTACCCCGAGCATATAGGATTCAAGGATTCCTAATGTAAAAGTGACTTCTAGTGGTCTTTGTCGGATTCCCCGAGCATTTAGAACTATATACCCACCATATAAGCATTTACCCCAAGCATTCAACAGTTTTACTCTGACCATTCAAAATTGCCCAACATGTTGCATTTCCCACGAGCATTGAAAATTACCCACAAAGCAGCCTTTTCCCCGAGCATGTAGCATTTCCCATAAGCATTCAGAATTACCCCCGAGTATGCAGCATTTCCCCTGAGCATTCAGATTTTTCCCGAGCATGCAGCAATTCCCCCGAGTATTCAGAATTACCCCTGACCATGCAGCATTTCCCTCGAGCATGCAGTGTTTCCCCCGAGCATTCAGAATTACCTACAAGGTTGCCTTCTCCTGAGCATGTAGTATTTCCCCCAAGCATTCAGAATTTTCCCGAGCATGCAGTGTTTCCCCCAAGCATTTAAAATTACCCATAATTTAGCTTTTCCCCGAGCATTCAAAATTACCTACCATGTTGCACGTCCCCCAAGCATTTAGAATTACCCCCGAATTTTCAGAATTACCCCTTAGCACATAGCTTAGAATCATGATGTATACGCCTAAAAAATGACACAAGCCTAGAATAGTGATGCATAAAATAGTCAACGGAATGACCAATTAGCCTTGAATCATGAGGACTGATAAGCCGCTTGCTGGGCTTCCGTTTCATTAAGGCGACTTTTCCTGGCATCTCGACTTTTTTTAAGACTGCTGGAGCCATCTTATTGTCTATGGAAAATCTTCCCTCTGGCTTTTGAGATATTTTCGACCTTTATTGGCATTGCATTCAAAGCATAGGAAAAGCCTGTTTTTCGAATATTTAATCCCCTTAGCAATCGAATTTTTTAATGCAAAAAGTTGTGTACCACACCTGGAAAATTTCCAATTTTTTGGTGCAAATTTGATCAAAATCGGTTGAGCCATTTTTTTAATAATCCATCACACAGACAGACAGACAGACAGACAGACAGACAGACAGACAGACAGAAACAGTTCACAATTAGTATATAGGATATAGTCTGTAGCTGCCGCGAAAATTTTCGGCAACTTAGCATTAGCTACTAAAAGTAAGCCCTACAACAATCGACTACATAAATTTATTCGAATCACCAAAACTCGCGCAATTAATGGTCCAGAAGGCAAATTAAATAATCGAGTGCCAAACGAGTTCCGAGCACCATGGATAGAGTTCGTGCCGTCAAGACCGCTCAGCTACCCTCCCCCGGACTTTGAGGACCCGAATATTAGCACCAGTTTTGATTAAATCGACAGTCGGTTTCGAAGAAATTCCCTGCGATTTCAATTGCGAACTTCGAGCGGACAATTTCTTCACCCCGTCCCCCGACAAGACCCAAAAAATTTCAAACCCCGCCCTCATAATCTTACCTATCATATCACTTGTATCACAATATTTCACTTGTGTTGTGAATTTTCCAATAATCTTCACTTTAATAATTCACTTCTACTTTTCACTTTCACATTTCACTTTTATAATAACTAGCTCTTCGGTGCCCCCCCAGGGGGGCGCAGACAGGCATTTTAAATCACTCATGTATTTAACGGAAATCTCCCAAAGCTGCTAGAAAATCTCTGCAGCAAAATTAAAGTCCCCCCGATAAATTAGCCGATTGCCACGAGCACTTGAAAAATCTCCCAACCAGCTAGATAATCTTTCCGAGCAGCTGGACAATTTTTGAGAGCAGTCAAAAAATCTTCCCCCTGCAGTAAAGTAAAAAAACCCGCCAGCAGTTAGAAAATCCCTCAATCAAATATCAATAGAAACTTTTCCCAGGCAGTTACAAATCCCCTAAGCAGACCGAAAAGCCCCCACAAAAGAAAAATCTTCGAGTAAAAAATACCCCCCCACAGACAGGGAATTCCCCAAGCAGACAAAGAATCCCAAGCAGAAAAAAAGTCTCATGAGCAGTTGGAAATTCTACCCGAGGCAGTTGAAAAATCTTCCGGAGCATTTAAGAAATCCCCTTTAAGCAGTTTGAAAATCTACCTGAGGCAGTTAGAAAAGCTTCTCATGCAGTTAAAAAACTCATGGAGCATTTAGAAAACCCCCCTCGAGCAGTCCGAAATCACCCAAGCAGTTAGAAATGCCCCGATAAGATAGAAAATTTGTCCTAACAGTAAGAAATCCCCTAAGCAGACAGAAAATTTCCATGAGCAGCAAGAATATCCCCATCAAGCAGTTAGAAAATCTACCCGAGGCAGTTAGAAAAACTCCTCATGCAGTTAAAAATCTTCCCGGACCATTTAGAAAATCCCCCTCAAGCAGTCCGAAAACACCCAAGCAGTTAGAAATCCCCTAATGAGACAGAAAAGTTCCTCGAGCAGTTAGAAAATCCCCAAGCAGACTGAAAATCTCCCTGAGCAGTTAGAAAATCTCCTTCAAGCAGTCCAAAATCACCCAAGCAGCAAAAAATTTTTCGAGCAGCCGAAAAATCTTCCTCCAGGGTAAGGTAGAAAACCCACGAACAGAAAAAATCTCCCCAGCAATTAGAAAATCCCTTTTGAGAAGTCGGAAATTCCAATCAAATAGAAACTTTCCCCGAGCAGTCAGAAATCCCCTAAACATAGAAAAAACTTTTGCGAGCAGTCGGAAAATCTTTCCCCAGCAGTCAGGTAGAAAGCCCCTCAAGCAGACGGAAAAGTCCCCCCAGCAGTTAGAAAATCCCCTTCTAGGAGTCAGAAATCCCACAATCAAAGAGAAAATTCCCTAAACAGTCAGAAATCCCCCAAGTAAACAGAAAATTCCCCAAGCAGACTACCCGAACATTTACAAAATCCCCTTTGAGCAGTAAGAAGATGTCCCCGAAGCAGACAGAAAACCTCCCTAAGCAATTATAAAATCTTCCCAAGCAAACAGAAAATAATAATCTCCCAGAGCAGTTAGCTACCTAGCAGTTAAAAAATCCCCCTGCAGCATTAAAAAAATCCCCAAGTCAACCAAAATATTCCCGAGCAGAAAAAAATCACCCAAGCAGTTAGTAAATTCCATTGCGGCAGTCTCAGAAATCCACCAATCCGATAGAAAATCACACCGAGCAGTTATAAAATCGCCTTGAGCAGACAGAAAATATGGATAGATAGGTCGAAAGAAGCAGACAGAAAATCTCACTGAGCAATTAGACAATCTTCCCAAAAAGTTTGACAATACCTTTAAAGCAGTCAGAAATCTCCTAAGCAGTTAAAAAGTCCCTTTCAAACTGTTAGAAATCCCCCACTCACATAGAAAATTTCCCCGAGCAGTAAGAAATCGAAGAGGTAGAAAATCTCCCAGGCAGACGGAAAATTTCCACCCCTGAGTATTTAGAAAATTTTCTTCGAGCAGTCAGAAATTCCCAAGTAGACAGAAAAGTTCCCTAGCAGTTAGAAACTCTCCCAAGCAGTTAAAAAGAATTTGCGAGAAGTCACAACTCCTCCCCGAGAAGTTAAAAATCCCCCAGGCAGTTAGTAAATCCCCTTCAAACAGTCTCAGAAATCCAGCAATCGGAAAGAAAATCACACGCGAGCAGTTACAAAGTCTCCCTGAGCCGATAGAAAATCCCCCAAGCAGACAGAAAATCTCCCCAAGCAATTCGAAAATCTTCCCAAGCAGTGTGACAATACCCTTTGAGCAGTCAAAAATCTCCCAAGCAGTTAGAAAGTGCCGTTCGAACTGTTAAAAATCCCCAGTCACAAAGATAATTTCCCCAACCAGCAAGAAATCCCTAAGCAAACAGAAAAGTCTCAATAGGAGGTACAAAATCTTCCAGAGAAAGAAAAATCCCCCCGAGTAAGGTCGAAAATCCATTAAGCTGACAGAAAAACCTCCACTAGCATTTAGAAAATCCTCTTTGATCAGTCAGAAATTCTCCAAGCTGTTCCCTTCGAGCAGCTCGAAGTCCCCTTCGAGCAGTAAGAAATCTCCTAATCAGATAAAAAAAATTCTCAGAGCAGTTAGAAATCTCCCCGAGCAGTAAGAATATCTCCTTAAACAGTTGGAAAACTTCCGAACAGTAAGAAAATAGCTTCGAGCAGTCCCCAAAGCAGTTACAAAATCCCTTTTGAGAAGTAAAAAATTCCCAAATCAAATTGAAACTTCCCGAGAGCAGTCTGAAATCCCCCAAGCAGACAGAAAGTATCCCCAAGCAGTCTGAAATCTCCCCAGCGGGTGGAAAAGTTCCCCAAGCAGTTAGAAAGTCCCCTTCGAGCAGTTTAGAAAATCTCCCCGAGCAGTTAAAAAGTCCCCTTCGGGCAGTTAGAAATCTCCCAAGCATACAGCGAATTTCCCCGAGCAGTCTGAAACCCCCAAGCAGACAAAAAATCTCTTTCGAGCAGTTAGAAATCCCCCCAGCAGTTTGAAATTCCCCTTCGGGCCGTTAGAAATCCACAATCAGATAGAAAATGTCCCTAAACAGTTATAAATCTCCCAAGCAGACAGAAAAGCTCCCCGAGCATGTAGAAAATCCCCATAAGAAGGCAGAAAATACCAATCGAGCAGTCAAGAAATCCCATAGCAGTAAAAAAGTTCCCTTGGAAGCACTTAAAAATCTCCAAATCAGATAGAAAATTTTCCCGAGCATTTAGACATCCCCTAATCAGTTAGAAAATTTCCCCGAGAAGTTTGAAATCCCCCAATCAGACAGACAATCTCCCCGAGCATTCAGAAAATCCCCTTCTAGCGGTTGGAAAAACTTCCCGATGCAGTAAGAAAACCTCCTTGAGCATTAAAAAAGTCTCCCAGAACATTTAGAAAATCCCATTGGAGCAGTCAGAAATCCACAAGCAGTTAGAAAGTCTCCCAGCACCCAAACAGTCTCCCAGAAAATCTCCCAAGCAGTTTGCAAATCCCCCTGAGCATCTAGGAAATCCCTAAAAGTGTAGAAAATTGTTCCCGAGCTTGTAGGAAAATCACTACAGCAGATAAAAAATCCTGCGAGCAGGTAGGAAGTCGCTATTATAACCCCTTATCAAAGACACACGTGCTTTAAGAAAATTAAGCTAGTCACAATTCAAGATTTGGCAGGCTATCAGACTTACCGATCAGTATCGTGCTCGACGAAGACCTCTTAAACAGCTTTTGCTTCTTTGAAAAGTTTTCTCTGTCTAACAGGGTACAAAAACTAACATTCTTTACTTACTGACTCGAGACATGATTGGCAAGTTCACTGCAGAACGGCCCACGGCTACTTAAATAAAAATATTTCGCTCAAGCATCCACACTTTTAAGCCAATTTATTCAATGTTGGCTCTCCAGCTGGGCGAGAAATAATCAATCGCTAATAAAATGTACACAGATCGCTTGAGCAGTTTTTCTATTGCCCTTGTGCACAACCATTAAGCTAGGGCTGGGGCAGTGTACTCTAGCTAGGTGAGAAAATTTATATTCTCTTCTTACCGGCACGACAATTTAGCTAAACTTGGAGCAGTGTACTCTAGCTTTATGACGCAACCTTTTAAATAAAAAATTAGACAGTGCAGAGTTTGAGAATTATTGGCCCGCGAATTTTAACTGAGCACAAAACTTTACGACGCAATCTAAAATAAAATCAACATTCTGACAGTGCCGAGTTTGACCTTTGTTGGCCTCGCATTGAAAGCATAGGAAAAACTCGTTTTTCGAATATTTAATCCCCTTCCACTTGGAGCAGAGCTTGCAAACTTTCACGGTCTCATCTTCGAAGAATTTGCAATCTTTTGGCGAAATTTTGATCAAAATCGGTTGAGCCGTTCGAGCTCTACATCGTTACGGAGAAAGCTGCCACAGACAGACAGACACACACACACATTAGACATTTAGTATAGTAGACTAGCTCTTCGGTGCCCCCCCCCCAGGGGGGCGCAGACAGGCATTTTAAATCACTCATTTACTCAACGGAAATCTCCCTAAGCTGCCAGAAAATCTCTGCAGCAAAATTAAAGTCTCCCTAGAAACATAATATCCTTCCGTGCATTCAGAAAATCTACTGAAAGTCTCCCCGCATTTAGCCAATTGCCCCAAGCACTTTAAAAAAAAATCTCCCAAACAGCTAGATAATCTTTCCGAGCAGCTGGAAAATTTTTGAGAGCAGTCAAAAAATCTTCCCCCAGCAGTAAAGTAAAGCCCCGCCAGAAGTCAGAAAATCCCCCAATCAAATAGAAACTTTCCCCGGGCAGTTAAAAATCCCCTAAGCAGACCGAAAAGCCCCCACAGTAGAAAAATCTTCGGGTAAAAAATACCCCCACAGACAGAGAATTCCCCAACCAGACAAAGAATCCCAGGAAGAAAAAAGTCTCATGAGCAGTTGGAAACTCTACCCAAGGCAGTTAAAAAATCTTCCGGAGCATTTAGGAAATCCCCTTTAAGCAGTTGGAAAATCTACCTGAGGCAGTTGGAAAAACTTATCATGCAGTTAAAAAACTCATGGAGCATTTAGAAAACCCCCTTCGAGCAGTCCGAAATCACCAAAGCAGTTAGAAATCCCCCGATAAGATAGAAAATTTGTCCTAACAGTAAGAAATCCCCTAAGCAGACAGAAAATTTTCATGAGCAGCTAGAATATCCCCATCCAGCAGTTAGAAAATCTATCCGAGGCAGTTAGAAAAACTCCTCATGCAGTTAAAAATCTCCCCGACCATTTAGAAAATCCCCCTCCAGCAGTCCGAAAACACCCAAGCAGTTAGAAATTCCCTAATCAGACAGAAAAGTTCCTCGAGCAGTTAGAAAATCCCCAAGCAGACTAAAAATCTCCCTGAGCAGTTAGAAAATCTCCTTCAAGCAGTGCAAAATCACCCAAGCAGCTAAAAATTTTTTCGAGCAGCTAGAAAATTTTTTGAGAGCAGCCGAAAAATCTTCCTCCAGGATAAGGTAGAAAACCCACGAGCAGAAAAAATCCCACAAGCAGTTAGAAAATCCCTTTTGAGAAGTCGGAAATTCCAATCAAATAGAAACTTTCTTCGAGCAGTCAGAAATCCCCTAAACATAGAAAAAAGTTTTGCGAGCAGTCGGAAAATCTTTCCCCAGCAGTCAGGTAGAAAGCCCCTCAAGCAGACGGAAACCCCCCCCGCAGTTAGAAAATCCACTTCTAGGAGTCAGAAATCCCCCAAGTAAACAAAAAATTCCCAAAGCAGACTACTCGAACATTTATAAAATCCCCCAAGTAAACAGAAAATTCCCCAAGCAGACTACTCGAACATTTATAAAATCCCCTTTCAGCACTTAGAAGAAATCCCCCAAGCAGACAGAAAACCTCCCTAAGCTTCCCGAACAGACAAAAAATACCGTTCGAGCAGTCAGACACTACCCAAGTAGTTAAAAAGTCCTCTTCGAGCAGTTAGAAAATCTTCCAGGAGCATTTACAAAGACCCTTCGAGCAGTCAAAAATCCCCTAAGAAGTAGAAAAGTCCAGTTCGGGCAGTCAGAAATCCCCCAAGAAAACAGAAAATTCCTCAAGCAGACTACCCGAACATTTATGAAATCCCCTTTGAGCAGTAAGAAGATATCCTCGAAGCAGACAGAAAACCTCCCTTAGCATTAGATTTGATATTAGATTAGATTAGAAAACCTTCCCAAGCAGATAAAAAATACCCTTCGAGCAGTCAGACATCGCCTAAGTAGTTAAAAAGTCCTCTTCGAGCTGTTAGAAAATCTTCCCAAGCAAGCAGAAAATCTCGCCGAGCATTAAGAAAGACCCTTCGAGCAGTCAAAAATCTCCCAAGAAGTAAAAAGTCCAGTTCAGGCAGTCTGAAATCCCCAAATCAGGTGGAAAATATTCCGGAGCTGTTAGAAATCCCCCAAGCAGACAAAAAAGTTCCCGGGCAGTAAAAAATCTGCCAGAGCAGTTAGAAAAAATTCCCAAGCAGTTAAGAAATCCCCCTGCAGCATTAAAAAATCCCCAAGTCAACCAAAAAATTCCCCGAGCAGAAAAAATTCGCCCAAACAGTTAGGAAATTCCCCTGCAGCGTTCTCAGAAATCCCCCAATCCGATAGAAAATCACACCGAGCAATTATAAAATCTCCTTGAGCAGACAGAAAATCCCCCAAGCAGACAGAAAATCTCACTGAGCAATTAGAGAATCTTCCCGAAAAGTTTGAAAATACCTTTAAAGCAGTCAGGAATCTCCTAAGCAGTTAGAAAGTCCCTTTCGAACTGTTAGAAATCCCCCACCCTCATAGAAAATTTTCCCGAGCAGTAAGAAATCGAAGAGGTAGAAAATCTCCCAGGCAGAAGGAAAATGTCCCCCCCGAGCATTTAGAAAATTTTCTTCGAGCAGTCAGAAATTCCCAAGTAGACAGAAAAGTTCCCTAGCAGTTAGAAAATCTCCCAAGCAGTTAGGAAAGTGCCGTTCGAGCTGTTAAAAATCCCCAGTCACAAAGATAATTTCCCAAAACAGCAAGAAATCCCTAAGCAAACAGAAAAATCTCAATAGGAGGTACAAAATCTCCCAAGCCGAAAAATCTCCCCCGAGTAAGGTCGAAAATCCACTAAGCTGACAGAAAAAACTCCACGAGCATTTAGAAAATCCTCTTTGATCAGTCAGAAATTCTCCAAGCTGTTCCCTTCGAGCAGCTCGAAGTCCCCGTCGAGCAGTCCCAATAAGATAAAAAAATTTCTCAGAGCAGTTAGAAATCTTCCCGAGCAGTAAGAATATCTCCTTAAACAGTTGGAAAACTTCCGAACAGTAAGAAAATAGCTTCGAGCAGTTAGAAATCCCCTGATTAGATAGAAAATTACCCCAAGCAGTTACAAATCCACAAAGCTAACAGAAAAGTTCCCCAAGCAGTTACAAATCCACAAAGCTAACAGAAAAGTTGCCCAAGCAGTTAAAAAATTTTCGAGCAGTGAGAAAATCTCCCCCAACGGTTGGAAACCTAGCAGTCAGAAATCCCCGCAATCTCCCTATCCCGATCGATAGAAATCTCCCTAAACAGATAAAAAATCATCAAAGCAGACAGAAAATCCCCCGGGCCATTTAGAAAATCCCCCTCGAGCAGTCCGGAAACAACCAAGCAGTTAGAAATCCCCTAATCAGATAGAAAAGTTCATCGAGCAGTTAGAAAGTCTCCCTGAGCAGTTAGAAAATCTCCATCAAGCAGTTGGAAACCTCCCAGCAGTCGAAAATCCCCGGAATCAGATAAAAATCTCCCTAAACAGATAAAAAATCCTCAAAACAGACAGAAAATCTCCAGGGCATTTTGAAACTCTTTTCGGGCAGTTAGAAATCCCTAATCAAATAGAAACTTCCCCGAGCAGTCTGAAATCCGCCAAAAAGTTAGAAAATCCCTTTTGGGAAGTCGGAACTTCCCCAATCAAATAGAAACTTCCCCCGATCAGTCTGAAATCCTTCGAGTAGTTTAGAAAATCTCCCCGAGCATTTAAAAAGTCCCCCTCGGGCAGTTAGAAATCTCCCAAGCATACAGCAAATTTCCCCGAGCAGTCTGAAACCCCCAAGCAGACAAAAAATCTCTTTCGAGCAGTTAGAAATCCCCCCAGCAGTTGGAAATTCCCCTTCGGGCCATTAGAAATCCACAATCAGATAGAAAATGTCCCAAAACAGTTATAAATCTCCCAAGCAGACAGAAAAGCTCCCCGAGCATATAGAAAATCCCCAGAAGAAGGCAGAAAATACCAATCGTGCAGTCAAGAAATCCCCTAGCACTTAAAAAAGTTCCCTTGGAAGCACTTACGAGTAGACATCCCCTAATCAGTTAGAAAATTTCGCCGAGAAGCTTGAAATCCCCCAATCAGACAAAGAATCTCCCAGAAAATCCCCTTCTAGCGGTTGGAAAACTTCCCGATGCAGTAAGAAAACCTCCTTGAGCAGTAAAAAAGTCTCCCAGAACATTTAGAAAATCCCATTGGAGCAGTCAGAAATCCACAAGCAGTTAGAAAGTCTCCCAGCACCCTAACAGTCAGAAAGTTTATAAAAGTCGTTAGAAAATCTCCCAAGCAGTTTGCAAATCCCCCTGAGCATCTAGGAAATCCCTAAAAGTGTAGAAAATTGTTCCCGAGCTTGTAGGAAAATCACTACAGCAGATAAAAATCCTGCGAGCAGGTAGGAAGTCGCTATTATAACGCCTTATCAAAGACACATGCGCTTTATGAAAATTAAGCTAATCACAATTTAAGATTTGGCAGGCTATCAGACTTACCGATCAGTATCGTGCTCGACGATGACCTCTTAAACTGCTTTTGCTTCTTTGAAAAGTTTTCTCAATCTAACAGGGCTACAAAAACTAACATTCTTTAGCTAATTTAGCTAAACTTGGAGCAGTGCACTCTAGCTTTATGACGCAACCTTTTTAAATAAAAAATTTGACAGTGCAGAGTTTGAGAATTTTTGGCCCGCGAATTTTAACTGAGCACAAAACTTTATGACGCAATCTAAAATAAAATCATCATTCTGACAGTGCCGACTTTGACCTTTGTTGGCCTCGCATTAAAAGCATAGGAAAAACTCGTTTTTCGAATATTTAATCCGCTTCCACTTGGAGAAGAGCTTGCAAACTTTCACGGTCTCATCCTCGAAGAATTTGCAATCTTTTGGCGAAAATTTGATCAAAATCGGTTGAGCCGTTCGAGCTCTACATCGTTCCACACAGACACACACACATTAGACATTTAGTATAGTAGATTTGTCAATATGGGCTTTGTTTACCTGTTTGGCACACTGGCCAAAATTGGTTCTATAAAATCTTTAAAATACAAGAAGTTTTAAAAATTAATCGATGTTGTGTTAGAAGTACAAGTAACTAGCGCGTAAAAAATTAACATTACCTTCATTTGCACAATGGCTATTATACTGCTTTACACTCTACAAAAAATATGGAATTTTTTAAGCTAAAAAGCCAAAAAAAATTCAAAGCAAGTTGTCACCAAAACGACTGTCATGTCACTGAAACTTTTTTTCACCAACTTGACCTGTAACCCTTTCTAGCTAGTCTTTTGTGGATTAATTAGTATGCTTAACTATAAATTTTTACCCATTCAGCATTTTTTCTAATTAAATTGAAATAAATAAAAACTAAAGCTGTGAAAAAGTCTTTGAGAAATTTACAAGCAAAAAACCCAGGGTTATTTTGCTAAGCAAAGGAGGCAATTTTTTATCTTGCCTCATTTCAAAGTGCAAATTGAAGGGTTGGGATGCAATTTTTTACAAGCTTCTAAAGTTTGCTAAAATAATTGCATACAAATAAATTAATCTAGATATAAAATTAATGCTTGATTAAATTTCAAGATACATTAGAGAGTTAAGATGCTAGTCTATAGCATTCCTATTGGACAAAAACTAGGCAATGCCAAAAATTTGTAGAGGGAATCAATCTATATAGGTTTTGAAGTTGGATCAAGATAGCTATATAGCTAATTATACAAACATGGGACATATTGATATTTTGGTTGGTTTAGTAATTCCAGTTTTGTTTGGCTTACAAAATTGTCTTAATGGGAATTTTTTGCATATATTCATTTTAATTTTCAATTCTATTTTTATATAGCTTCAACTCATACCTAGGGTCTAGTAAAATAAGGGTTTTAAAGTAAAGGAAAGTAGTTCTAGGAAAAATTTAATTGGTATTTCCTAATTTTTATTCATTACTTTTTATTTTTTGCTAATTATTATCATGTATCCTAGCCTTCTAGTCAACAAAAGTAAAGAATAATATCTATCCAATAAATTATCATTAGCTCTAGACATATTTTGGTAGTATATCTTTAGTGTATTTTTTATATTTTATAATATTATATTTAAAGCAAACTAGTCAGTTGGCCTATAAACCTACTTATATACCATAGTCAAGAAAGTGGCAAGCTTGCACTAGAAAAAAATTTGGTCAAAAGAAATTTACCTATACTATCTATTAATTTTTTTATTTGTGCACTAATAATGCTTGCTACATATGCTCTAATAAAGTGAAAACAAAAAGGTCCCATATATAGCACTATTTTTCCCTAGACTAATACTTAATATCAATGAATTAGAATTTTTATCATATGCAATACTTGGCCAACCTGGCTAATCTAGCTAGGTGAAACTGATAAAGTGATAACTTGATAACATGCTTGTTATCATTTAAATTACCTACAAGCATATATATTGAATTGGAGTAGTATTGTCATAATTTTTAAGGTCAAATTGCAAAATTTAGATACTACAAAGATATAAAAAATTTATTAGATAGAAAATTAGTTAATTGAAGTTTTGGTTGAATTAGCTTTAGTTTAATTTCTGTTTACATAAAAGTGCTAGTACAAGTCTAAAATTGTATAGTCTATTATAATTTTTTTTAATTTAAATAATTTGTCTAATGAAAGCAATAAAACTAAGTAGAACTTGGAACCTAAATCTTAACCTATATGTAGTCAGAATCCTAACTTACTTCCTATTGAGGCAGTAATGACAAATCATTTTCAGTTATAATTTTTACACTAGCAAATAGAATTTTTTCTTAGCACTGTTTAATAGATATTTTTTATATAGTAGTCATAGACAGTTGTTTTCATATGTTGTCTGTTTTTTATATTTTATTTAAATGATAGTTGTCTAAATGTTAAAAATATATGATTAAATTGAACCATTTGCTATCTTTTTGTATTCCAGATTTTTCCCAAGCAGCACTTTGGCTAAAAATCGCCAGATGTAACAAAATGTCTTCTGTTGCGGCCTTTCTGGGACAGTTGACTTCCCTGGATGGTCTGCGATTTGAGGAGAGAATTCAATTCTACGAGCAGATTTCGACTCGACTTAGGAGCAGGAATCTTGTTGAAGAGCTCGCCTCTTACTCACCTGACAGTCGGGCCAAATTTTGGGCTCAAGCTCTGCAATATGTGGTCCGCACTGCCCACGAGGATTTCAATCATCTCAAGAAGGCCAGTGACCAAAGAGGACCTCAGCATGCAATTGTGGTTAGAAAGAAAAAAGCTATTCTTGAAGCCATTAAGAAACTTTTTGGAGCTAGCCGAACTGCTGGCTGCTCTAAGAACGCGGAGATCGTGTCTTTTCTTGTCACCATCTTGTCCGATTCCAGTCTGCGCATCATGGTTGGGGAGGATTATGCGTCCTTTCTCGACTCGAACGTTTTCTCCTGCAAAGACTTCGTGTCTTGTTTGCCTGATTCGCTACTGGAGAGCATTCACAATAGTCTGGCTGCCAAGTTGAAAACCAAGTTCTGCTCCCAGTATCTGTCTCTGTTCTCGCAGCTTGTTCTGATCGCTTCTGAGCGCCGCTGCATGTTTGCAGATGTGTCAGTTCTAGCTAACTGGCTTTCTGCCACTTTTCAGAACAAAGACGAAAGGCTTTTCCAAAGGCTAGTGAATTCTGTCGACTGCCTCATTAAGGAAGAGTACTTCACTGTCTTTTTTACTAAGATTTGCGTCTTCGCACGAAGTCTTTTTCAGTGCTTCGAGCAATTCTTCTCATCGTTAATGACAGCAACTCACGAGGCCGTTTCTTCGTTCTTTTGGCATTTATTTAGCAACCTAGCTGTCAATCTGGAGCTTCATGATAGCTGTAAACTACTAGTGCAAGAAATCGTCCAGCTGCGACAACCTCTGCTGCAACTTCTGATCCGCCTACGGGAGGAAAAATTGATTCCAAGTGTTCGATTTCATAGAGCTGACAAAGCTAGCGACTTCCCAGTCTTTTATCGATTGCTTGCCGTGCTATCCAGCTCTAATTTTGATGACTTTCATCGTGACACAACTGACTCAGCGCTCTGCCACAAAAACAAGCGCCAAAGGTGCGCTTCTGCACTGGAACAAGCTTGCGACAGCATTGAATCTGTTGGCGCTGATGACGTTGCTGTTATTCTTGATATCAAGCTGATCCGTGGTCTCTTTGAGACGAAATGTGTTTCTAAAGCTGGTATCCAAAAACTACAGAGTACTCTTATCCAAGTTCAGACATTTCATAAGAACGAGGTAATTTTGTCGTTTTTAATTCGGCTCGTGGCTGATTGTGTCTTAAAATGGAATGTTCAGTTTGATGAAGACTTTCTAGAATCTTTCTGGAAGTTTTCATTCAATATGATGACTCGAAAGAGCTTTCAAAAACTTTCATTTCAATTGTGCCAGGCTCTGTCAATGTCCTGTGCTAACAATGCCAACGTTTCTGTCCTAAACTGGCTTCTCTTTGCTTTTGAACTTAGCTTGTCGCTGAGCCCAGTTTCCGTTAAGCTCATAGAGTTTTCTCACGTTGTTGACGTAGCAACTGGACTTATTGATCGAGAGCTGCTGTGTGGTAGTGGGCCTCTTCGGAAATGCTACTGCCAGTCGGACCCAAATTTGGTGAAACTCGCGCGAGTTATTGAGTCCACTCTCAAAGACTTCAGGCCATCCAGTTTTAATGAATTTGTTGATGTAGCGATCTCTTCTGCGTTTTTACATTGTTGTGGCTTAATTTCAAATGACTCCATTGTTCTGCAGACACTTTCATCGTTGCTCCAGACTTGCGATACTCTGAGCGACAAATGCGACCTTTTTTATTTTGCTGACCAGGTTGCAGAGCTTGCCAAGGCTGTACGGCCTCTATCTACTAAAATGTCAGTTGAGCCCATCAAGGCATGTCTTCTGAAATCAAGAGCGCTGTTCTTTAATCTTTTGATATTGAATACGACTAGCGAACGTGATACATCAATTTTCGATCTTGAGGATGAAGATAATGAGTATTCGCCATCATGCAATGACACTCTTTCGGCTAATGATTACACGTCAGCCTGTCAGGATGTTGCTGTCAACAGGCAAGAGAGATTCCGCCACTCTCTTCTTAAAGCGTATCTTCGTCTTACTACTGAACTTGCATATGCCAGCAGCGATGAAGTCCTAGAATGCTTGAAGCGTCTTGTTGAAGTCTGCTTAGATTCTCGAGCTCGTAACTCTGACTTACATACTTTGATTAGTGTACTGGTGACTGATTTTATCCAGTTCTCTTCCGACTTGGATTGTACTCAGCATTACATCATGCAAGCATTTGATGTGTTTCGTCGGTGTTTTCAAAAGCATCGGAAGAATCAGCCGGTTTTGCTAAAGTTTTGCGAAGTTCTCGCTTTATTCATTGACAAACTTGATGGCTTGTGTCATGAAAAGCTGGAGAGCTATTTTAATTACTGTCAGGAGCTTCTCGTTGTAATCATGTTAAGTCAAGAAGGTGTCGCTTGCTGTACATGTCTACTGTATTCTTGGCTAGATTGCGTAACTCGTGTCTGTAAACTTAGGCCTCAGCTGCTCTTCCGCCCTTTTAAAGGCAAGACAATTTTCGTATTCCTTCTCGAGCAATTCGAACATTTTTCAAGCGCTATTGCTTCAAAGGCTGCAGATGTTCTTCATTTTGTGGACTGGAAAGATGCTGATCAAATCTCTGCAGTTTTAAACACTATCAAGGGACTATTTTCTATCGAAATCACTGTTGAAGACACCGAGTTTCTTATCGATCTTAAACGTTCAAGGATTTTCATTGTCAAACATCTCATGACTACCCTTCTTCATAATTCTAATGGTTCTCAGCGCGGTC
This sequence comes from Macrostomum cliftonense, assembly GCA_950096795.1. Taxonomy (NCBI): domain Eukaryota; kingdom Metazoa; phylum Platyhelminthes; family Macrostomidae; genus Macrostomum; species Macrostomum cliftonense. Next base: position 167,638 of record CATNEM010000014.1, read on the forward strand.
AGAACCTGCTTTCCTTGATTCAGTTGCAACAGGAAGGATTAATTGATTTTGAATGTGCAAGAAGTGTCATCAAATCGACTATCGCTACGAGGTGCGACTATGCCGCAAAGTTTTACCTAGCGGTATGTTTGGCTGGCTGGCTTACAAACAACAGACTGTCACAATTTCCTGCTGCACTTTTTGACTACTCCTCTGTTCTACAATTCGTTACTGCATGTATTGAAGAATGCGCTTGCGCTGCTGTTCTGTCGTCAACGAGCTTGCAGCAAATAACTGAAATTTTAGAACAGCCTGAAGTTCTAAAGCTCTGTCAATTGTCAGTTTTTGCGCCTAAATTTGTGCAATGCTTCCTAAGCAGCAGTGTGGACTCCCTCAATCGTCTAAAAGCACTGACAGACTTCCAGAACTATGAAATCAAGCTTATTTGCCGTGAATTAGGAAGATTCCTTCTGACGGCATGTTGCTTCCTTCCATGCGATTTAGCTCTATCAGGTAGTACCATTGAAGAACTTATCAAGTACTGTTGTGGATTGTTATCAAATCGTCAGACCGATAATCCGCTAGAGCCGTTTGCTGTCAGATCACTGAGCGATCTAGTCGTTAATGTTTGCTGTGCAGCAGTTGAATTTTGGAGTACTTGTGATACACGATACAAGCTTGCTAGCCTTGTCGGTGGCTGTAATCTTATGAGTTACCTTGTGAATCTCACAAGCTGTCAATCGATTTGTTTTTCCCTGGTTAACTTGTCACAAATTCTTAATACTATTCTCGCATCAATCCAGCTAGTTGTTGAATCTCTTAATGCATGCAGTCATAGCATCGCGTCACGTTGTTTCGATTTGGTTCTTACAACAATCGCCGCCTTTCTAGGTAATTCATCATTTCTAAAACGCCTGAACTGCTGCTTAATTGTCGCCAACGTGATTGCAAGCCTCCGGCTGCATGTTAAGAGCATGTCTCAGTTGCAGAGCATAAGTAAGCTTCTAAATTTATTGCTGAATGCCCAAGAGGACCCCAACTGGCAAGCTATTACTTCGCAGATCGATGTGCCGAAATTTGTAGCAGAAGAGTCACCCTGCCATTCTGTCTTCACAGCTTTAGCTGATGGATCATGCATTGTCAAAGTTGCAAATGCTGTCTTCAATTCATATTCATTGTTTTTAATCGATTCTTCTCTAAAATCATCTTGCTGGTGCGATTTTCTTGCTACTCTGGAACAAAGTTTAGACAAGGCTGAGACTGTGGAGGATCAAGAGAAGATTGTGCGAGTAGCTAAGGCTTTTAACCAGATAGCTGTGGACGGTAGTAGCCAGTATTTCAAAAAATTTGATCTCTCGTCTCCCACTTCGTACACGGAGCTATCTGGAAAGCTTGTCTGTCGAGGCTGCTTAGACCACAAGAATTGTCAATTCTCGAATCATTTGCGTGTAATCAAAGTTCTCATTAACAGCTCTGTCAGTAATGTTGTCGAGGACAAGGAAGCTGCTATATTTTGCTTACAGAAAGTGCTGCAGACTGATTCTGCGAAATCTACAATTCGGCACTCAGCAGAAAAGGGAGTTAAAGATATTTGCGGCTCTTTATTGTCTCTTGGTCCTATTTGCGAAGAAAAACGCGTTCGTCGTGCTTGCGATTGGATCCGCCAAAGTGCTTCGTTTCAGGATGTGATTGTCGCGCTAGAAAATCAGCAAAAGCCTTATTCTACATGGATTCAGGATCTTATCAAAGCCATTTTTAGGACGCGCACTTTGTCTGATAGCTTTGTTTTAAAGCTCCAGTATTTCGTTGAGCGTTCCACCAAGTTTTGTGAATCGATTTTCTACATCGTTCTGATTGACTTTCTTTTACAAGCGTCAACGATCGATATCGAACGCTTTACCCAAGTGCTATCGAACCTTCTGTCTAGCTGTCCATGCGAAAAGAGATTAGGACAATTGACTTCATTCATTTTGCTGCTACACTCAGCACAAGTTCTGAATCAGACCAGCAAGGATGCAGCCTTGGTAAAGTTGCCAATGATTGAAATTCCGTTTCTGGAAGCCAGTGCGGCCGCTCTTAGGTTTTATGACGCCTATTTAGCCAACATTTTCCTGGAGTGCCACTTCTCCTCGGTGTTGACTATTCCGCCAGAAGCTGAACCTATTCTTCTTACGCTTGTCAGCCACTTGGCCAATGAAGACGCAGTGATCGGCTGCCAGCGATTGCTGAGCGATTACAAAAAGCCTCTGAAGCTGAAGCATGAACTTCTAGGTCAAGACTTCTTTGAGTCGTCTGATGAACGCAAAGATTTTCTTGTCTGTTGCCTTCACGATCTTTCGATTTGGCATGACCCAGAATCTCAGGCTCAGTCTCAATCTAAGCAGAATTTACCTTGCGCTCGCTCTACTAAGGGGGAATTTTGGAGCAATCTGAGCCTTGCAAGCCAGCATATTCTGGCTAGGCAGAATGGCTCTGCAATTGAAATAATGAATTTCCTGGACAAAAAGTTGAGCGACTTTTCCCAGGTTCATGTAGACAGCAATCGACTTTTGTTTGATTTTGTCGAGAAGCGCTGTGGATTGTATTGTCTCCGACGACTTTTGTCAGCAGAAGGTAAAAGCAGCGAACTAAAAAAATTATCTAATGCATTCTTGCGCTACGCAGAGGAAAAAGTTGCTAATTTTCAATTCTGCAAGCACTACAAAAGTTTAGCTGTGCATTGGAACCTGCACAAAACTATAACACAAGTTTCAGTGCCAGATAGTCCTGGAATTTTGCAATTTCTTCGCCATTGCTTTGCTTTCAAAGACATATTTGTGTCACTCAAGTGTACAGGCAAGGCTCAGTCATTCATCTCTTCGCTTTGTGAACGCATTGCTCAGCGAGATTTGCCAGAGTTTGTGATTCACCTGATTAAATTTGAGGAGTCTAGTCTCTTTTGGGAAACAGGAGAGAAAGACGTTGCATTGCTGCTTGGTAAGCGTTGTCTGCAGTCTCTAGAATCGCTGGCCAGTGATCAGCTCTCAGTGGATGCCTATCTGAATGTTGTTCAGCGTTATTCGCAGTGGCTAAATGAAAGCAAGTGCGAAAATGCTGATTCAATCTTAGAAAATTATCTGCTCGTCGCAGAACGCACAGCTTGCTCGAGTAATCGGTCTAACACTAAGCTTCATTACGCGATTGCTGAGTTTTCTGACGCCCAGTATACATCCTTGCAAAATTACACGAAATCGCCAGAGTTTCAAGCATGGTGTTCCGTTACGAAACAATCTAAAGAGAATGCGTGCGAGCTGCTTAGAGCCGGCGAGAAATCAAGGTTTACAAGTACTCTCAATAAGCAATCGATAATTGACAACGACCGCATCGCAGATATTCATCAGCGCAAAGCAAGCTATCTTATCTACACCGTTACGAATCTATCAAAGTGTCTTCTCAGTGGAGATGCCTTCAATAAATCCGTTTACCGATTTGTAGACCTGTGGTTAAACAATACAGAAGATCAAAAAGTAGCTAAAGTTGTAGCCAGCACTCTTAGTCGAGTCCGTTTAGATAAGTTTATTCCACTCTTTCCGCAGCTATCCGCCCAGTTGTCAGAAGGCCCAGCTGTGAATCAATATTTTCAAACCACATTAAGTGAATTTTTGGGTCGTGTCAGCATCCTACACCCGCACCACACTCTCTACAATCTTTTCGCACTTGCGCACGCCAATTTAGACAGTGCAGTAGCACAGCGAATGCAACCATCAAGGACCTCACTTGCTTCAAGAAATCCTCTTTCCAGTCGAGGAAAAGCTGCTGAAAAAATAATCAAACAAATTTCCTGTTCTAGTACATCTTTAAACAGACTTGTAACGTTGATCCGGCAGTTTTGCATAGCTTATGTCATGTTGGCAAATGTTCAGCTTCAAAATGATGCGAAGTCGAAAAGTGGCACTTTAACGTCTTTAAATGCTAAGTGTAGCCTTACCAATTTTCGTAATTGTTCTGAAGTGCACATTCCCACTGTGAGCTTAAATGTCGATCCACAAGGTCAATATAAGGACGTTGTCTATGCTGTTCAATTCATTGACGAGTACACCACTGCTGGTGGAATCAATCTCCCTAAAATCATCAGCATTGAATGCTCAGATGGTATTGTCAGGCGTCAGCTCATAAAAGGCAACGATGACATGCGGCAAGACGCTGTAATGCAGCAGGTGTTCAACGCCGTTAACCGCCTACTGTCTGATAGTCCGGCTGCTTCGCGGCGTCAACTGTCCTTATCTACGTACCAAGTGATCCCAATGAGCCAACGCAGCGGCATCGTCGAGTGGTGCGAAGGTACCATGCCTATTGGCGAATATCTAGCCCAAGGTTCTAAATCAGCTCACGTCAGGTACCGGCCAACTGATCTCACTCCTGCTGCAGCCCGCAATATGATGGAGACCAGCTCAAAACTAAGTGTTAAAGATCGTATAGCCACGTACAAGGAGATTTGTAGTAAACTGCAGCCGGTTTTTCGGCACTTCTTTTTCGAGCGATTTGTCGAGCCTCGCGAATTTTACATGCGACGCCTCACGTACACTCGCAGTGTAGCAGCCTGGAGCATGGTCGGGTACGTTTTGGGCCTCGGAGACCGGCATGTCAGCAATATTCTGGTGCACAGCGAAACAGCCAGCCTCTTTCACATCGATCTCGGCATCGCCTTCGACCAAGGCAAGCTTCTGCCTACGCCGGAGACAATTCCGTTTCGTCTAACTCGGGACATAGTCGACGGTCTGGGCGTGCTGGGCGTTGAAGGCGATTTTCGCCGTGCTTGCGAAATCACTCTGGAATTGCTGCGCTCATCTACCGATGTCATTCTTACAATTTGCTCCATCCTGCTGCACGACCCGCTGTACCATTGGACTTTGAGTCCGGAGCGGGCAAAAGCTCTGCAGCTGAACATTCCTAAACCGAGGGCGCCTTTTGAGCCACTGGCAGCGACAGGCGACAGCGACAGCAAGGAGGCAGGCGTCCCGCAGCGTTCCCTGATGGCGGAGCGCGTCATGCTGCGACTGCGGGAGAAGCTCACGGGCCGAGAGGACAACTTTTCGTTGAATGTTGAAGGTCAAGTGAGCTACCTCATCAAGCAGGCCACTGACCCTAGGAACCTGGCATTGGTGTTCCAGGGCTGGCAGCCCTATCTCTAACTCAGTGTTCTAACACCAGCTCAGTCTCGGGACTCATTTTTACCTGGTGTTATGCTATTTCAGTTTTTGTGCTATTAATCTTAAACCCTACAGTCGAAAGTTTCAGACTGGGCTGAAATAATTTTCTGCGATGCAGTCATTGATGTAAGTCAAAAATTTCTAAAAGCAGCTGAAATTTTTGTTGATTTTTGAAAGATGCGAAAGTTCACTTTAGTATTCGCGATTCCCCTGTTGCAGTGATGAAGCATTTATTCCTGTGCTTTGGCGTCTTTTTCTCCTAAATGCTTCAAATATTTTTCTACACTTTTTTTAATCCATCAAGTCCTCCCGTCTAGTGCTCAGCCCGCAGCATTTGCGTTTTTTGTTTGAGTTGCGCTCTATTTTTTTCATTTGTATTCAACTGTTTTTTTGTTGCAGTTTTGTCTCTCCGAACCAGGCGGCTCTAGTTGCGCCCCATATTAGCTTGTGCTGCATTTGCAAGTTTACTAAGTTGACTCTACTAACAAAAATATGCTAACTGGGGCATTTTATGCGCATGTGACTGTCTGTTCTGTTTAATTTGTCGCTTAAATTTTGTTTTATTATTTTTTTCACTTTCATTGATTAGTTCGCTATTTTCACATTCACTTGTGGCTTCCAGTTATTAATGGGCTTCTCTGTATTTTTTATGTCGCTATTCACTGTGCCATGTGCAAACCTGACCATTTTTTGCCTGCGAATCCGCGTTAAGCATCTTTTGGAATTAAAAAACACCTGCTTTCAAAGGCCTGAAGGAGATTAGGCAGCTTGAAGTATTGACAGTTTAGGGATCTGAATGAGTTTATAATTTAGGGATCTGAATGACTTCACAGTTTAGGGATCTGAATGACTTCACAGTTTAGGGATCTGAATGAGTTTACAGTTTAGGGATCTGAATGAGTTTACAGTTTAGGGATCTGAATGAGTTTACAGTTTAGGGATCTGAATGAGTTTACAGTTTAGGGATCTGAATGAGTTTACAGTTTAGGGATCTGAATGAGTTTACAGTTTAGGGATCTGAATGAGTTTACAGTTTAGGGATCTGAATGAGTTTACAGTTTAGGGATCTGAATGAGTTTACAGTTTAGGGATCTGAAAGTGCTTACATTTTAGGCATTAAAACAACTCGCAGGTTTGAGATCTTAAGTAAAAAAGCACAAGTAAAATTCTTAAATGTTAAAAATGTTCCTTTTTTTTTAACCTATGCGGATTGCGTGACCTCTTTATACTTATTATCTCATTCTATTACGCCATCGCACCAAGTTAAAATAAAGCAGTGCAATTTCTACTTATTTTTGTTTGATCAAAAAGTTTTCGCGCGTTTTTCTTAATAATGGTTATATTAGTTACTGCCTTCAATTTTTCTGTCCGTTTTCTGTTATTGTGGAAAATGATCAGCAATTTGTAGAGGTTACATACTGTTATTGTTAATCTACTCGTACCAACATGTATTTAGTTAGAGAGCAGCACATACGAAGGCAGAGGTGAAACCAGCCATATTTGCTCGCCTACATCCGGCGCGCGATGCAAGATTGAAATGGTGCCTTTTTATTTATAACGAGGCTCGTTTCTCCTTACACAGCGTTCCCCATTGGCTAAAGCTGGCCTAAACACAACAGAACGAATGACTCGTTAAAAAACAGTCGACAGTTACATTGCATATCACGGCATTTCCGTATTGCCAATTTGCCATGTAGGCACTGATGTACAGATGGACCAAGCTTAGTTTGCTCTGACCGAGCCTTAAGACATGATTCTTATGATTGCATGAATTTGCTTTATCGTGAATCTCTGGCCAATTCGATTATTCTCGTACTCGCAATACAGGTTTTTTATTTAAATGAAACTTTGGTTGACTTCGAATTAGGCGATTTGCGGCAGCCAGTGTGGCATTCTCTTTTAGTCACTTCTGCTGCAACTACAGCATTTATGATTCTAAATCTGCATTTGTTCTGTATTAAAGGGTCGAATGGAGTACCAAGTAAACGGAGATTTTTGCTTTTGTTTATAACGTGGTTTTCGCGCGCAACTATTGTACTATTGTAGTGCAACAAAGATCTTGCCCGTGGGTAAATTGCGAATTATTTTGATAGCACTCAAACAAAATAAAAGACAGCCTCAGTCGTTGATGGCTCGGAAAAAACTCTTAGACTTGCAGCTTGGGTTATAAATAAAGCAGAAATAAGGCCAGTTAAAGCGATGCCTACGAGCTATTTTTAGAAACTCGCTTGGAATTTACACGGTGTAATTCGTTTAAAAAGCAATGATGCGGATGGTACCTTCACAGACGAGCATCGATATTATACTCATATTCGCTTTTCGAATGTTCCTTATTAGTGGGGACAGCACGAGCCCTATTTATAATAAAACCAGCTCACCAATAAAAGCTCCCCATTAACCGTTGAACACAAAAGCAGACCAGTAGCTAAAAAATAACGTGTGCGAGCTCGCAACATGACGGAGAATCATCGACAGCTGACTAACAACGAGCGTCACCAGATAACTATTAGACTTGCGCTGCTTCAGGAACAGAGCGAGACTTACCAGGCCCTGGAAGAGGCGGCCACTTGTGCGGCAAAAAAGCAAAAATCTAGAGAGCGAATAAGAGAGAACAGACGTGAGCCCGATAATGGCGATGTTGATCTGTCCCGAATCGGCAAGCGCAGCGGAACGTTCGCCTGGATTTGGGACGCCTTAGAGAGCGACTATTTGGATTATGAACTGTTGCGCAGACGCTCAAAACGGTGCAACAGTGAATGGAGGAGGCACTGGGCGCTTAGAACATCAAATTGAATGCATGCAGGGCAAGCGAAGAAGAAAACCTCGTAAATGTAAATATTGACCATATAGAATATCAACGCTCAAAGTACAGTACATGCGATATGTGTACTAATTCATTTATAAATATTTTTTGTATGATCGACAACTAACTGGCGCATTGTGGGAATTTTCAAGGGTTCTCTCTTTTATGTTAAAACAAGATTTTATGTAATACCAGAAGCTCGTAAAACTTTCGATTGAATTCTTGTTTAACATTTATAAAACTCTTGGTAATCTAAAATGTTTTGTTACACAATGATTCCCTATACAATTTTTTAGTATGCTAAGTATCTAGTCGATGTAATACTATTTTTAAAGGGCATTGCCCGAAATATTTGTTCATGGCAATGACCTCCGGACAATGACCGGCCATTTTCTGGAGGTAAAATAACAAGACTGGACAAGTTGTCAAACAAGTAACACGAAGCATGAAATTCTTATATTTATTGAAATCCAACAAAAATGTTACAACAATAACACTGCTTAGTCAATTGAGTGCAAGTCTAACCTATGGTCATGTTCTCATCACGACAGCAGGAGAAAGTTCAGAAAATACGACGGTTGAGTCCATTACTCAAATTTGCAACCATTGAATGAACAGTTGTGGAAACTGTACCTGACCGACGGATTGTCAAGACTGATGCCGTTGATCTGCACGGAAGACGACACAGGTACTGGCACCGGTGAACTCTCACGCAATGGAGTCGCAACAGCTTGTGAAGAACCATTCAAATCAAGTGCCATAGAAACAGCCTCACTCGTAGACTGCAGCGAGCGATCACGACGCTTGGACAGGTAACGGCGAGTTGTCCTCTCAGAAACCTGACCGGTTATCGACATGATGTCAGCCAGGTTGTACCCAGCGGCCTCTAGATCGGCAATCCTGCTCACTCTACAACAGAAGTAAAGTATTGCATAGAAAATATGCAACTGGTTTAAAGCAATATGAAGAAAAAGGCTTACCGGATGCAATGATTCGTGTACATCTTGGACAAACCGGCCTTTTCGCTCAGGTTTCGCATGAAACGCAGAAAGTAGTTCTCCCCGCGATTCTGCTTTGTTGAGAACATAGGCTGTCCATTGGAATCCGTGTTGGATAGTGGACGCGGGAACAGATGGTTGTCCTTGGTTGTTGGAGGTAGCAGTTGTAGATATCTCCTCACTTTGGCCGTGTCGTAGATCCGAGCTTGTTTGTTGTCCGGTCTAGCCTTCGCCTTCACAGGATCGGCAGACTTGTTCTTCGTTGGCAGAGCAGGAAGACAGTAGTACTCCTTGCCGTCAGAATCCGTGTGCAATTCAAGCGAGTCCCTCCGTCTCAGGAACTTCAGATGCTCCTGGCCACGCTCTCCAAAGGAGTAAAGAACATAGAACAGAAATTTAGCCTGCTCGATTTCAGCCGTAGTCCCTTCAAAGTAGCACCGCAATTTCTGCATGTCGCCTTCTTCAATTGGTTCATACTGCCTGGTGCAGCCACCATCTCGATGGAAATCACGAACCTTGACACGCAGCATCTCGTTGCAGGACTTGAATTCCTCACCACCGATTATATCAACAGGCAGCTTCAGAACCATGCGTAGGAAACGCTGAATTCCAGCCCGGATACAGATGAGAGAGGCCGGCGAGTAGAACGAGCCATCCTGTTTCTTCAGCTTGTAGTAGAAGTACCGAAGATATTGGTTCAATGTAGGATTGTTGACATCCGGAATGTTGCGCAGATTCTCCCTTTCCAGGAACTCTCGAAAACGTTGGCCATGCTGGTACATCTGCTTCCGAGTGTCCTCAGGCAGACTCTCGATCTCGATTCTGTCCATCTCGGAAACGTCTATCTTTTCATCTCCATCGATCATTGGCAGCCCAGTATCAGCTGGACCATTTTGGATATACTTCAGGAACGCATCGAAATCTTCGTCGTGCCGATCAACGGCAGAGGATTCCGAGATGAAGTTCAGTTCATCCTGCGTGATGTTGCCGAGGTCCTCACACGGGAGGTTACCCCAATTAATATAATGTATTATCGGGTCGCTCATGATGGACAGAATACTCTTGAATCAGCAGGTTTGGAATGACTACTTACTGCCTGGGAATCCCACACACAAACCCCTTCACCCCCACTGAGAGTTTTGCCATAGACATTTAAACCCTCCATTCAATCAATAGGATTGTCATTGCCATGAACTCTCCACGCCTTTTGGCTTTCGTGCCATAGACGTTTGTGGCTCCTCCTTCTGGACCACTTCGATTCGTGCCATAGATATTTCATGCAATGAAGTTAAGTGCTGAAGTTTAATTGCTGGCGCTAGCCGCTCGTGGCTTTGGCCGTTGCCTGGAGTTCTCTATTCCAGTTAACCCCCCATTGGTTTGCGCATATTTTAAACATTAAGAATGGTCATGTAAAAAATACACACCTTCACGAATGCACGCCTAATTTCTATAAGACATCTAGAAAAAATAGTTCATTCTAATAAGTTATTCAAGCCCAAGGTATTTTAGCAACGCAACAAATGAATGCATTCCATTGATCATTTTACTGCTTTCAATCTGAGGGGCTTGCTTTCATAGGCACACGTTCGCTACCAAAAGATTTGCAGCGATAGCCTTGATTGATAGGGGTTATCATAATCCTATTAATTATAAACCTAACGGACTTGAAACTGCGTCTAAGGAAAAAGGTGTGTTAAAAAGAACAAACTGATCCCAAAACTTTTTATGGTTTGATAATAATAAAAAAATGACCCGTAGGCCTAATCTCTGCTAATGCTGGCTTAGACATCAAAGGGATTCACAGGGGCATGCATGATAGCTACAGCTTGCTTAAATTTTGCTAAGCTTTTTTATCATATTACTGCTAATTCTATTGCTGGCTTAGACATCACAGGGGCATGCATGATAGCTACAGCTTGCTTAAATTTTGCTAGGTTTTTTATCATATTACTGCTAATTCTATTGCTGGCTTGGTTAAAATTAATCTTTGAGTTTCCATATTTATGCATTTAGCTATGCCCAAACTGCGCTGTTCTTGTTACCATCCAATTGTCAATAGTCTAAATAGCCTTGGCTGCTAAAATGTCTACTAGTACTAGGCTTAGCTATAGGCCTATCATAAGTAATCATGTCTATTCAAGCTATTCTTTATTATTTTTAGTAGTATACTAATTAAACTGAAAATTTCACTTGTTAGCCAAAAACCCAAATTAACAGCAATCTATCAATTGCATAGGCCCATTTATATTACAGTTACAGTTACAGTTTATTTTTATGGTAGTAGACCTAGTCTTTAATTTTTTAAAATTGGCCAGGTTCAGGCCTATTTTATTACTTTTTGGTTTTTGGTTTAAAAATAATTATAGTCTGTAGGGAGGATCTAGTTGAATTGTTTATATGCCTATTTTATGCCTTATGGGAATGTTTAATTCATAATTTTTTATCTGCAAGTGTCTTTGTATTAATATTGAGTTTAACCAATTAAGTAGGCCTAATTAAGCAATTTGGATTTGATATGCACTAATTACAAAAAATGGATACCTAGTTAGCCTAGTATCCCTTTTAGAAAGCAGTAGTGCAAAAATTTTTCAACTATATAGTCACATAACTAACAAAGTAAATAACAAAGGGAGAGAAGGAGGAAGTGAATGAGAAGTGAAAATCATGTAGGCCTATCACCTTACCACCCACCCTATCCCTATCTACCAAAACCCAGCCTGCCACATGAATTGAAGTTTGCAACTTGAGACAGAGCAAGAGGGTTATCCAATTTTTGGCATGTATATTATTAGCTATTTATTTGTCTGTTACATTGTAGGTACCAAGCCCCTTAGTAATCAAGTAAATGAACTACTTGACATTATCAGAATTATTTTTCTATCAGTGTTCCTTCTTACCAATAAATGTAAATAATAAATTTTTCTTTTCTATATAATAATTTTATTATTTCAAGTTGTAGGTATTGATTAAGACAATAGTAGCAGCTTAGTTACTATTTGTATAGGTTAGTAGCTCAAGTGAATTTTACTTTTACTAATACTTGTCTATGACATGACTTAGCTTTCTGATAAAAAAATATAAATAAATTAGACACCCGACCTTTCGATCAGATATCCAGCCAATGGCACAGCTGCAGCTAGTTGTGTGGCATATCCGAGGGCTGTGTACAGCTTTCAGCCTGAGGGGCTGGAGGGGCCGCAGCACCCACACTAAATTTACCCAGCTCAAACTGGTACCCGATCTCAGCTGAGTGGACTGAAGCAATGCGAGATTAAGTGCCTTGCTCAAGGGCACAAATTGTCACCTAGGGCCGGGACTCGAACCCACGACCTTCCGGTCATGAGACAGGCGCCCTAGCCACTAGGCTACAACTCCTCTTGATACATTCTGATACGTTTGCTAGTACATGATTGCATTTTTATACAAATTTTGATTAGGGCTAATAAAGTACCTAAATGATATCAAAAATGAAAATTGTCTAAAATTAAGGTCAAGAAGAACATAGTGATAAGAGATATAAGATAACATCTTAGAATAGCTTGTTTATAAATTTGCATCTAGGACTTGTTACTTAACTTATAATAGCTATTAAATTCAATCAAGCAACTTACTTTTAGTAGCTAAAAGTTCCTAATGGGTAATTTGTATTGCATATTTCTTAGAGTCTTAGCATTCTGCTATTTTCACTGCCAATAAAATTAGTCATTTTGTGGACCAGCTAACTAATTATTTTCAATCATACAGCTTAACAACTGAATTCCCTATGAGATTAAAAGCCAGCCCACAATTCCCCATCTGCAGCAGTCGCCGAGCCTGTCGCCATGGGCAACAGCAACAATGCCTGCCAGCGTTGCCTCCGCGGTGAGGCGGACAGCCCCGGCAATGACGGCGCCTTCGACTTCGGCTCCCGCCTGATTGTGGCTGTTGACGATGCGGCCGCCACGCCCGGCTCCGAGACCGCGCCGCCTGTGAACGGCAGCAACAGCGCTGCGGGCGGAGGCGCCGCCGCCGATTCAACCGAGTCCGAGTCGCTGGTGCCCAGCAGCGCCGGCGGCGCCCGCCTGCTGGCCCACGCCGTCTTCCCGTTCACCGCCGAGGAGGCCAGCCTGGCGTGGCTGCGCGCCAACAAGGTGCTGTTCCTGATGCGCGGCCTGCCCGGCTCCGGCAAGTCCACCCTGACCCGCCTGCTGTGCCAGCTCTACCCGGGCAGCGCCGTCTGCTCCGCCGACTTCTTCTTCACCGACCCAGCCACCGGCGCCTACCAGTTCGACCCGGACAAGTTGAAGGACGCCCACCAGGCCTGCAACAACCGGGCCTACGAGGCGATGAGCGCCGGCAGGTCGCCAGTCATTGTGGACAACACCAACGTGCGCCGTTGGGAGTTCCAGTTCTACACGGATCTGGCCAAAAGGTTCGGCTACGTGCTGCTGGTGGTTGTGCCCAAGACTCCATGGCGGTTCGACGCTCAGGAGCTCGCCAATCACACGGTCTGTTGCGCTGGGGTCGGCTGGGTTAGATTGGGATCCTTCTCAACAGTCTCACTGTTGTCTGCGTGCCTGCAATGCCACGCTGCTTCTTCTGGTTGTTATATTCGGAGGATAGCGGAGCTCCCCTGCGAAACCGGAGGATAGCGGAGCTCCCCTGAGAAACCGGAGGATAGCGGAGCTCCCCTGAGAAACCGGAGGATAGCGGAGCTCCCCTGCGAAACCGGAGGATAGCGGAGCTCCCCTGAGAAACCGGAGGATAGCGGAGCTCCCCTGAGAAACCGGAGGATAGCGGAGCTCCCCTGAGAAACCGGAGGATAGCGGAGCTCCCCTGAGAAACCGGAGGATAGCGGAGCTCCCCTGAGAAACCGGAGGATAGCGGAGCTCCCCTGCGAAACCGGAGGATAGCGGAGCTCCCCTGAGAAACCGGAGGATAGCGGAGCTCCCCTGCGAAACCGGAGGATAGCGGAGCTCCCCTGAGAAACCGGAGGATAGCGGAGCTCCCCTGAGAAACCGGAGGATAGCGGAGCTCCCCTGAGAAACCGGAGGATAGCGGAGCTCCCCTGAGAAACCGGAGGATAGCGGAGCTCCCCTGAGAAACCGGAGGAGGATAGCGGAGCTCCCCTGAGAAACCGGAGGAGGATAGCGGAGCTCCCCTGAGAAACCGGAGGAGGATAGCGGAGCTCCCCTGAGAAACCGGAGGAGGATAGTGGAGCTCCCCTGAAGAACCGGAGGTCAATCTTCCTCCCGGATCTCCGGTTATTTAATGGTGCTCCGTTATCCCCCTGCCGCCACTCTTACCTGTCAATCCCCCTGGGCCGCGCAGAAGCACGCCGTGCCGCTAGAGATAATCGAGCAGCGGCTGTCCAGCTGGGAGGCCGCGCACCCCACTTACTACGCCTGGTTCCTGCAGTCCGCCGACGCTGCCCGCCTGTTCCGCCTGGCTCGCAACTTCCTCGACTGTCTGGCCTCGTCCGCAACCGGCGCACCGGAGCCGTTTCCGCAGCTGCCAGTTGAGGTCGCCTCCGAGGAGTCGGCAGCGGCAACGACGGCTTCCTGTGGCGGAAGGTCCAAGCCGCGCAAGAAGCAGTCGGCATCTCCGCCGCAGTCCTCGGCACCCTCGATGCCGCTGCTGCACGCCACCGCCAGATTCTGCGGACGTCGGGGCGCCAGCCAGCAGGAGCTGGTTGATCAGATTGACTACCACAACAGGCCGGATGTGCAGGCGGCGCTGGGCCGCGTGTTCCGCACCGCCGTGTCCGCCATCTGCGTCACTTCGCGCACCGTCTGTTTTAAGGTTTGACGCATTTAATTTCTAACATCGATACATATCGGCGGGACTAGCATTTGATCCGCCATAACCGCCTGTTGCTCAGATGGACCTCTCCGAGGACCAGCTGGCCCTGTGGGACAACGAAACCTCCGAGAAAGAGACGCTCCCCGGCTCGCACCAGCTGCCGGTCGGATCCCGCGCCCATGTTACCATAGCAACTGCACCGCGCGTGCCCGCCAAGCAGGCCGGCCTTGACCTGCTGGCCGCTCTGCGGGAGGCCAGTGAGCGGCCGGAGCCCAGCCCGGATGAGCTCGTCCTCATGACCGAGTGGGGCTTCGCGCGCGGCTGCGGTCCCGACGCCTGCCTGCTGACCCTGGATGAGCCCATCAGCCTGGACACGATTTTCGCTTCTGCCTACTGACCAGTAGCCTGCTTGGTGTGGCTTAGCATACATAAATCCTACTCAGCTAAACCCAATTGCTTTTGATTACCTAGATTATTTCCTCTCGAAACTCGCTCCTAGTCCCAACTGCCGAAAGTTCTAGTAGTCGCTACTAAATCCCTTTTTTAGAATCCCCTGTGCCCAATCTTAAAATCGCTCCGAAACCGCCTTTGTCAAGGCCTTAAGCCCCGTTTAAAATTATACGGGATATTAACTACTGCCGAAATAGTCAAATGGGCAGCGTCACCTAAAGGCAGGTATCATTTTCTGCATAATATCTATTGTCGTTCGATGTTTTACATACGAGATAAACCTAGATGTAATGGATGTTTGTCTAGAAAGAAAATCGCATATTGTACTAATTGCTGACATCACAGCGCTGGTTTTATCGCGGCCCGCTTTTGCGATCGTATTTTGTGTTGTTTCCATTTTAAACCAGTCTTTTGCTCTTATGCGCTTCTCCTGCGGTGCTTTTCACACCAGAGCACACAGCAGTTGCCCACTTTCCTGCCGACTTCCGCTGTATTCTTATGCCTGTTTGCTTTTAGACTTTCCGTTACTAAGCGCTGTTTTCTGTCCAACTGTTTAACGCCTTGCAGTGCCGCAGATAAAGCCTGGCTTATTCTGTTTCTGTAAATTATTCTACTTTTTAACAATCACGTACGAGCTAAGTTGCAAAACATGCAACGCTGCAGCGAAATCCATGGCTGGCCTTCTAGAGTTAATTTTATTTGAGCCGAAATCACTGGATAGATGAACGGATGCCCAGTTGGCATGCGGATGTGTTGGCGGCGCTTTTTTACTGCTGGCCAGGCGGACATGAAGTGACTGTAAAGTCAGGAATTCGTTCGGGGTGCGGTGGGCAGCTGCCGGTCGCCTTTCTGCACTCAAGGATACACCTTGTGCACCACTGCAAGTGCCTACCGGGTAAACATTGTTTAGCTCCAATGCAATTAGAACCATTCTCTATAAAAAAAGTCACACACTTGAGAGTAGGAAACTGCGGTATCTCAACAGCTTTTCAACTGCCCGTCCTTTCTTAAAGGATTCGCTTCATCTGCCTGTACTTTTTGCTGGCGGCATTCTTTAACTGAAAGCGGCAAGTCGCGTTTTATTGCAGCCATCTTCAAACAGCTGCCGGTGATTTGTGTGGCAACAGCAGCTAGCGGGTTTTGCACTCATGGAGCTGTTCTGCCTCATTGCGGATGTTGGGATGTATTTGGGGACTCGCCTTACTATTCAATATAGCATGCAGTTCGTTTTGTTGCCAGGCCAAATCGTACTGATCATTGGCGCAACGCATTAGCCGCAGATTGGGGCTGCAGATAGCGGGGCTGCCCGCAACTCGGCAATCCAATTTTAAATCTAAATTGGTGTGCAGATACGCAGCCAGCGCCTCCTGCTCATGGCCGCAGACAGTGGGCCCATCTTATCATTGAGAATCATCTTGGTCTAAAAGTGCCGGCTTTGATTTTTTTCAGCGGTTTGCACTATTCTATCTTGGCTGCATTCGCAAAGATTGATGATTCCTGACAGTTCAGAGCTAGACAGTTAGACGAGCTTGTCAATTTGGAGCATCGTTCTGATGCACATAGTCAAAATGCTGCGCAGAATTTAGAGGCCAATCTATACTCTAAATGAGGCTATTTAACTTGATATTTGCGCCTCGATATTCCTTAAATTCTTTAGAAACCAATGGAAGGCAAATCCCTAAAACCCTAGCCGAACCTGACTGTGACTGGCCTTTCTAGAACTGAGCAGATAAAAGGAGCAACCCAACAATTAATTTCTCATTATAGCTACATCTCAAGCTGAGACCGGGCGCACTAGCTGCCACTTTTTGGTACGAGTGGGAGGTGGAGCAGCCATTGGGGAAGAAGATATTTTCAGTACATAGCTATATGAGTACGGGCTCCATGCATGTGAAAGGCCTAGAGGACGAAGCACTTAGCCTTATTAAGAATTTTGGGCCGAAAATTCTCATTTGAAAGAGCAACTAGGCGCGACTGAAGCATTTTTGCTAGAATTTTATCCCCTTTTTTAGTCTTCGATGGGTTCGTGCAAGTTGAACGGAGACCTTTAAGCGTCGGATCTCGAGTTAAAATATGGCATTTTGGTACTTTGCTTCAATAGTCGGTCGCTTCGATTTGATTCCAAGGAATTGGGATTCAGTGCAGATTTAACAAGAGCGCCCCAGAGTTCCTAAATTGAGTCGCTTCAGAATTAGACGGTACAGCCAGATGCTAAGGAAGAGGGGATAAAAGATCTACAGAAAATGGGAGTGAAAATTACTGGTCTGTTTGCTCCGGAGTCGCCTGACTTTGAATCAATAGTTAGCGCGGTTTTTGTGAAACACAAAGCTAGTTAAAATAGTGGTCGGTTGCTGTATATTTTTCTGTAATTTTTTTCAAGATCAATAATTCATTAATCATTTCTTTCCAGATCTTAGTGGGATCTGGGTGTGCCAAAAAATGGGCAAGGTTTGACCAAAAAAGCGGTGAAAATTTTGCTCAAAACCGGGCAAGTTTTGTTCAAAAACGAGCGAGGTATGGCTAAAGTCGAGGGAGGTTAGCCCAAAAACGTGCAAGCTTTGTCCAATGTTTTCCCCAAAACTGGCAATTTTCGCTCAAAAAGGGAAATGTTTTTCTTAAAAGCGGAAAGGGCCTGCCCCCAAAGGGTGAAGGTGGCTCAATAATAGGCATGTTTTGTCCAGAAGGGCTGGCCGTCTGTTCGGCTGCCGCTCGCTGGATCTCTGAGCATTAGTTGGCGGCCCAGGATCCAAAATGCTTCTTTGATGCTTCCTTGACCCTTCTTGTCCGATTTTATCCGAGCAAATGAAGGGCCTCTGGGATATTTTATGCTAGGCGACTTAGTTGTTTATTCGGCGACCTCCAAATGTAAATTATCAGATAGTTTTTTTGCTGTTTTTTAGCTTCTTGGCCCACTGCTTTCCAGCCTGTCACAGTGGGATCCCCCTTCCTCATACAAAGGGGATAATTTAATTTGGATTTGCAAGATCCTTGGTTTTTTCAGCTTCGGGGCTGCTTCTTAAAATTAGACAAGGAGTTGCTTGGGTCAGACGCCTAGCAATTAGGCATACATGCGCGAGGTATGTGAGTTTCTTTGTCCTTTTATAGTCGTACTGGTAAATACAGTTTGCATTTGCATGAACAGAAGCGAGCAGCCAGAGATTTCCGAGGTGCTTGCTCGATCGCCTCTGAGTCCGCGTGACTGTGGCGCCTCGCCGGCGGATTTCGAGCTGGAACGGAGCCGCTGCTCATCTGATTTATTGCTGTCAGTTTCGGCCCTGTCTGGGTGTCCGCTCCCGTCTCAACTGGGCTGCATGCCGTGTTGCTGTCCACTTCACCCGTAACGTGTAAAATGCGTAGCAACAAAAGCCATGGAAGCAGGCACCAACTCACACAAAGATGTGCATTCATCTGGCCTAACTACCTCTTTGCTAGAGCAGACTCTTAACAATGTGATGTCTTAATTTTGGCTCATTAGTATGCATTTGAATTCCGAACTATTTGGTGACTCAGTCAGGCATTCCCTGGGTAACTCAGTCAGGCATTCCCTGGGTAACTCAGTCAGGCATTCCCTGGGTAACTCAGTCAGGCACTCCCTGGGTAACTCAGTCAGGCACTCCCTGGGTAACTCAGTCAGGCATTCCCTGGGTAACTCAGTCAGGCACTCCCTGGGTAACTCAGTCAGGCACTCCCTGGGTAACTCAGTCAGGCATTCCCTGGGTAACTCAGTCAGGCACTCCCTGGGTAACTCAGTCAGGCACTCCCTGGGTAACTCAGTCAGGCACTCCCTGGGTAACTCAGTCAGGCATTCCCTGGGTAACTCAGTCAGGCATTCCCTGGGTAACTCAGTCAGGCATTCCCTGGGTAACTCAGTCAGGCACTCCCTGGGTAACTCAGTCAGGCATTCCCTGGGTAACTCAGTCAGGCACTCCCTGGGTAACTCAGTCAGGCACTCCCTGGGTAACTCAGTCAGGCATTCCCTGGGTAACTCAGTCAGGCATTCCCTGGGTAACTCAGTCAGGCATTCCCTGGGTAACTCAGTCAGGCACTCCCTGGGTAACTCAGTCAGGCACTCCCTGGGTAACTCAGTCAGGCATTCCCTGGGTAACTCAGCCAGGCATTCCCTGGGTAACTCAGTCAGGCATTCCCTGGCGCACAGAGGTTCATGATGTATCCCTAGAATCTGTTTGGCTTGCGCTTCGTTCTTCATCATCAGTCAAAAAAATTCGAACTGCCCTCCTCAGTCTATTGGGATAAATTCGCGTCAATCTCCTCTTCTCAAATTTTGAGTGCCCTCTACACGCTCATTCCGGTGAATTATAAAAAATTCATCGACAACTTCAAGCTGTCAGCTCGGCTGATTCCTGCATAGCGATCCGTTTCCAGGAAGGCCTGTCAGGCACAGAGACTGCCAAGGATGCGGAATCTGCTGGGATTTCCCCCTCTCCCTCTCGAGCTGTCTGTCCTGAATGCAGGCAGTTATTATTAGCCGCTAGTTTCCTGACTCGCAAGGTGACTTACTCAGATTGGCTGTCTGTCTGCAATTAATCATTTTATATGGGATTTGGCTGCGGGATCGGCGCAGCAACTTTGTTTCTTGCGAATCGGGGAGCCGCATATATTTGACAGGTTGCTATTTGGCACTGCAGGTGGAGGAGCCGCCTTGCACCCGGCCCCATGAGCTCCCCATGAGCTGGGATTAGGCTTTCGGGTGTCCGGCTGCGAGAAGGCCAAATCCCGCCAAAAGCCCGCTAATCTGACTGGGCTGAAACCGGGCGCCTGGATGAGAAACACGTCTGAACCCCGCTTGGCCGGATCTCCGAAGCCCGCCATGCGGGCAATGCGGCTGCATGCGCTCAGAACGAATATGAATAAAAGCGCTGCCTTTCATATCGTTTTATTTTCTTTTATGTGCACAATCTACATAGTAATTCTACGTAGATAGCCTTAAGATTAAAAAGTTCATTTCAACAGAGAATTGGTCGCTGCTCATGACTGCCGCCGAGAGACCACCCGTTGCGTTCTGACCTCAGCTCTGAGACGGTTCTTTCGCTTCCACAGAGAAGCAAAGCAGCAAAATAGGCTGGGAAGCATGTAGTCATGAAACAGGCTGTCTGTGACCAGGATTTTTTAGTTAGATGAAGAATAGCAGTTGTGGGTCATGGAGGAGAGCTCTCGATCGGGTCAGTAGGAATTCTGGGTCATGGGAGTCACTTGTCGCCGGTTTTCTGAAGCTCTACTGAAAAGTGCTTGGCTTAACCGCTAGAATTGGTTTGACTCCCACATGACCAGCCCACGTGGCTGCAGGGGGCTGCGCTGCAGACTGACAGGCAGCGATGAGGCGCAGCTGATAAAGCACCACAAGGGGCTGCGGAAGCTGCGGGAGCTGGCGGCAGTGCAAGGTGGCAGCTGGAAAGTCTTTTGACGGGTTTTTTTAAAACCTTCGCATCCTCAGGTACCGATTTATTTATTCAGGAAAGTGATTGAAACTTGAAAGTGATTGCGCGCTTGTTCGCTGCAGTTTGCACTTTTTAATCACAGGGCTTTTATTGGCGATAGCAGTGTTTACGCAAAGCCATACTGTGTACTGAAGGCAGTCTGATAAGTTAAAAACAAACTCGAGAATCTGGGGACCGAGTTTCGGGCAGTCAGCTTACGGCACGAAATGTTCAGGGTATGAATTTACAGGTTGGCTTGCTGTCAAAGTGTCGTTTCTATATCGTAGTTCAAATAAATGTCCTTCGGCTGCTGTAGCAACAGCCGCTGCTGCTGCTGGGGCTGTGGCTGGTGCTGGAGATTTTCTCCCTGATTTTCCTGCTCCGCTTCCAGATGCTGCTGCTGCTTTTTCAGCTTTTGCTGCTCGTCTAGTTGTGCTTCCTGCAGCTGCAGCTGCTGCTTCTGCGGATGCAGAAGTTGTGCGCTGCCATTCTGCGGCAGCAGCGGTGACTCGGCCCGCTCCCGAGGCTCCAGTCGAAGGCGGCGTCGCTGCAGTATCCTGGGAGTCGGCTCTGGAGCTGCAAGCGGCTGCACCTCCTGCGCCAAGCGGGTGGGCGATGATGTCGATGGTTTCTTCGGGCTGCTGATGCGGCCCGCCTGGTTGACGACGTTGTACAGGAAAGCAGCTGACAGCACGGTGATCTCCGCCAGCTCAAAGATGGTGATGACGCTGATGCCAACCCACAGACCGAGGATGCCGCCGATGTCCGAGAACAGCTTCTCCAGCTCGTAGCTGCGCTCCTCGATCAGCAGGCGCACGGTGAGCGTTTTGGGGTAGACCCGCACCTGCACCAGCGTGTTGCTGACGAACTTCTGCAGGTCCGTGCAGTCGGTGTCCTCCAGAGCGGCCGGGTCGTAATTGGGGTGGATGTCCTCCCGGCAGCCAGACACGTTCCGATTGGAGATGCCG
The DNA here is from genome assembly GCA_950096795.1 of Macrostomum cliftonense. Classification (NCBI taxonomy): domain Eukaryota; kingdom Metazoa; phylum Platyhelminthes; family Macrostomidae; genus Macrostomum; species Macrostomum cliftonense. Next base: position 189,241 of record CATNEM010000014.1, read on the forward strand.
AACGAGGTGACCAGCGCGGCAGGCGGCGTCAGGTTCGCCACCACCGAGATGTAGTCAGACAGCATGCTGCCCAGCTTCTTCATGCGGATGAGGCTGCCCCGGCTGGCGAAGGTCCGGTCCGGCCACTCGGACAGCGCAGTGGCTGACGAATAGTCGCTGTACTGGCACTCGTTCAGGCAGCGGGAGGGGCTCTGCTTCTGGGAGAAGTTGTAGGCGCACTCGGCACGGCTGAGCCTCTCGCCCAGCTCCGGGAACTTCTCGATGGTCTTGGCGCCGATCACCTTGACGATGAGGGCGGCGTACTTGCGCTTGCGCTCCTCCGTGAAGATGCGCCACATGCTGAGCACCAGGTTGGAGACTCTGGCGAAGCGGGTGCTATTAAACCGGCGCATGTCGAGAATGTCGTGGCAGTAATCCGACTGCAGCAGGCGCGGCTCCTCAGCTGGCAGGAGGCCTTCGATGGTGCAGCCGCATGCGCTAAGAAGGTTCAGCGCATCCTCGTTCTCCACGCAGCTGTAGAGGCGGTCCTCGTACTCCTGGTAGAGGCGGAGGAACGGGTTCCAGAAGCGGCGCACGCCGGCCGGGGCGCAGGGCCGCGTGTTGGTGTTGGCCAGGCGGATCTTCGCCTGCGACAGGGCGAAGTCGGTGCGCATGCCGACCGGGGCGGTGATGCCGAACTCGTGCGGGTCCGGCCGGGTGCCTCGCTGGTGAACAGTCACCTGGAAGCCCTTGCTCTCTAGGCCCGTGGCCGTCTTCATGATGCGATCCTCCGCAAAGTTCGCGTCCACGGAGGGCGGGTAGAGCACCATGATGAGGCCCATCTCGGCGCCCGCCTTCTCCAGCTGCCGGGAAGCGGGCTGGAAGGTGTAGCAGTTCCCATACTCCTTGTCGTAGTACAGGACGAAGTCTCGGTGACTGCAAGGCTTCTGGTCGTACTCGCAGTAGAGCACAAAGTCCTGCGCCCTGGCGCTGACCTCGGACATGTTGAACATGTGGCCAGAGGCGGTGTAGATGGCCTTGAGGAACTTCTTGCTCTCCCAGCCAAACTGATAGCCCAGCATGGTCTGCACCACCTGCGAGTAGCGGCTGAAGGCGCGGTCCTCGGTGCGCCTGTCATAGTGCGACACGTTGAACAGGAAGAACTTCTTCAGCATGGTGTCGCAAATGGTCACGTCGGGAAACTCGAACCCGTTGACCTCCTGGCGTACCGTAGAGCTGACGGGGTAGCTGAAGTACAGCCGAATCACGGTGGCCGTGTGCAGCGTCACACCGCAGACGGCGCTGACGAATATGACGAACCAGACCACCCGCACCGTCCAGTTGGTGTCCTGCTGCACCAGCTTGTTCACGCCGTGCGCTGTGGAGCTGCCAAGCAGCTGACGCAGCCGGCTGAGGAGCAACTCGCGCCGGCCAGGCTTGATCGGATCCGGCATTTCCCGTGGCCGCCGGCGCCGGCTTCTGTTCCCACTGTCACTGCTCTTCTTCCGCTTCCTTCTCTTCCGATCAACCAGCTGGCTGGCAATTCATTCAGCTCGGAGCGCGGGCCTGATTGGCCGGTCTCAGTTGGGCCAATCAGCGAGTCCTCTGGCCGGACTCCAACAGCCTCCTGACCAGCTGGGCGCCTGCAGGCAAGGCGTCAGCCACTGTTCCGACGGGACGCCATAAATTATCAAGCCCAGTAACACTTCTGAACGCGCTGAGCTCTGTCTATTAGGCATTGTCTGCACTATAGTGAGTTGGGAGCTCATTGAGCTTCTGGCTAACACTTGCCTTTCCCACTGGCGGACTCGGCGCGCTGTTTGTCTTCCATAGCCCAGATACTCGGTCTGCGGGTCTGGGACTGAATTGTGCTAATCAATTTTTCCTTGACCCTTTCTCGTTATCTGGAAGGGCAGGGGTGCTTGGGCAGTAACCAATGCGGTTGAGGGAATCGGCAGTGAGGGTGCGGGCAGCACAATACGAGTCTCAATTGGAGCCTAGGCAAACAATCGTTGGTCAAGGTCTTGAGCAGAAAGCAGCGGGCTGCAGTGGGGAGCCGGCGGAGCAGCCTGGCCCTTCAGCTGAACTGTTTGCCGGCTCTCTCGCGGCCGGGAGGTCCCGGGCAGCTGGCAATAGCGCTGTCCAGGCCTGCAAGGAACTTGAGACTGCCTTATCGCCATGGGATGCGGGAAGAGTGAGCGAGGGACACAGAGAGAAACCGGAGACTCCGCTGACCGAGCCACGGCTAGACAAGAAGCAATAGCTGGTGCCCGGTTGTGGGAGCCCGGAAGCAGCAGCGGCATGCATAGTTTCTGGCGACATGCCCTGCCTCCGCTGCCAGCCTCCCCGTGCGACTGGGAAATTGTTTTCTAAGAAAACGTTGTCCGCTCACAAATTCCCTGTCGGCAATGCCGCTAGTGAAAACTGACCGCAGGCCCGACCTGAGGACCCTCAACAGCGGGAGTCAAAAAGCCGCTTGCAGCTGAATTTCAGGGCGATGATGCGGATTACCTAATGGGAGCTTTGTGATTCCCTTAGAAGCATTGTACTTTTGTGCGATTAGAACTCATCCTTAACTGGAAGCTATTTTTTAACTGGTTTTAAATGCCTCGCGATTTGCTCCTAAAATCACAGTTAGTTCCTTAAGAAAAACATCGGTCTTAAGGATTTACATTTCAGAACGATTTACTGGTTTCGATGTCTGTTAGGGTTAGGGTTAGGGTTAGGGTCAACTTTACGAAATCCTACTGAAGATCCATGAATGAAGACAGCGCGCAAATTTTGGATTCGAATCGGCTCGCTGCCGTTTCCCCCAGTGTCAGATGAGGCGCACCTCCTGCATCCTCCATGGCGCAGATTAATGAGGACCTGATTGGAATTTAATTATTCATTTCCAGCAGCTGGCGGCGGTGAAGTAGGATGTTCAAGACAGCTCTCTGCATCAGGTTTAGAGTTGTTCGCAGGGACTACCAGCGTACTTAATACGTACAAACACCGTTGATTTTCGAAGCCGATTACCTGCAAAGAGAAGAAAGCTTTTCTTTTTTTTAAAGCATACTAAAAGCAGACGCCGCTCAAAATCTGAATTCGTGGCTGCCAGTCAGGTGGACCGCTGACAGTAATGGATGCTCAGGGCAGTGCAGGAAGTGCAGAGAATTTCTGCATTTACATCGCAAAGCATGTAGCGGCTGAAAGTTCGCAAACTGACAGAACTGACATCCTCCATTCATGCAGCACTTCTTCCCCGTTCCACTTGGCTTCCTGTGAGCCCAAATGCGGCAATCCCGGATTCCTATTGACCTCTAGATAACCCTTAAGGCCTGCTGTTTGCCTTCAGGGCTTCCCTCCTCCTGGGAAATCAAATGCCCTCTGGATTCGGCGGCTGGGCGGGCATCTGACGGCAGCTCATCATGCCTGGTTCATAGATTCCATACAGCGCCTTCGGACTGACTTAAGACCAGTAAATCAGCAACTGTTTGTCCGAGATCGGGGTTCGGCAGCCTCCGCTAAATGCTTTGTGCAATTACATTCTGAGATTTTACAGGCATCAATGACAAAAATGATTCAGACCCTCAGGGACAGAGGCGTCTCCCAGGCGTCGTTCTGGTCGACGCAGAATGCTTCAGTATGACACAAATTCGGACAAAAATGCGTTTGTACAGAATAAATTAGTCAATGGAAACCAATCGTTCAAACAGATGTACAGTCTAAAACGCAGCCGTAACAAGCGGTGCGGCGCATCTGAGTGCTTTGTACGGCTGTTCAGTGGGCGCTAGACCTAGCCTAAATTTTCCCCAGCTCACATTGATAACTTATTCCCTTGCGCAAGGCCGCAAACTGTCTCCTATAGTCGGGTATAGAACCCAGGACCCTACTGGTCATGAATCAGGTGCCCTAACCACTGGGGGGGGGGGGCGAGTGGCTCGGCGGTCTAGCGCGTCTGCCTTGTGTGCCACTGGTCCAGGTTCGACCCCGCGTTGTAGGTTGTCTATTTTCCCTATAGCGCGGTTTCGTGTGCAGGGTCACATTAATTTGGGGCCTTGTGCACGAATTGGTTGGGCTATGGACCAGTTGTGCTATTTACGCCCATGAGGGCAACCCCCAAGACATAGAGAGTGTACATTACTGGAGCGACCGCTTGTACACCCTATGTGAGTGCGTGCCTGGATGCCGGCTTGTGTTTGTGTCTATGCCTGCATACTGTGGCGGTCATCGGCACGCGGCGCGGCAAGAGTGCAGCCCGGCCAGCCTACCCAATGGCTTACGCCTCCTCGCGGCTAGCGAGCACCAACCCCCTGCTGGCTAGGCCGGGGGGTTCTGATTGGCTGGGGGGGTGACATTGATAACTTCGCCACTTACTGTATGCGAGCACCACCTCCCCACGCGCCCAGTCTAGTCTCGCTGCTACTCTGCGTGCATAAAAACAAATAAATCGTCAGCCACGCTCTCGCCTTTTCTCTGCGCAATTACTGGCCTCGCCAAATATATGCGAGCCGCCAAAATACCGTATTTAGTGTGACTGAGCGCGCTTCAGGAGTCAGCGCAATGGACAGTCATGCCCAGTCGCTGGTTGTGGGACGTTGGCGCTTTAAGCGTGAAAGTGCCTGCAGCCCTCCTGTAGATTTAGCTTTAGCTTTTAGCCCTAACCACTTGGCTACAACTCCTTTCGTACAGAGTAAAACGTCAGTACTACTTCTAGTAGAGTCCATCGGGGGAAACCACCCAGTTACTAATCTTGGAATTGCGTTAATGGACTTACTGGGCGAAAGAAATTGCTATTTAGTTGATTTAGTCAAATGATCCAATGGTCTAATGTTCTGTGGAGAGGCTGCTCTGTGAGAGAGCTATTTTAAAGGCTAACAGTAAAATAAAAAGTAGATAGCCTACGAAGTCAAAAGGCTCCAAAATCAGGATCCCTTTTTTCAAGACTGTCACGTATCAGTCGTTATCCATGGATCGCCCAAACCTTCTCTCTACGCTCGTAGCTAGCTAGTCTTGGACCAGAAGTCTTTAGTCTTGTCATCTTGTCTGGCAGGGTATCTTAGAGTTGGTAGTTGTCAAAAAAGTGCATGTGTGATGTGTGTACCTATACACACATATACAAGTCTGGAGTAGAGGTGCACCACGAGCTGATCGAGGCATGGGAGATGCTGCTCCATTGCTGCAAACCATCCAGTGATAAATTCAACGGAGGCCTGTTAAGCATCAAGGACAAGCTTTGACGATGCTGCGAGATCGGGCCGTTCAAAGGCATCATGAACATCAGACGAGACGACAAAATTGACCTGAAGGCTCATCATGCCTCATTTTGTGATTAGGCCAAGCAGTTTAGCTTTGACCGCTCTGCTATGCATCCTTCGACATGTAAGATAAATAAGATAGCGAACGGAAGTTCAGTCTTTTTAGTACAATTGCTCTGAGCTATGATGCGCTCGCATTTCTTTGCACTTCAAAATTGCATCAGATTCAGAGCGTAGTACTGAGCTTATGGTACACTCGTTTATTCGCACAATTTTGTTACGAGGCGGTTTCCTCGGGGCAAACCTCTCCCGCACTTCAAGGGTAAGCGTTTCAGTCTGACTGTAACCATGTCCAAGGACCACTAGAAGGCCCTAGTTTAAGATGTTCTTGGGCCTGGATTGCAGACCAGGAAGGCTTTCAGCGACGATGCAGATCACTACGTTGTCAGGAACGGAGTGATGAGTATCGTTACTATTAATTAATAAGGTGTTGCCGAAAAATTAAGTATAAAAACTTGAAAAAATTGAATTGTCGTAAAACTTCTGAAGTAACTCTGAAAACTTTATTCACATTTACAATTTGTCATCTTTCTTGGCTCTACTAAACACACTGTCTTCGACTCCGACGCTTTCAAGACAATATTAGGCTACAAGCAGCTAATGAACTTAAACCCTAAAAATAAATTACGTCTAAAGTTGTACGGCTTTAAGTCTACATGAAACCGTTAATTTAAACAAAATTCGAAAGAAGGTTTAATCCCTATAATTTTTTTGGATCCCAAAAATACTGTTTAATAACTAAATAAGTATTTTAAATGCTTCTCGCTTTTAAAATAAATACAAAAGATAGACTTAAAAACGAATAACTTTAAGCCATTAAACGACGTGCCGACAAGCTCGGCAAATGCCACCAAAAGATTCGCTTATTCCTGTTGGCTTTTGCAATCGAGTTTTTCGCTTGCAGTTTCTTATTTATGCTTATTTATGCTAGATGATATTTATCTTTTATTAATTAAACGAGTGTCTATGAATAATGGTGTTTTGTTTTGTTTGTCAAATAGATTTTATTGGCGAAAATTTCTATTTTTAATCCAAATAGAATTGAAAATACGCAAAACTTATTTGCAAGAAAGATATATTTTTATAATGAATTCCTATATATACTCTGGAGTCCTGTGATATCGAACTTTAATCATGTGCTTAACTTTGTGATCCAACCTTCTGCTATTTATGAGTTTATATGTATTAAATTTTATTTTTTACACACTGTATTATTCCTTTAGTTACTCGTACATTTGATCTACTCAATTTTTTTAAATAGACAAATTTTAATGCACTTAAACTCGTACTTATTACTGAAGTAGTTAGTGAAAATTTAGACAAAGAGCTGTTTTGAAACAAAGTTTTATTTTTATCAAATATCAAATATATTTCTTACTAACTCTTGGTGCACAATTCCACCCCATTCCAGGAAACAGAAGCACCACACAAAGACACCTGCCCCGTGCGGTCTGTGCTAACCGGGGTGCTGCTTGACGTGTCTGGGTCCATGAAGGAAGGTTTCGGGACCGACAAAGCGGCCGAAGCTGTGGGATACGTTGTCCGGAACAAGTGAATTCGCTCCATCTTCCGGGTTGCTGACCAGCTGATCGAGCACGACGCGCCGCAAGAAAGCCGTGTATTTGTGATTGGCGTGGGAGCGGAAGATAAGCCGGAAAACGACCTTCCGCCGTCACCCGCCGTTTTCGACATTCTTGCCTCCATCAAGGCGAGAGAGGCTGGACTCAAAGCGGCTCGAGAAAAAATTCGGCGAATTCGTGAGCTACATCGGTCGGGTTCAGCCGGGAAAGGTTGACATCTTTGACGAGGCGTTCACCATTCTTGAAAACGAAGGCGCCAAAGAAGTCAGGTTCTGGGGCAGAATGGATATCATGCATAAAGTCGTGGACCGCGATGATGCTTATCAGATTCTTGACAGTCTCCAAACAGACGCAGATTTTCGTCGGAAATTGGCTATGGAAATTCTCCCTGACGAGTGCAGGCATTCTTCAGGTGGTCGCAGGAGAACTATTGCACAATTAGCAAGACCTCCAAGTGTTACCGACGATTTGAAAAATGCTGCAACAGCGGCTGCCGTTAAAAGTTTCATTGAAAAGTGTGAGCAGTATTTAAAGCGTGATTTTTTCCAGAAGTGCTGGGAATTTTCTCAAGAAACGGAGTCGATCTGGAAGGAAACGAAGAAATCGATCTGGATTTATCCGTGGACTTTGACACTGCCTCTGGCTTATTGTATATGCTGGAAAACTCCGATTCATTTTTGAACAAAGCAGAGAAAAAACTAAAAAACAAGTACTATTTTTCTTCATCTTTAACTGAAGGAATTAGATGGTTATTATCTGCGCCTGAACAGATATCAATTGATAGTACTCAAACTTTAGCAGGCAATGCTAGGTTGAAAAAGAAAAAGAGTGCTACAGAAAGGTTCGAAGAAATAGTGGAGTCATTAAAGTCTGAAAAAGTCCAAATTCAAAGCGAAAAGGCACAAATATTCATAGAAATATTGGAAGTTCTTGGCAACATTCGAAATGCGGCAAACCTGAACTTGAGCATCGATTTTCAGGAATTCGCAGATTCTTTTGATTTAATGGATGCTGCAACTCTGTCGAAGACGGTCCGAAGCAATCGTGAATTTGCTCAGATGCTTAGTAGTGAATCTGGCCAAGAATTTCAAGAGCTCATAAAGACTCTAGAACGCGTGCAAGATACGAGGCGCCAAAGGCTTCAACAGACTCGTAAAGAAGCCACACAATGATAAAGAACTAAAAAAAACTTGTAGAACAAAAAATATCCCAATTCTTTGAAAAGTCCAAGAAGTGCTTGTTACAAAAAATTTGTGAGAAAGTAATCGTCATTTTGGAAAGCAATGGCTCTCCAATGCTTAAAACAAAGCTTCATCAAATAGACTATAATGGGTTGGTAACCCTGCATACTGCCACACGGATACTCGAGGCACTTGAAACCGACAATGAATTCTTAAAGACTGTCTTAACCAAGTTTATTCCAGAAGTGTGTGCCAACTGCGATGCACAAATGGCTAGGAGGGGGTGGACTCAAGCCGAAATGGGAAGGTTAGGAATTGGACTTGTCAGTGCAGTTGGTGCCGCTGCAGCTGTACCTTTTGTAGCAGTTGCAGCGGTGCCTATCGCAGTTGGTGCTGCGGCAGCTTTCACTGCTCATAGAGCAACAGCGTTGACAGAAAAGTCTGTTGACGGGACTACAGAGGAGTCTGTGCAAACTGTCATAGCAGAATGCAGGAGCTACATTAAAAAGAAATGGGAAAAAAATTTCCCTTCTAAGCAGCTTGAGCAAGTGTCGCCAAGCTCGGTCGTTAGTGCCCGGGAAGCACAGAGAATTCTTCACTGCTGCACCGATGGTGAAGCTGAACTGAACGATAAAGACATCGACCAGTTGGTGGAGGCACTTGAACCCTATATCTACGGAGGGACTCCCCTAATAGAAGCACTTTCGGAGTCAGCCAAACTTTTTGAGAACAATTCGATTGCAGGAAGCAATAAGCTGCTATTTATTTTGTCCGATGGAGAACCCGTAGATAAAAGAGACCTTGATTCGCTACTCAAGCTATTTCGTGATGCTAAGGTTACAATAATATCGTGCTACATTACAAAGAGTAATATGAGGAAACCACGCTGCCTCTATGGCACAGTTCAAGAAGAATGGGACAGACCGGCAAAATTCATGTTTGAAATCAGTTCAACAATCTCTACTCAGATTATCCCTCGAACAATTTTTATCAAAGAGGGCTGGGAAATCCATTCGGATAAAAATGAGACCAGGCTGTTCTTCCAGATCAATCACCCTGACCTTATCGATGAGGTCTGCGACATTGCCAAGAGCTGCGTGTGCTCTCAGGACGCGCTGTCTGACGTGCTGGCGGACGTGGACCTCGACCTGTACATCAACAGGGCCAACGACGGCCTTGACCCGAAGAAGCAACAAGGGCTCACCTGCTATGCAGTCGCATCAGCCATTGCCATGCACCTGAGCATGCTGCGAGTGGTGGGTCGGGACGGCGGATATCCGGACTTCTTCCACGTCAGAGATAAGATCGTCGATCAATTTGGAAGTAACAGAGCCCCCACAGCCCAGGTACTTAGGGAGGTGTGTCCGGAGTACCGGCTGCAGTGCCAGGAGGTCGATGAGAAGGGCGCGCTCGAAGCTATCATCGCCAAACAGCCAGTTGTGGCAACTTTTCAGCTCACCAAACCGGAGTGGAACAAATTTAAGGAGTTTTTCAAGAGGAATCCCAAAGGCATTCTCACTCAGGCCGACCTTCAAAATGGACTCGGAGCTGAAGGAGACTCGGAGCTGTTCGGGCACGCCGTGGTGCTGATGAGCTTCGACAGGCACAGCCTGAGGCTGATGAACTCGTGGGGCTCAGCTTGGGGCGACGGCGGCTTCTTCAGAGTGCAGAGCGCCGACGTGCTCAGCATGAAGTTCATCGACGTGTTTTGGGATGAGGACCAGCTGTCGGAGGCTGAGAGAGCCGCTTTCGATAAGCGCGGGCAGAAGGTTGCTGATCAACTTTTTTCCTCGCTGAAGGGCCTGCAGACATGCCGGTACAAGTGCACTCTGTGCAAGGTGGAATCTCTGGTGTCAGAGTTCACAGGACACGCCCTGCAGGCTAAATGTCCCAGATGTTCAGGCATTTTTGACAAGGACTTGGCGAATAGCGACCTGGCTCTGAACCTGTACCTCGCCTCGCTGCTGCACAAAGAAGCCCAAAAGCCTTCGGGCGACGCACACTGAGACTGCCGCGAATATTTTCGATGAAGAGACAGCCTTGAAGCTAAGCCGCCCGTACTCTAATGGTATACGACGTAATGAGCGGATAACAAATAATTTATGGGAAAAGTGGTTTTTTATCTTTTTAAAACTTTTTACTAGGAAAAAATGGCGGGACTTAGAGCTGGAACCAGCTAGAGCCCTAAATTACTTCCATTGGTGATCAGTCCCTGCATTTTCGGAAATTTTTAAATTAATGCGACTAGAATCGCCAAAAATATCATAGAATTGATTTGAAAAGTCACCACTAAAAGTTTTCGCTGTGTTTGCCATATAGTTTAGCCTCCGTGTTGAGAACATTATTGGATCCCTCAACTGACGCGAAAAGTGTGGGATAAAAAAATAACTTTTAAAATTAACTATTTTTTACTTCCGTTTGTGCCCTCACTTCGATTTTTGTGATAGAAAATTTCTTTAGACTTATTTTAGTGCTTCTTTTCAGTCGTTAGTTACTTTGGGTCTTTGAATCGGGCGTTTTTTGTTTTATTTTTTACTGACGTAACGGTTGAACTGTTTGCGACAGTTGCCATTAATTGTAGCGTTCACTTTCAAATATGAATAGCTCGTATATGAAACTTTTGCAGCTCACTAACGAGTTATCTCTTGTAAGTATCCTTTAGCCAATTTTTATTCACGACCGCTCTTTTGAGCAACTTTATCATTGATATTTTCCACAACTGAATACGCAATTTCAGCAGGTCTGCTATGCGGCTTTTTAACTACTAGTAAATTATAACCACAAAAAATCAATACTTATTCGTTTTGTAAGCGATTCTTTTACTAAAAAGCTGGTTTAAACAACAAATATGAAACATTTTAGCTCGTATTCGCATAAATATATCCCTCTTTTGACCATTTTTTCCGATCAAGTGCTTAAATTTCCCTAAAATTCTGTTTGTGTTACATATGTAATCAAGTTAAATATTGCCAGTATTTTACAGCCAAACAATCAAATAAACTCGCATAAATAGGATAATAAGTTTTCTACATTCTTTCTTTGTAAACGGCTTGCTTTGTAAACGGCGAGCTTTTGTTGCATCGAGAAGTGACGAATGAACGATGTTATATTACATCCAAAAAGCAGCCAAATTAAAAAGGCATTCTTTCCGCTTTTCCTGGAAATTCGAAGCTACGTTCGTAGATGCAAACAAATATGTTTACTTCACTTCGGGTTGCCAGCTCAAGCTCTTTCAGTGGCTCCGCACTGTCTCACTATTGTCCAGAGAAGCCTCCAAACACTTGTGCGCATCTTGCTTCTGTTCGGCATTCATCGCAAATAGTCTAAACTGATGCAAGAGAAGAATGCACCAAGATTTGAGCTGTGTATTGTTGCGGTGCTGCAAAACACAGTCTGGCATATTCTTCGACTACTTTAGAACTCGCGCTGGGCCAGAAGGAGAACTTTTAATGAGCTTATTTGAAGTCCTTGTCTGCTGGCATGATAGAAAGAAACTGCAGTTGATCTGGACGGCAATTTATAATGAAGCGCGGTCGAAATTGCCGCTGCTCCTCGTACCGCAGCTGGGTTGCTGCATGCAGCTCATTATTGTCAGCTCCAAGTCCTCCTCATTCTATAGTATTGTCGCAACTTTCGTCTGGGTTTATTATCATCTTTTCTCTCCTAAATTCACCGTGCACTTTTCTCATGTTTTCATCGGTTTGTTTTCGCGGTCTGGCTCTCTCTCTCTCCGCTTCGTTATCAGTCTCACGGTCTTTCCTCTCTGCATTCTGATTGGTCATCACCTCGTCCCCCCTCTTAGCTAACTCAGTCTTGCAAATAAATATATTGTTTGGGGCCCGGCGGCCAGTCACTGAACCTTCTTATTTTGACTCTACTAACAAACCGGCCGGTTGAAACGAATTTATGTTATAGTTCTTTGCCTTTTTCTACAAGTATAATGCAGTTGAAACTTCCCCCTCAGATACCGACAAAAGTAACAATTAAAACATCAGAAGTTCGCTCGTACTGGGAGGGGGTGGGGCGAAACTTTGCTACAGTGTAGTGCAGTGCAATAAATTTAGTATGTTCTTCATTTTGAAGTTAGAAGATAAAATTATTCTTCATAAAAATCCGAAACCATAAATTGAATAGTTCACATTGACGACTCGTTACAGGTTGTTCATGTTTGTAATTTGAATATGAAATTGAGACTTTCGACAGTAACAGATAATCAGACATTATTTAAATACCGTGTTGTCTCCGTGGGCGTGTTTTGCATACTCGTAACTGATGAGGAAAAAATGCGATAAAATATGTCTTAACGCTACTACTATAGTAAGCTGTTAAGGTGGCTAAAAGAGGCTAATTCTGGGCTCCATATTCAACTTTCTTATCCTCAAGTTCCTCCAATAAAAAGCTGCCGGTTTAAGAATTTCATGAGTCAACCTGCAGCGCACTTCAGGTGCGCCTTCAGGTCAACCTGCCGCCGTCACTAACCATCTGTCTATCTGTTCAGCGCGGCTGAGGCGGCACATATTTTTAGCCAGCAAGCTTGTCTCAACATGTCAGTCAAGCCCAGGCTCCGTCATTCATGCGCAAATGGTCTCCTGCAGTGTCAACTGACATGAATTCGGCGCGTGGTAATGGGTGCTTCGTAAGCCGTGTTAAATATTAAACAGTCCGTGCCTTGCACGGGAACCGGCCACCAAACTAAACGATGACCACTCTGTACCCAATGCTAAACCAACTTTTTTTCGTAATGTCTTAAGAGTTGGATCTTGAGTCTGCTTAAGATGGCGTTGAGATGACTGAATATCCCATCTTGAGTCTTAAAATATGACTCGGACCCTTCATAGAGCTGAGGACCGAGGCTTCAGCAGAGCTGCCGCTGTGTTTTCTGTCTAGTCGGCTGCTTCGGCTCGACGCCTGGTTGATGATGGCCGGAACGCACCAACTGCCACCATTGCCGAGGCTAAGGTCTTCTTCAAGTGCATTGGAGGAGATAACGTAACCAGGACCCAGTGGTCATCGTCGGAGACCTTGAAAGCAGTTCCGCGTAGTTTCGAATGGTTGCTGTTTGTACATGTAACATCGCACGAGAATGGCAACACCGTTGCCCTGGACGACTCTGGAGAGGAAGGACATGGCGTCGGTCAACACCAGGTTCCTCAAACCACCTGCTGGGTCACCACGGCCGGAATGCTACTTGGAGGCTGGCACAGCTCGACTAGTGCTGGTGCGCTACCGGGAGCGGTGCCGCGCCATCAGCTGCCACAACATCACGCAGCTTGGCTTTGCCGTCCGATCATCGGCTCCTCGTCTGAAAACTATCTGTTCAAGGCTTATTCTACCGTCCACCCAAGAGGGTCCCTACGCTGAGACGCGGCCAGCGCCTTGTGACTGCGCTGTGTGATATCTGTGGAGGTGCCGAGCATGTGAATGTCGAGACTGCACTCCCAGCCGCAGCGGAACAAGCAGTCCTGCTGATGCGACCGGCCCAACGCAGGCAGCAGGTCTGGTAAGACGGCACCACGATCAATTCAGGGATTGAAGAGCTTGAGCTCCTTTCGTGTGAGCCCTCGTGGAGCAGAGAATGCACTGGCATCCGTCTATCTGCTGTCGCAGTCGATGACGCTATTCGGGCCGTCTTTGTCACCAGTCCCGACGCCAGAGGGTCACGTGCGGGGCCTGTTCCGCCCATCAACAGTCTGATGGGGCGAAAGGAGCGCTGACAGCTCAACCTTGCAGGCGACATTGCGGATGAGCGCAAGTATGAGCAGCGCGAGTTCTTCGCCGTCATCATTAACAGGCCGGCTACTACGCCGCAAAACAGCCTGAAGCTGCCGCTGAAGGCATTATTGCGGATTAGGGTATAAGTTTCGATAATATTTATGTAGATTAGTGGTACCCTAACCCTATTTCTACAAGCTATTATAGTATATAATCAGCGTTGCACCAGTCAGTCAAACTGCGTTTTTTGCTCTTTCGGAAGTTGTCGGGGGGGGGGGAGGGGAAACGCTTGGTCCGGACGATGCCCATCGAGGCATTGTGCATTGCTCTTTTTTCTGGCGCTTGACCGTGTGGGTGGTGAAAACTGCTCTGCCTACTGACTATGACCACTTTCTTTTGCGGCGACGTGTGCGTCGACGTCAACCAGAGAGGTACTGTACATGTAGGATCGGAGTGCTTCACTTGGCTGACGATTTTGCCCTACTGTCGTTGACGTCTACGGGGCACAAATATAACTGAAGAGGCTAGTTGCCCTTGCGGCGAGTGTCAACGATGACAGCACGATGAGAGTTAACATCAAGAGAGTACGATCGATGGTCACGCGTGGTCAACATGCCCGGTGGCCATCGATCGTACTTTGCGGGCTGCAGCTATTGAGACGCAGCTATTTTCTTAATTATTAATTAAGTTAATAGAGTTATCTTAAAATAGCATTTATGAGTTGAATAAATTATGCTAAAAGGATGGGTAGATTTTCATAAAATAAAAGGAGACGCGGCCGCAAAAAGATCTATACGGTCTAGACGAGAGAGAATAGAGTAGAAAAGGGAGAATAAGCCAATCTCAATATTTCATGGTAATAGACGATGTCACTCAATACTTTTAGTAATACTTAAGCTTTTAATAAAGATAGCTAGCTAGCTTTCTAAACTTAGTAGAAGTTCAAGAAACGCAGCAATCATAACGCTTTGATCCCCCCAAATGACCAAATCTAGAAGCCCGTCAGTATAAAAAGCGACTCTTAGTGCAATTGAAAATGAGTGTTTTTAAATAATATTTTTTAAAGAGATTTCTTAAATGACTAGCTTTGAAAAAAACGCGAAAATTTTTGGGTATAAATTTGATAACCGTTTGTTTTAAGTGACATTTCTAAATATAGTTCCGGGGAATAGGCTTCGCTGTTTAAATTGTTGTTGTTTACATGAACTTATAATAAGTCCTGACATTTCGTGCAACTTTTAGTCAGAGTCACGAAATAGTGTGTAAAAATTTTAGGATGTTGATTTTTTAGGGCACTATATTAGTCTTCCACGGTATTAATACAGTAATTTTACTTTTAAATTAAAGTGCTGTTTTATTATAGCAAATAACATAAAACTTGCTAGTACTAGTAGCTAGCAAAGAAACACTTGAAGGTCAAAACTAGCAAGACAGTTTTTGAAATTGCTTTGTTGCAATTAGGTGTATTCTCTGTTTGAGAAATGCAAAATTCCAAGAAGTTATAATTGTAAAAGCATATCCTTAGCTTAGGTGAGTCATTATAAAATGAAAAGATATTTGGGCCTAGTGCAAAAAATCAACAACACTCTGGCTAGCATGGAGCTCTGCTTAATCTAGGATACATAATATGCATTTATAGTGTAGTAGATTAATTGTTTTGAGTCAAACAAAATTTTTAATTTAATTTATAAAAAATTATTGCAACCTTCTAAAATTTATCATTTAGGTAAATTAGATATTTTGCCACTTAAGATAGTATGGTATATTTGTATTCTTTTTTTGGATACTAGATTATTTAATGTTAACAATTTATAAGGCAATGCTTGTTTGATTTATATTTTTGAAAATTGGAAACCTTGCTATTATCCATTATAGTCACAAACTATACAATACTTATCACATAGTAAAGCAAGTATATTGTTGGAAAAATTGTATTATACAAGGGGCACTGTAAAAGTTTTTAGCCATGCCTAGCCAGAACAAGCTATCATCATGAAACTTTCACAGCTTCTCAAAGTACTCGCCGCCAGCTTGCACACAAAGTTTCATGCGCTCAAACCAGGCAGAAAAGCAGTGGCGCCACTCAGCATCAGATATGTCAAAACTAGCTCATCAAAGGCATCAGCAGCGTCTTCAGGCAAAGTAAATCACTTGCCACGCATGCGATCTTTGACTTTCGGGAACAAGAAAAAGTCGCACGGGGTGAGGTCAGGTGAATAGGGCGGGTGGCTCATCAGAGAAACACCGCTGGACCTCAGAAAATCCTGCGTTGCATGCGTAGTGTGCGAGCTGGCATTGTCCTGGTGGAGCATCAGGCCCCGCACTCCTGTCTTTGGTCGTGATTTTCTGATGCTGGCAAATACCTCGGGCAGGCAAATGTCTGTGTACCAGGCAGCTGTGACTGTACGCTGCTGCTGCAGCCTCACAGTTGCCACATGGCCGCCTCTCCTAAAGAACACAGCCAGCATCAGCTTGCCAGTGCTCCTGCCTTGCACAACTTTGGTCGGAGGTGCCTCCTCAGCAAATGCCCACACGCGACTGACACTTTCACTCTGGCTCGTAGCAGTAGACCCAAGTCTCGTCGCACGTGATGATGTCAGAAACTGCCTTAGCTTGGCCATTTTCGAACTTCCGGAGCATCTGCTGGCACCAATCTGACCTGGCCTGCTTCTGCTCAGCTGTGAGCAAGTGAGGCACCCAGCAACTCATCAGCTTGCGCACGCCGATGTGATTGTGCAGGATCTGCTGGATGGCATGCGAATGAATGCCCAGGGTTGCCTCTATCTCCTCATAGGTCACTCGCCGATCTGCTTCAATCATGCTGCGCACAGCTGCAATGTTTTCCTGTGTTATTGCAGTTGGCAGCCTGCCTGCCCGAGCCTCATCTTCGAGCAAATCCCGTCCGCGCCAAAATTCGCAGAACCAGCCAGTGACAGTTGCAAAGGACGGGGCAGAGTCTGAGAAAGCTGCTGACAGCCTTTGATGGCTTTGGTGGCAGTCTAAA
This sequence comes from Macrostomum cliftonense, assembly GCA_950096795.1. Classification (NCBI taxonomy): domain Eukaryota; kingdom Metazoa; phylum Platyhelminthes; family Macrostomidae; genus Macrostomum; species Macrostomum cliftonense. Next base: position 205,997 of record CATNEM010000014.1, read on the forward strand.
CCAGATTTGTAATCATAATAAATCATTGCACGAAAATGCTCGCAATTCAGTTCCATAACGCAAATGGAACAAATGCTGAAAGTGTATTGGGAATTTAAGTGTAGCTAAACAGGTCTGCGAGCTTTTTGTTTGAAAATTGACCTGCAGGCTTCTCTAATGTGCTATTTTAAACATGTGAAATATGAAGCAGATCTGAGCTTTTATGTAGTCATGGCTAAAAACTTTTGCAGTGCCCCTCGTACAGTACATAACAGGTATATTTTGGTATTTTAACTTGTTATTTTCTGCCATCCCACTAGTGGAAGAAGGAATGAACAACTTTTACTTTTACAAGATACTTTTTATAAAATGATATGATGGGCCCAAAAGGAAGTATGCCGTTGACTCCTTTCTCAACTCAAGTATATTTTTTTACTTTTATGCAAGAAGGTTGCTTACCTAGCCATGGGAGAGAGAGATTCAAAGTAATAGACTTCAATGAATGGGCATGTCTGCATACATTTTTTATATGTCTATAGCAAGAAATAGGCTTACTTTAATTTAATAAAATACTAAGCACTTAAGCATACACTTACTGTATAATTGCGACAATATAGAAAATAGCAAAGTAATGACAAAACTATACGGGAATTCTACCTTCTATACAATAATATTGAGGTTATATACCAGCTACCCTTCTCAGTTTTGGGTAACAATCCTTCTAATAATTATATGTTCTCTATTGCAATATACATTGCTGGGATTGCTATCTAAAACTAAAGGGGATAAGTGGCATATAAAAATTCAAATAGATATAGAATAATTTAAATTTGCTATTGCTGGAATACAAATTGAAGATAAGTATAACAAATATTAAACTGTTCAAATGCTCTACTTTTAGTTCAAAATCCTTTCTATATATTATAAGGAATATTCCATAATTTATACTTTTGAATGCTGCTCTAAAACTACCTAATAGATTCTCAAAAGCTTATTGTTGTTGGAAAGCAGCTTTATCATTTTATTTTTTAATGCAAGAAAATTTTAATTTGATAAATTACCTTAAAAGTTACAGAGCAATATATACTTAGGGGTTACCCATAGACTTATAAAAAATATTTTTGTTCAATGAATTCATTTTATTTGCTAGTTTACCTGAGATTCTGCTCAGAGTTATTCTCAACACCACTCACAGCATATCTGTGAATTTGTCTATGGTAAAATATCCTGCTGAGAAGCAAGAACTTTTGTTCTTAATGCTAGCTTCTTGAATTCTTGAACAAACTTGAACCAACCTTGTTTGCTACTCTACCATGAATATGCAGTCAAAAGAAGAAAAGTGTGTGGCAATCTTCACTCTTTGGAAGCTTGGAAAGAAGTGCTTAGAAATTCAATCCAATTTGCTCACTATTCATAGTGGAATTACAGTGCAAGTCATGTATATGACATTAGGGACCAGATTGAAAAAGAAGTTTGCAACATTTTGTTGCACATTCTCCCTTGCTGAACATAGAAGCAATCAATAGCATGCTCACTTGATAGAAAAAGTGCATCAACTTAGCTGGCAACTATGCTAAGAAGGCTTCCATACCTACTAAGAATAGGTAAACTGAGCACCCAGCATTACTGACCATGTTTCTGCATTTATTTTTTCCATTGTTTTCTGCTGAAATTCTTGTCTTCTAATTTCTTGCAAGTCTATGGATGACCCCTGAGTATATATTGCTCTATAACTTTTGAGATAAGCTCATTATATTAAATAATTATTGCATCAAAAGATAAAATTATATAGCTACCTTCCAAGGACACCAAGCTTGTGAGAATCTATTAAATAGTCTTTGAGCAGCATGCAAAAGTATAAGTACTTATGGAATATCCATTGTATTGTATTCTTTCATATCTAAAATGCATTAGTAGAATCACAATCCAAAACTAAATATATATGAGGGTATCTTATTAATGCAATTATATCTCTCTAATTGCAGCATAGTGCCACACAAGAATACAAATATGATTCTAACCTACAAGGCACCTGTATATATTTTGCTGTGTTTTAATTCTATATCATGTTCCAAAGAAGATGTAGTAGAATTGCATTTAGAAAGAATGCCATAAATACTTGGTCTATTAAGACTATTTTGCTCATACTGGCCAAATAATGTTACCACTCATACTTAAATGTTATATACATACATGCGCAACACCCGGCCAAATTGGCCAGGTGACAGGCCTGCCAAGCAAGGGATGTCGCAAAATCGGCAATGCAAGTCGAAAAATCACCAATGTAAGTCACAAAATTGGTGAAAAACAAGGGGGTAAGTCACAAAATGGAGAAGAATTGGGAAGATTTAGGCAAGAATTGTTCGCAGGACCTTTTTTTTTGGTCCTTTGAAATTTTTGGCCAACTAAGTCGCAAATTTTTCCACTGACAACCTATGTCGCACTTACACTGAACAACGTCGCACTTTTGGTCAGAAACAATGTCGCACTTACACTAAACAATGTCGCACTGGCCGGGTAAGATTCAGGAGGTTGCGCATGTATGGTTATATATAGGAGTAATATATATATATATCATACTTAAATATTAAGGACTAATTAGGGTTTAAGTGATTTTAGGAATACATAGCCTTGGGCCAAAATTATTCATATTTTAGGGCCCTAATAACAACAATAACAAAAATGAACCCATCAAGTCCTAAAGGGCCCTAGGGTTCTATATGTAGATGCCTAATATAAAAATGAATATCTACTGCTACTATATACTTTTTTAGTAATTTGAGATAAAATAAGGAGAATTCAATAAATGACTTTTTTAATAGCTCATATAATACAGTATAGAATATAGATCAATTGCTATTATATATTTAAGTAGTATTAAAATAACTGATAGCTTTAGATTTTAAGTTTTTGTTTATTCATTTTGTTTTTTACAAATTGGTTTAGGTACCACTACAAGAAAAATATTTTCTTATCAATGATATGATATTGATATGAAGATAATAGCAAAATTAAAAAAATAATTGCAGAGATACATAAATCTGCTTTCAAGAAAAGTTATCAAAATTAATGTACTTGAATCCAACTATGAGCTATGTAGAAAAATCCCAATACTTTTTGGACACCCCTTGTAGCTATTTACATGTATATTTAGCTATATTTTAAGTATCTAGGTGCTACAATTGTCATTTTGTGTGATTCTACTTAAATATCCTCAAATGCAAGTAAAATGTCCACTTATCTACTTTTCATTCCTACAATGCTTTTTACAATACTTACCGTGCTAAAGATTTATTAATTATAAGCAAAAACATTTAAAAAGTTGGATAGAAGTCTTTTTTAGCCAGTGGTGATATCAATTTAATTGTCCATCAAATTGCTAGCAGAATAACTGGAAAGATTTGATCAGTTCAAATATAATTTTAATGATTTCAATCTGTAATAGTACATGAAAAGTATTTTGAGCTGCCTTCGTATTGAGATAAGCAACTCTCTGTACAAGTTCTCCGTGTCTGATATCTTATAAGTAAAATTTCAATTGTTCAAACATTTCGGCACTATCTAAAGAATCCTCATTTGACACGTTAAATATCGTTGAGTTTTGATGAATAGAAGATTTTCATATTTGCCTTCTCCCCCGCAGCTCAGCGGCCGCTTCGCCTATGACGCCGCCGCCGCCGCCACCGCCCACCGTGGACTCGCTAGCCAGTCTGCGCACCCTGCTGCGCGGGCCCAGCCGTAGCCGTGAGTGCAACTCCTACTCCGGCAAGATCCACACCCTCAAGTGGAGCAGCGACGGCTCCCGCCTGGCCACTGGCTCTGTGGACCGGCTGGTCAACCTCTTCTCCCTGGACTCCGGCCGCCTGGCCAAGGACGTCACTTTTAAGGGCCACACGGGCAGCGTGGACCAGCTGTGCTGGAATCCTTGCCAGCCCAACCTGCTGGCCTCCGCCAGCTCCGACAAGTCGCTGCGCCTGTGGGACGCCCGCACGCAGCACTCGGTGGCCACCCTGGTGCTCAGAGGCGAGAACATCAACGTCACCTGGTCGCCCAATGGCGAGTGCATCGCCGTTGGCAACAAGGAGGACCTCGTCTCCTTTGTTGACGTCAAGACGCGCAAGGTGGCCCGCGAGGAGCAGTTCAAGCTGGAGGTCAACGAGGTGTCCTGGAACTGCACCGGGGACGCCTTCTTCATGACCACTGGACTTGGCAGCGTTCAGGTCTTCTCCTACCCGGACATGCAGCTCGAGATGTCGCTGCAGGTGAGCCCGCCTCTTTGCTCTTTGTTTCCATCATTCTGCGAGTCTTTGTTCACGTTAGTCATAAACATGCTGCTTCAATGCGCTGCGCAGGCCCACCCAAACAACTGCATCTGCCTGGACTTTGACCGCAGCGGGCGCTACTTCGCCACCGGAGGCGCCGACGCCCTGGTGACGATCTGGTCCGCCACCGAGCTGGCCCCGCTGGCCACCTCCGCCCGGCTCGAGTGGCCGGTTCGCACCATCAGCTTCAGCCACGACGGCCAGCTGCTGGCGGCCGGCTCCGAGGACCACTTCATCGACATCTCGCACTCGGCCACTGGCGAGCAGGTGCTGCAGCACGCCACCAACAACTCCTCCTTCACTCTGGCCTGGCATCCGCGCTGCTACCTGCTGGCCTACGGCGCTGACAGGGACAAGTACCACGACGCCAGGGATGCGGCCTGCGTCAAGACATTCAGCGTGGGAGTGGAGACCTGATGGGTCTCGGAGATGCCGCCCTTCATTCTCTATTCTTGCTGGCATGATGTTTTCAAGAACTCGCCCTACCCTCCACCCGGTAGTTTTTAATGGCTAAATGTGCATTTTGTGTCACCTGGTGCAGTCTTTGTTGGCATGCTGCCAGTGTAAAATGTTCCAATTTATTGTATATGCGCCGCGCGTGCCTGTCAGTCTCTGCGCTGTCATAAAAGCTGGCCAAGGACACAAAATCTGCTGTCCTGGGCCCCAGACTGTTGACCGGCATTTCACCTGCGCAACCGGGCTCGGCGCATGTCCGCGCACATATCTGAAGCTTTGTTTGTTTGCTTTATTTTGCTAGGCAGTGGGCTAGTGCAGCCATTCTGTTCTGCTTAGGTAGTCTTTGTCTTTGCTTAGTTTTCCGGATAGATTTACTGGGTGATTCTCATTGCAGAAGGGTGATTCTCATAGTAGTTATAGGGCGATTCTCATTGCAGTTAAGGGCGATTCTCATAGTAGTTATAGGGCGATTCTCATTGCAGTTAAGGGCGATTCTCATAGTAGTTATAGGGCGATTCTCATTGCAGTTAAGGGCGATTCTCATAGTAGTTATAGGGCGATTCTCATTGCAGTTAAGGGCGATTCTCATAGTAGTTATAGGGCGATTCTCATTGCAGTTAAGGGCGATTCTCATAGTAGTTATAGGGCGATTCTCATTGCAGTTAAGGGCGATTCTCATAGTAGTTATAGGGCGATTCTCATTGCAGTTAAGGGCGATTCTCATAGTAGTTATAGGGCGATTCTCATAGTAGTTATAAGGCGATTCTCATAGTAGTTGTAGGGCAATTCTCATTGCAGTTAAGGGCGATTCTCATAGTAGTTGTAGGGCAATTCTCATTGCAGTTAAGGGCGATTCTCATAGTAGTTATAGGGCGATTCTCATAGTAGTTAAGGGCGATTCTCATAGTAGTTATAGGGCGATTCTCATTGCAGTTAAGGGCGATTCTCATAGTAGTTATAAGGCGATTCTCATAGTAGTTGTAGGGCAATTCTCATTTCAATAAAGGGGCGATTCTCATAGTAGTTATATATATGGCGATTCTCATCGTAGCTGTAGGGCGATTCTCATGGCATTTAAGAGGCGAGTCTCACGACAGTTAGATGTTCGAAACCGATTGGCACTAAGAAAACCCTCTGGCTTGCAGCGCCGGCCGTCACCATGCGCTGGCGCTACCTGAAGTACTACCTGGCCGCCTTCTTCCTGCTGATGTTCCTCTTCTACAACATGCTGGACCGGGCGGCACCGTCAGACTCCGGCCAGATCTCCCAGTCCGACCTGGCCACCATGGAGGAGCAGGTGAGAAAGTTCGAGTCGCAGCTCAAGCTGACACGCGAGGCGTTGCGCCTCATCCGGGAGGCTGTGCAGGAGATCACGGCCGGCCGGTCCGGCAACGCCAAGATCGACCGCCTGCTGGAATATCTGAACGCCAACGGCCAGCTGGGCGCGGGCAACGCCGCCCTGGCTGATCTCCACGGCGCGCTCAAAGGCGCCCTGCAGCCGCCGCCCGGCGCGCCAGATCAGCAGCCGTCGCATCAGCAGCAGATTCCCGGGCCGCAGCTGTCAATCAACGGCCTGCGCACCTGCCCGGCCCCCTGGTCGGCGCTGCTGAGCCGGCAGCACCGGGCCGACCTGCCCATGTCCCGCCTGTACAGCGAGATCAGCTTCGACAACCCGGACGGCGGTCCGTGGAAGCAGGTGCGACTGGCCTGTCAGGGTGCCAAGGCAGCAGGGGAGATGGGATAATTTAGCACCGCAACTCCCCCACCCCCGCAGGGCTGGCAAGTCACCTACGACCCTCGCCGCTTCACGCCGGCCAACAAGCTGCGTGTGATCGTCGTGCCGCACAGCCACAACGACCCGGGCTGGCGCAAGACCTACGAGGAGTACTACCGCACCGAGACCGTCAACCTGCTCAACAACATGCTCACCAGCCTGCCCGCCATGGCCCGCATGACCTTCATCTATGCCGAGGTGTCCTTCCTGTCCATGTGGTGGTCGGAGCTGTCCATGCAGCAGCGCGACGCCGCCAAGGCACTGATCCAGGCCGGCCGCCTGGAGATCGTCAGCGGCGGCTGGGTGATGCCGGACGAGGCCAACAGCCACTACTTCGCCCTGGTTGACCAGCTGGTGGAGGGCCACCAGTGGCTGGAGAAGCACATCGGCGTGCGGCCCAACTCGTCCTGGCAGATCGACCCGTTCGGCCACTCCAGCAGCCTGTCCTACATCTACCGGAAGGCCGGCTTCCGGCGCCAGCTCGTCCAGCGGGTGCACTACTCGGTGAAGAAGCGGCTGGCCCGGCAGCGCCAGCTGGAGTTCCACTGGAAGCAGCTGTGGGACCCGCAGGCGGGCGAGCCCGGCGCCGACATGCTGTGCCACATGATGCCATTCTACAGCTACGACATCCCGCACACGTGCGGCCCCGATCCCAAAATCTGCTGCCAGTTCGACTTTCACCGCCTGCCTGGCAGCGCCGTCACCTGTCCCTGGCACGTGCCGCCGCAGCCAATCAGCGACGCGAACGTGGCCGCCAGGGCCGAGATGCTGCTGGACCAGTACAAGAAAAAGGCCAGCCTGTTTAGCACCAACGTGCTGCTGGTGCCGCTGGGCGACGATTTCCGTTACCAGGGCAACGAGTTCGCACGCCAGTACGAGAACTACGACAAGCTGATGGCGTACATCAACGGCCGCGCCGACTGGAATGCCAACGTCAAGTTCGGCACGCTGTCCGAGTACTTCGATCTGCTGGCTAGGCAGAATGCCAGCTTCCCCTCTCTGACTGGTGAGTGGCTTGATTAGCTAATTAGGTGACGAGGCGTTTCACTATCTAAACGCAGCTATAGTTACTCCTGCTGTTTACCTCTGATCGACTCAATATTTGAACCGGCTCGATCCTCAGGCGACTTTTTCACGTACGCGGACCGGGACGACCACTACTGGAGCGGCTATTACACCAGCCGGCCGTTCCACAAGCGCATGGAGCGCACCCTGGAGCACTCGCTGCGCTCGGCCGAGCTGCTGTTCAGCTACGCTGTTGGTCGCGCGCAGCGAAGTCACCGGCGCCCGGCCTTGAAGCCCGCGCATCTGTTTGAGTCGCTCACCGTGGCGAGGTAGGTTTGTTTTGACTGCCTAGTTAAGGTTTTTAATGCTTGTTGTCCATGCGTTCGTTACTGGCACACAGTAGCATTTATATTCTTGCCTTCGAGTAGTGGTTAGGGTAACATACGATCCAGAATCGCCCCTTATTGTTAAAAACGCCTCTGATTGTTAAGAGTCGCTTCTTGTTGTCGAGGATCGTCTGTTACCATGGAGAATCGCCCCTTACCGTTGACAATCGTCTGTTGCCATTGAGAATCGCCCCTTACCGTTGACAATCGCCTGTTGCCATTGAGAATCGCCCCTTACCGTTGACAATCGCCTGTTGCCATTGAGAATCGCCCCTTACCGTTGACAATCGCCTGTTATCATTGAGAATCGCCCCTTACCGTTGACAATCGCCTGTTGCCATTGAGAATCGCCCCTTACCGTTGACAATCGCCTGTTGCCATTAAGAATCGCCCCTTACCGTTGACAATCGCCTGTTGCCATTGAGAATCGCCCCTTACCGTTGACAATCGCCTGTTATCATTGAGAATCGCCCCTTACCGTTGACAATCGCCTGTTATCATTGAGAATCGCCCCTTACCGTTGACAATCGCCTGTTGCCATTGAGAATCGCCCCTTACCGTTAACAATCGCCTGTTATCATTGAGAATCGCCCCTTACCGTTGACAATCGCCTGTTGCCATTGAGAATCGCCCCTTACCGTTGACAATCGCCTGTTGCCATTAAGAATCGCCCCTTACCGTTGACAATCGCCTGTTGCCATTGAGAATCGCCCCTTACCGTTGACAATCGCCTGTTATCATTGAGAATCGCCCCTTACCGTTGACAATCGCCTGTTGCCATTGAGAATCGCCCCTTACCGTTGACAATCGCCTGTTATCATTGAGAATCGCCCCTTACCGTTGACAATCGCCTGTTGCCATTAAGAATCGCCCCTTACCGTTGACAATCGCCTGTTGCCATTGAGAATCGCCCCTTACCGTTGACAATCGCCTGTTGCCATTGAGAATCGCCCCTTACCGTTGACAATCGCCTGTTGCCATTGAGAATCGCCCCTTACCGTTGACAATCGCCTGTTGCCATTGAGAATCGCCCCTTACCGTTAACAATCGCCTGTTATCGTTAAGAATGGCCTCTTTCTGTAAGGGGTGTTTTAATAAAAAAAGTCTTATGAACTAAAATTTCAACAATTTAACTCATAATTTGCCTTAAATCTGTCACCCTCAGACGCAGCCTGGGCCTCTTCCAGCACCACGACGGCATCACTGGCACCGCCAAGGACCACGTGGTCACGGACTACGGCCAGAAGCTGCTGACCGCGCTGGCCAGCGCTCGCCTGGTGATGCGGCGCTCCGCCCAGTTCCTGCTGCTGCCCGCCTCCTACGGATCCGACACGCCTGAGCTGCTGGCAGACTTCGAGTCACGTGACCGGCACGACGCCCTGCCGATTCCCAACGTAATCGACATTCGCTCTGGCGTTGGCGCCCGCTATGTCTTCATCTTCAACCCGCTCGCCAGAGTCCGCAAGGAGGTCGTCCGGCTGGTTGTCAACGACGCCCAGGTTGTTGTCAAGGACCACGAAGGCAAAGAACTGCCGGCCCAGTTGCTGCCGCAGTTCACCGCCGATTGGAAGGACATCCGCGCCGACTGCTTTGGCGTGGCCGTCCTGCTGCGCCTCGAGCCGCTGTCGCTCACCCGCCTGTCCGTCAGCCGCGGCGCCTCCGCCAGCCTCGCCGTCTCCGCCCTGTCGCACACCGGCGCCGGCACCCCACTGCGCGCGCCGGCTCCGTTCGCCGCGGCCACCCGGCCGGACAAGCTAACGCTGGACTCGGACCACCTGATCGCCGAGTTCGACCCCGCCACCGGCCTGCCCACCGGCCTCACCAACAAGAAGCTCGGTGGTCGCCGCATGCCGCTGAACGTCAAGTTTTACACCTACGGTGCGCGAGCCGGCGGAGAGCGCAGCGGCGCCTACCTGTTCCTGCCCGACGGCCCCGGCAAGCCCGCCGTTGACGAGCCCGCGCCCGTCACCCGAGTGTCCGGTCCGCTGCTGTCCGAGGTTCACCGCACCGGCCACTTCGCCCACACCGTGACGCGCCTGTACGCCAATCCCGACTCGGCGCAGGGCTCCGGCCTGGAGATGGAGAGCCTCGTCGACGTGCGCGGCAACACCAACCTGGAGCTGGCGGTGCGCCTGGACACCGGGCTCAGTCAGAGAAATTTCTACTCGGACATCAACTGCCTGCAGCTGGCCAAGCGCATCTACTGGGAGAAGCTGCCGGTGCAGGCCAACGTGTACCCCATGCCCTGCCAGGCCTTCATGCAGGTGAGTCGCCTTTAGGAAACGGGGCCTCAGTATAGCCTTGGATTGGGCTGACTCGGCAGCGTCATCTTATCCTGATTCCCGTCCCCAGTCCGACGGCCAGCGCCTGTCGGTGGTGGCGGCCCAGCCCATGGGGGTGCACAGCCCCGCCAGCGGCAGCCTGGAGCTCTTCCTGGAGCGCACCCTGGCGCAGGACGACGGCCTCGGCCTGGCCCAGGGCATCATCGACAATCGCCCCACGCCGAGCGTCTTCCGCCTGCTGCTGGAGGCCGCCGCCGGGCCCGCCGATGCGGACGGGGACCTCGGCTTTCCCACTGGGCTGGCCACGCTCAGCCTGGACTCGCTGCTGCACCCGCCGCTGGTCATGCCGTCCGCCAGGGCCGCCGCCGACACGGAACTCGCCGGCGCGCCAGCCCGCCTGCTGCTCGCCTCGGCAGCCGGCCTGCCCTGCGACCTCCACCTGCTGAACCTGCGCACCCTGCACAACGAGCGCACCGCCCAGCTCGCCCTGCACAGGCGCGGCGTCACCTGCGCCTTTCCGCTGCCCACGGACGAGTGCCGCGTGGCCGCCTCCACCTCCGTGCCTCTGGCGAGCCTCTTCGCCGACCTGTCCCTGCTGTCCGCCAGGCGCAAGTCGCTCAGCCTGATGTACGACTACGGGCCCGTCGCCGAGGCGCTGACGGTGCCGCCCATGGAGATCGAGACGGCCGAGGTGGAGCTGGGCTGAACGCGGATGTTCTGCAGTCGCTTTTGTTCATTTCTGCCGCCCTGTTACTGTCCGCTCCATCGCTGTTGCTTTCACATCCTGCTCCCATCCCCTGTTTGCAGGTAGCAACTGCCCCGCCCCGCCCTGACCTGTGCCAAACCATTCGGCTCCAAATCATTTTTTCCGAGCCTCTGGCTTGTTATTGGTACCTGGCATTGTAAACTCTTGACTGAACAAGCACAAAATCAGCACTTTAGTTGCCATGCGCACTCACGGGCAATTGTACTTTCCCTCTGTTTCCTTCTGTTGCTCTGGATTTGGTTCAGCGCGGTATTGCTGTTAAGATGCCTTGCTTTTTTCTGTCTGTTGCTTTTATGCCTAGTGCATTGTAGCTTTTTGTTTTTTTATGTTTCGTTAAATCTTGTGGAGCCTGCGTTGCTTTTTAGATTCTATTCTCTGTACAGCGCTCCTCTGGCTGTCCTGATCTAGTTAAATTCGGATTTGTTTTGAATTTGCGATAAATAAATAAATCAACTGTTTTGAACTGTCGCAGCCCACAGTGCCTGCACTTTGTTTTGTATTGCCTCTGTTCTTTGTTTACGCTGTAACTTCAGGAATTTAAACTAGATGCGCACCAGTAAATGGCTGAGTTTGAGATGCGGCTTTGAGCGGCTGTGTGTGCTATGCAGCAGTGAGCAGCTGTGTGTGTGTGTGTGTGTGTGTGTGTGTGTGTGTGTGAGATGCAGCAGTGAGCAGCTGTGTGTGTGCTATGCAACAGTGAGCAGCTGTGTGTGTGCTATGCAACAGTGAGCAGCTGTGTGTGTGCTATGCAACAGTGAGCAGCTGTGTGTGTGTGTGTGTGAGATGCAGCAGTGAGCAGCTGTGTGTGTGTGTGTGTGTGTGTGTGAGATGCAGCAGTGAGCAGCTGTGTGTCTGTGTGTGTGTGTGTGTGTGTGAGATGCAGCTGTGTGTGTGTGTGTGTGTGTGTGAGATGCAGCAGTGAACAGCTGTGTGTGTGTGTGTGTGTGTGTGTATGTGTGTGTGTGTGTGTGTGCTATGCAGCAGTGAGAAGCTGTGTATGCTATGCAGCAGTGAGCAGCTGTGTGTGAGATGCGGCAGTGAGCAGCTGTGTGTGAGATGCGGCAGTGAGCAGCTGTGTGTGAGATGCAGCAGTGAGCAGCTATAATGATGTGTATATGTGTGTGTGTGCGTGTGTGTAAGCAGGGAGCAGCCGAAGTTCAGCTTGAAATCCAATTCGCAGACACGCCAATCCCACAGCCGCCATGTCGCAGCCCAACTACATGGACCAGGTGCAGCAGGATGTGCAGCTGGACTGGAACCAGCGGGAGTACATCGACCTGATCGGGTTCACACTGAAGCGCATGACGGACTTCCTGAACCAGTTCGACGTGTCCTGTCGCAGCAAGATCGCCCAGCTGAACGAGAAGCTGACGCTGCTGGAGCGCAAGGTGGACTTCATCGAGGCGCGCATCAAGCGCGACGAGCTGGTGGCGGCGGGCAAGCAGGCTGGGCCAGGCGAGCCGGCCAACTGAGCGGCGCCGCTGCTGCAGCTGACGGCGAACTCCTGAACTGCCTGATCGGCATGCCCGCCTCATTCAATACGTGCGGCAGCTGCGCCCGCTGCTGTTTTAACTGTAACCGGAGCTCTGGTTTTATCCTAGTTTCCCAGCGCAGCTCTCAGTTCATTCAATCGTGTTTCTGATTGCCATTGTTCGGCTAGCTAGCAGGCTCAACATGCACCGCGATTTTCAATATGCGAATACAGTATTTGTGCACTGCCTTTGCTGCACTCTGACGCCATTGTTAATTATGTTATATGTAGCCGATCTTCTTGATGCTATCCGTGCTTGTTGCATAAATTTTTTTTCAATAAAATAAATGCTTTCTATGTGTGCGACTTGCAAACCGAGTTGCTGTCATCATGCTGGCTTTTTTCTATGGTAAAAATCCCCTGTGCTGTTGGGATTTGTAGCAGCAGTGGTGAGGGAGAGGCAGTAGTGAGGGAGAGGCAGTAGTGAGGGAGAGGCAGTAGTGAGGGAGAGGCAGTAGTGAGGGAGAGGCAGTAGTGAGGGAGAGGCAGTAGTGAGGGAGTGGCAGTAGTGAGGGAGTGGCAGTAGTGAGGGAGAGGCAGTAGTGAGGGAGAGGCAGTAGTGAGGGAGAGGCAGTAGTGAGGGAGAGGCAGTAGTGAGGGAGTGGCAGTAGTGAGGGAGAGGCAGTAGTGAGGGAGTGGCAGTAGTGAGGGAGAGGCAGTAGTGAGGGAGAGGCAGTAGTGAGGAAGAGGCAGTAGTGAGGGAGTGGCAGTAGTGAGGGAGAGGCAGTAGTGAGGGAGAGGCAGTAGTGAGGAGTGGCAGTAGTGAGGGAGTGGCAGTAATGAGGGAGAGGCTACACAATGTTTCCCGCCTGCCCGCAGCCCGCAGCCGCATGTCCTGTTACGGCTGCGGCAGCCCGTATTCGCTGCTGCGGCGGGAGCACGGCTGCGACAACTGCGGCTTCTCCTACTGCTCCCGCTGCGTGGAGACCAAAAAGCCGGTGCCGAAGCTGAACGGCAAGCTGGGCAAGATGTGCGCCAAGTGTCTCCGCCAGCAGGCCGAGCCACCCGCCGCTAAGCAGCCCATCGACCTGCCAGCCAACTTCGTCAAGCGGATGGAGGCCCTGGAGGCCAGGCAGGCGGCGCCGCCTAGGAAGGGTGGCGGCGGAGGCGGCGGCGGGGGCTCTAAGGCGGCCGATCCAGACCGCGAGGCGCGCGAACGCCTGGAGCGGCTGAAGCAGCGCCCCGGCCAGGCGCCTCCCCCCTCGGACCGGGATCTCCGCTCCCGCCTAGACGCCCTGCAGGGTCGGCCGGCGGAGGCGGACGCTGGACCACCGGCTGCCTTTGAAGCTCCGCGCCCGCAGCTGTCTGAGACGGAGCAGGTGGCGGCGCTGATGGAGTCGGCGCAGGCTCGGGCTCGCATCGACCAGCAGCGGGAGCGCGAGGCGGCCGCTCGCGACCGCGGCCTGGCGGACCGGCTGGCAGCCCTTTGGGGAGTCGACGCCCAGCCGGCTGCTGCCGAAGCCTCCGCCGCTGAAGCCTCCGATGCCAGCGCCAGCGCAAAGACGGCAGCGGCGACGGCTGAAGCCGAAGGAGGCGCTGCCGGATCAGCCGCTGAGGCCCAGGAGGACGCCGACTCACTGAGCCGAGAAGCAGCCGAGCTGATGCGCAGCGCGGAGGCGGAGGTCCGGGCCCTGCAGGCCGACCCGGAGCTGGCGGCGCACCTGCAGCGCCGGCAGAAGCAGCCGAAGGCCAAGAAGCCGGCGGCGGCGGTCAAAGACGCCTCCACAGCCGCTGAACAGTCGAAGGCGAAGTCGCAGCAGCCGGACGAAATCAGCGACAGCCAGGTCCAGGCGGCCATCCGAGAAGCCCTGGCCGCTCCTGACGCCGAGAACTTCACCGACGACGAAGACGTCAGCGGCGCCTCCGACCAGGACGACGGCGAGCGCTGGTGCTGCATCTGCAACGCAGACGCCGAGGTCCGCTGCCCGCAGTGCATGGGCGACCTCTACTGCCGGCGCTGCTTCCGCGAGGGCCACAGCAAGGGCGACGGGCACCAGGCGCGGCCCGTGTAGGCAACAAAAATCTTCGCCTAATGGGACACTTCCGTGCTTTTTGTACAGTTGGAATTTTGTTTTCTACAAGCTGTTTCTTATTTGTTTTCATTGTGATTTCGGCATTGCTTTGTTTAGCTTTGCATCCTGATTTTATTCCGCTGTTTCAGTTTGCACCTTGTGCTCGCCTGGCGCGCATTAAGTGCCAATACACTCGGCTGTCTTTGTGCTTTTTTGCTTCTTTATTAGCAGATAGTCACTAATTGAGAATTTTAGGGCAATAGGTTGAGTAGAAGGCTCCCGAGTAATAAGACTGAATCATTTGTGATTGGATTTCTCACTGATTAGGATGGGAGTTCTGAGTCATTAGGATAAGTTTTTTGACTCGTTTATGTAGGATTTCTGACTTATTGCGATAGAATTTATGGCTCTTTCAAATGGATTTCTGGCTCATTGGGATTGGATGTCTGACTTATTGGGCTGGGATTTCTGACTCATTGGGATGGGATTTCTGGCTCATTGGGATTGGATGTCTGACTTATTGGGCTGGGATTTCTGACTCATTGGGATGGGATTTCTGGCTCATTGGGATTGGATGTCTGACTTATTTGGCTGGTATTTTTGGCTCATTGGGACGGGAATTCTGGCTCTTTCAATTGGGATTTCTGACTCATTGGGATGGGATTTCTGGCTTATTGGACTGGGATTTCAGTCTCTTTCCGATGGGATTTCCAGCTCAAATGGGATAGGATTTCTGACTGATTATAATGGGAATAAGGATGGAATAAGGAATGCAAACGGCAGCAGTGATCCCAAATCCCCTCATGCGGCTTGCAGCCAATCGCCAACCCGCTGCTATGCTGACCCTGCTAAGCGCCCCCCGCGGTTCTGTCGCTGTCGCGATGCGCGCCCTGTGCTCGCACTCGGCGGCCAAGCGAGCGGAGGCCATCTACTGGAACGACAAGCACGACAGCGGCGAGTCCCGCTTCGAGAAGATCCTGATCGCCAACCGCGGCGAGATCGCCTGCCGCGTCATCAACACGTGCAAGCGGCTGGGCATCAAGTCGGTGGCCGTGCACAGCGAGATCGACGCCTCCAGCAAGTTCGTCCAGCTGGCCGACGAGGCCGTGTGCATCGGGCCGGCGCACACCAGCAAGAGCTACCTCAACATGGACGCCATCCTGCAGGTCGTGCAGCAGACGGGCGCGCAGGCCGTGCATCCCGGATACGGCTTCCTGTCCGAGAACACGGTGTTCGCCAAGCGCCTGGAGGACATGAACGTGGTGTTCCTGGGGCCCAACTCCAAGGCCATCCGCGCCATGGGCGACAAGATCGAGAGCAAGCGGATCGCCCACAAGGCCAAGGTCAACTGCATCCCCGGCTTCGACGGCGAGGTCAAGAACGCCGACGAGGCCGTCAAGATTGCCAACGAGATCGGCTACCCTGTCATGATCAAGGCTTCGGCTGGCGGTGAGAGCCCAACTAGAATCCCGAAAGGGATCAAATTTGAAAATGCCTGGCCAAATCCCCTGCATTCCAAAACTAATCCACAACAGAATCCCCAAATAATCTCAAGAGGGATCCCCAACTGGATCCCAAACCGAATCCCCAACTGGATCCCAAACCGAATCCCCAACTGGATCCCAAACCGAATCCCCAACCGAAACCCCAACTGGGTCCCAAACTCTCTCCCCAACTGGATTCGAACCGAATCCCCAACTGGATTCGAACCGAATCCCCAACTGGATCCCAAACCGAATCCCCAACTGGATCCCCAACCGAATCCCCAACTGGATCCCAAACCGAATCCCCAACTGGATCCCAAACCGAATCCCCAACCGAAACCCCAACTGGGTCCCAAACTCTCTCCCCAACTGGATTCGAACCGAATCCCCAGCTGGATTCGAACCGAATCCCCAACTGGATTCGAAACCGAATCCCCAGCTGGATTCGAACCGAATCCCCAACTGGATTCGAAACCAAATCCCCAGCTGGATTCGAAACCGAATCCCCAACTGCATTCGAAACCGAATCCCCAACTGCATTCGAAACCGAATCCCCAACTGCATTCGAAACCGAATCCCCAGCTGGATTCGAAACCGAATCCCCAACTGGATTCGAAACCGAATCCCCAACTGCATTCGAAACCGAATCCCCAACTGGATTCGAAACCGAATCCCCAACTGGATTCGAAACCGAATCCCCAACTGGATTCGAAACCGAATCCCCAACTGCATTCGAAACCGAATCCCCAACTGCATTCGAAACCGAATCCCCAACTGGATTCGAAACCGAATCCCCAACTGCATTCGAAACCGAATCCCCAACTGCATTCGAAACCGAATCCCCAACTGCATTCGAAACCGAATCCCCAACTGGATTCGAAACCGAATCCCCAGCTGGATTCGAACCGAATCCCCAGCTGGATTCGAACCGAATCCCCAACTGGATTCGAAACCGAATCCCCAGCTGGATTCGAAACCGAATCCCCAACTGGATTCGAAACCGAATCCCCAACTGGATTCGAAACCGAATCCCCAACTGGATTCGAAACCGAATCCCCAACTGCATTCGAAACCGAATCCCCAACTGCATTCGAAACCGAATCCCCAACTGCATTCGAAACCGAATCCCCAACTGGATTCGAAACCGAATCCCCAACTGCATTCGAAACCGAATCCCCAACTGCATTCGAAACCGAATCCCCAACTGGATTCGAAACCGAATCCCCAGCTGGATTCGAACCGAATCCCCAGCTGGATTCGAACCGAATCCCCAACTGGATTCGAAACCGAATCCCCAACTGCATTCGAAACCGAATCCCCAACTGCATTCGAAACCGAATCCCCAACTGCATTCGAAACCGAATCCCCAACTGCATTCGAAACCGAATCCCCAACTGCATTCGAAACCGAACCCCAAATGGATCCCAAACCGACCCGGCCCGCAGGCGGCGGCAAGGGCATGCGCATCGCCTGGAACGACAAGCAGGCCCGCGAAGGCTACCGGCTGTCCCAGGAGGAGGCCAAGTCCAGCTTCGGCGACGACCGCATGCTGATCGAGAAGTTCATCGACAAGCCGCGCCACATCGAGGTGCAGGTGCTCTGCGATCGCCATGGCAACGCGCTGTACCTCAACGAGCGCGAGTGCAGCATCCAGCGGCGCAACCAGAAGGTGATCGAGGAGGCGCCCAGCGTGTACATCGACCCGGACACCCGCCAGGCCATGGGCGCCCAGGCCACCGCGCTGGCCAAGGCCGTCGGCTACGACTCGGCCGGCACCGTGGAGTTCCTGGTGGACTCGAAGAAGAACTTCTACTTCCTGGAGATGAACACCCGCCTGCAGGTGGAGCACCCCATCACCGAGTGCATCACCGGCGTGGACATCGTGCACCAGATGATCCGCGTCGGCAAGGGCCACCCGCTGCTGCTCACCCAGAAGGACATCGGCGTCAACGGCTGGGCTGTGGAGTGCCGCGTCTACGCCGAGGACCCCTACAAGGCGTTCGGCCTGCCCTCCATCGGCCGCCTCACCTCCTACATCGAGCCCAACCACCTGGAGAACGTCCGCTGCGACAGCGGCATCCAGGAGGGCAGCGAGATCTCCATCTACTACGACCCGATGATCTGCAAGCTGGTCACCTACGGCAAGGACCGCCAGTCCGCCCTCAACACCATGGTTAACGCCCTGGACAGCTACGTGATCCGCGGCGTCACCCACAACATCCCCCTGCTGCGGGACATCGTCACCGAGCAGCGCTTCGTGTCCGGCAACATCACCACCAACTACCTGCCGGAGGTGTACCCCGACGGCTTCCGCGGCAAGCAGTTCAGCGATCGCGAGCGCCTCAACATCGCCGCCGTGTCCGCCGTGGTCTTCGCCAAGAACGACCTGCGCAACAAGACCTACCTAAAGAAGGACCGCTCCGTCGTGGTGTCCGGCGAGGCCAAGAAGTCCTACGACTGGGACATCGTCGCCTCCCTCGACGGCAAGGACCTGGCGTGCTGCGTCAGCTACAGGGACGGCGGCTTCACCGTGGCCTTCGATGGCGGCGAGACTCTGCAGATCAAGGACAACTTCGCCCTCGCCGACAAGGTCATCCCGGCTGTCATCAACGGCGAGTCCGTCTGCATGCAGATGATGTCCCGCGGCTTCGATGAGCGCGTGACCCTGCAGTACATGGGCACCAAGGTGAGTGGCTCGGTCTAGGCGGGCGGTTATGCTGGGTCAGGTGGGTCATGCGGTACTCCGTAACCGTCTCGTACCGCCCCGCAGTGCACCACTGTTGTCCGCACGGCTCGCGCCTTCGCCCTGTCGAAGCACATGCCGGTGAGGTCGGCCAAGGACACGAGCACCACCATCAAGGCCCCGATGCCCGGCCTGGTGAAATCCATCGGCGTCACCGTCGGCCAGGTGGTTGCCGAAGGCCAGGAGATGTGCGTGCTGGAGGCCATGAAGATGCAGAACAGCCTGAGCTGCGTGATCGCTGGAAAGGTGAGTCGTGACGCGGAATCTGAACTGGTGTGTTTTTGCTTGCCACAGTCACAGTCTCAGGGTCACGCAGTCACAGTCTCAGTGTCACACAGTAACAGTCTCAGGGTCACACAGTCACAGTCTCAGGGTCACGCAGTCACAGTCTCAGGGTCACGCAGTCACAGTCTCAGGGTCACACAGTCACAGTCTCAGTGTCACACAGTCACAGTCTCAGGGTCACGCAGTCACAGTCTCAGGGTCAAATAGTCACTGTCTCAGTGTCACACAGTCACAGTCTCATTGTCACACACTCACAGTCTCAGATTCATGCAGTCACAGTCTCAGGGTCACACAATCACAGTCTCAGATTCACACAGTCACAGTCTCAGGGTCACACAATCACAGTCTCATTGTCACGCAGTCACAGTGTCAGGGTCACATAGTCACAGTCTCAGGGTTACACAGTCACAGTCCCAAGGTCACACAGTCACAGTCTCAGATTCATGCAGTCACAGTCTCAGGGTCACACAATCACAGTCTCATTGTCACGCAGTCACAGTCTCAGGGTTACACAGTCACAGTCCCAAGGTCACGCAGTCACAGTCTCGGGTCACGCAGTCACAATCCCAGGACCACAGAGTCGGTCTCACGCAGCCCAAAATTTGTCCCTTTGCTCGCCCGCAGGTGAAGGCCATTCACTTCAAGCCCGGCGAGACTGTTAACGAGGATGACGTCATCGTTGAGCTGGAGCCGCTGGCCTGATAAAACAATGCAGTGATTGATTTAGTTTGAGTAGTTGACTCGCTTGAGACAAATTAGACTTGACTCGATAACAATATCCCATTCTGTGTTAGATATTTCTGTTGTGCAGCCGGCCATTGCGTCAGGCAGTGTTGCGCAATGACCGGCAATGCGTTCTCAAATCTCTGTAACCGTAGCTCCGTTAGCCCTGTGTGCTCATCGCATTAGCGCGTGTGTCAGCCCCCCCCCCTGTAGCAGCTCCCAGACGACAAATTTTCTCAGCTCAGCTCCTCTTGCCAGCCCGTGTGGTGAGATCCCTCCTGTTGTATCCTTGTGATTTGCGCCGACTGAACGCTATCCACAATACTCAACCGGTCCGGTCTTTGCTGTTAGCCACTTTCGCTTCGAATCCATTCTGTGTTGTCTTTTTTGTTAGCGCCTAGCCAGTTCCCTGTTGCAGAGGTTTTGAATCTGTCGGAGCTTTCCGCCTAGCTGCTTAGATTTTTTGTCTCGCTTTCCACCCAAACAGAACCCAGTTGTTCTCGCATGCTCCACCGGCCCCCCTTCCAAGACTCGCTCACAGCTTGCGCAGACCCGATTCGCTACTGCAAGTAGACATTTTCGATAGTTGTTTTCTATATATTATTAATAAATTTCTATACTTCGGCTGTCTTATTATCGTTTGTCCGCACCAATAGACTCGCTGGCTTTGCTTGATTTCCTATGCCTATTCTCTACCAGAGCCGGGGTTCGAACCCACGACCTTTCGGTCATAAGTCTGCCGCCCTAACCAGTAGGCTGAGACTGGTCGATTATGTGGGGATTTTTTACCCATTTCACAAGCCAACCATCAATTTTCGCGTGCAGCTTGCAGCCTTGCTGGTGCCCAGCCTGCGGCACTAGCATTCTAGCTGAGGCTTCTTCTTCTATCAGCAGCAGCAGCAGCTGACCGACTCCCCCATGGCCGTCTGCGTCGCCGTGGTCGGCCGCGACAACCAGCCGCTGTACCTGCGCACCCTGCCGCACGAGAACGCGCTGCAGTACCACTACCTGGTGCACACCAGCCTGGACATCATCCAGGAGCGGGTGGCCAGCGCCGCCCAGACCGCCAGCCAGGCCAAGGCCGGGCATCAAGATCCCTGGGACCAGTACCTGGGCCTGCTGCACTTCCGCGAGGACTTCCGGGTCTACGGCTTCGTCACCAACACCCGGGTGAAGCTGGTGCTGGTGGTTGAGGCCGCCAACCCGGCGCTGCAGAAGGACGCGGACGTGCGCGCCGTGTTCAAGCGGCTGCAGGCGGCCTACATCCGCCTGGTCTGCTCGGCCTTCTACACGCCCGGCGAGCAGATCGTGTCGCGCCTGTTCAACGACGAGGTGGCGAACATCATGAGCCCCGACTGAGGCGGCCCCCGTGCGCCCGCCGCTCCCCATTCTGTTCAGTGCGTGCGGCATCGCTAATTTGATGCTGTAACTGCCCGACTGTGCATGCTAAATACACTTGTTGATTGCGCTTAAATGCTAAACATCGGATAAACACAAAAATTCTGGCATGCGAGAGCAGCGTGCTGTGAAAGTCTTGAATTCGCATTTTTTCATAAAAATTTAGACAATCCGTCATTATTGATCACCGTAAAGCAGATTAAATTACATTTGCTCAGAGCCAATTATTTAGCTGTTATTTTGACGGGCTTGTCTTATTGCCAATGCACAGCCGTTGCTTTTGCTAGCTCATTTTTTGACGGAAAGTTATAAACCTGTACGTTTTGCATTTTGTTCATCACTTGCTAATTAATCATTGGAAGAAATTTATTTAGCACTGGGACTTAGTTAAATTGACTCAGTAAAAAAGCTAAAAGCTCCGTTCTGCTTGAGTCTCATTCAACTTGCATATAATAAGTATTAGCAAATATGCACCCGACAGCAAGGCAGCTGAGGCTCGCAAGCACAGTTTTTGACAATGGACAGTAGGACAGAGCCATTTTAGCTGTCTGCGCAAAACTGAAGTTCCCTTTTGTGAACTTGAGTTTTAAAAAAGTCAGTCAGATATTAATTAATCAGTCGAGAACCGTCAGGAAATTTGGAGTAGCTACGAGCGTAGTAGTATATTTTTTCGTTATGTTTTCAACCAAGAGCTAAGAAGACTAAGGAAAACACACAAAAGTCAGTTACTGTATGAATTTTTGTAATAACTGTTTCCTAAACTACTCATATTTGATCATTGGAGGGTAAAATAATAAAATATTGATGGTTATGCTGGGGCCTTCGAGTTCTGTTTTTGCCTCGAAAGATTCTGACATGATTGGATAGCAATATCACACGCATTTTATGATTTTAAGGGAGAATTCTTGAATTAGTACAGCTAAATAACAGCCGGATGTCTTAGAGTCCATAATATAATCACTGGCTAATTGATCCCGTGCATCCGCAGCTTGGCCTCCATCTCGGCTAATTTTGCTCTCTGATCGTTGAGCTCCTGTTGCTGCATAGCGATTTTGTCATCCTTCTCCAGGTCCTTGCTGAAGAACTCCAACGCGGTATTCAGCGCATCCATTGCCTTCTTATCAAGCTGGATTTTTTCGGCCTTGTCGCCGTACCGCCTCAGCTCCGTGGCGATGGCACCCAGCTTACCAGAGTTGAACTTGATGTCACTGGCGAGGCCTCGCAACTTTTTTACATCGATGGCCGTGTTTTTAGCCGTAACAGCGGCTCCCATAACGCCGGCGCCGCCAGCAGCAAGGCCGACAGGAACTGCTGCCAGTCCACCTGTTAGAGCAAAGAGAACCCCGACACCGATTCCACCGAGTGCCCAGCCGGCCGTTTTTGCCGCTCCCCAGTTTCTCTTGCTGTTCGCTTCTTGCTCCATCTTCTCCGCCTTCTGCTTCAGCTCGTCAGCGAGTTTGATCGCTAGCTCCTGGGACTTAGATATATTGCTGATAAAGGTTTAGAATGCAGCAGAGAAGTCACTAGCCATATTAGACGTATCGGTGAGCACCTCACAGAATTCCTTGAGCACGTGTGGCGGAATATTGGTTTTGATTTTTTCTCTCAGAAATTTCTCAAACTCGTTTATTTGTTTAAGAAAATGCTTCAGCCAAATCTCCAACATTAGGCCAGAGGATTTCACTTTGCTCATTTCCTGCTTCACTTCTTTCAGTAGCTCTATCTCTTGCTTTAGCTCATCAGGCAGTTCGAACTCCTCTAACTGGTCAGCCAGCTTCTTCATCTCGTGACTAACTTGCAGTAGCTCCGTGTTCTCATTTCGGAGTAGCTTCATGGTCTTCACAGCGTTGCTGATGCCGGTCAGAATCTCGCCTACCTCTCCAAGTTTTTCAGCCATGATTTTAAACCGGTTGAGCCCTTAAATTGTTTGCTTTATTAGCAGCTTTGCGCAGTGAAGCCTTTTGCGTTACTGTCCTTCTGTTCTGGAGCAGCTAAATATTCCTCTACTTTTGCTAAAGTTGCGCCTTGTACCGGCTTTATGGAGGCCAAAATATTTCAGTGCTCTCAGAATCTTTTCTGGATTGGCTCCGCGCTTTTATTCCATTCCACTGGTCCAATGTTGTGATGAAGTTGTCTTTCATATAAATGCCGACTGCTTTTCTCAGCGCACGCTCTCAGCTGTTGCCCACTAAGATGCGAATGCGACTGGCCTGCCATTTTGATGAAGACTGCTGCACGCTCCTATTCTCTGCGCGCATTCCACTTAACGAAGTTCCCTTTCCGACAGTCTTCTACGACAGAAATATGACAGTGTCATTCTGTATGCCTTCTTTTGTGGCAATGCGGCGTTAAATGTGCGAGCAAAACAGAAATACGTCGGTAGAGACTACTGGAAAGCCAGCATTCACTGGTTTCACTGCTTGCTTGCGGTTTGGTCCTCATTGTACGAGTTGTCTTCAAAATGAATTCAGTACCTGGGTACCTAGGCATACTGAAGTAAGAAGTAACTAACTGCAGGCTGCACAATCTGCTTGAGTCTGTGAATAAGAATAATAATAAGCAAATATGCTGACGGGTTGTCCGCTAAACTTACAATAGATAAGACTATCTGCGAGTCAGTGAGACGCATTTAGCAGCTGCCCATGCACCTTTGCGCGGCCGAAAAGCTGAACTTCCCTTTTATGAACTGAAGTTCAAAAATCGGTTCAGATCTAGACATTTAAAATACATGCGCGTGTTGAAAAATCTATCCCATTATGTTACCTACGAGCATTCGTTTCATCGACTGAGGAAAACCTCGAAAAGTTTAGCAGAAAATTTAAAGCGTTAAAAATTTATTTTAATGTAATATAAATAAATAAATTTACTTAAACATTAAAGGGATAGTGGCGCAGGCACAGTAAGCGAAGCTTTAGAGTAGCTAAATCTGTTGTTCTGGAGCGGTGAACAAATGAAATCGATTGCTGCACAGGCTAATTCTAGCTCGATCATAGAGGGAGATAAAAGTACGATAGAAGGGAAATTGCACTTATATATTTAATTAAATTACATTTAAAGTAAATTGTCTAGTGGATCCCGTGCATGCGCATCTTGGCCTCCATCTCAGCCATTCTCTCCTTATACTCAATCAGCTCCTGTCGCTGCAAAGCGATTTGGTCATCCTTCTCCATGTCCTTGCTGTAGAACTCCAATGCGGTTTGCAGACCATCCAATGCCTCCTTGTCAAGCTGGATGGTCCCAGCTCTGTCGCTGCTGCTCTTCAGCTCCTTGGCGATGACTTCCAGCTTTCCAGAGTTGACCTTGATGTCACTGGCGAGGCCTCGCATTGCCTTCACATCGATGGCGGTGTTTCTAGCCGTGACAGCGGCTCCGACACCGCAGGCGGCGCCGCCAGCTAAGGCTCCGGCAGCCACCCAAGTAGCTCCACCTGTGAAGAAGCCGAGGGCTAAGAGACCGGCTCCCCCGACTGCCAGGCCGACGGTCTTTGCCGCTCCCCAGTTTTGCTTGCTGTTCGCTGCCTGCTCGGTCTCCTCCGCCTTCTCCTTCAGCTTGTCAGTGAGAGCTGTCGCGAGCTGCTGGGACTTGGCCAAGTGGCCGATGAAGGTGTCGAATGTGGCAGAGAAATCACTCGCCATTTTGTGCGTGTGGTTAAGTATCTCACAGAAATCCTTGACGATGTGCGTCGGAATGCTGCCCTTGATTTTGTCTCTCACGAATTTATCAAACTGCTCGGTGTCTGTCATGAAGTTCTTGAGCCAAACCTCCAGCCGGGAGCCCGAGTCTCTCACTTTGCTCAGCTGCTGCTTCAGCTCCGCCAGCAGCGGCTCATCCGGCAGGTTGAGCTTCTCCACCTCGGCGGCCTGGATCTTCGCCTCCTCGGTAACTCGGAACAGGTCTTTGTTCTTGCCTCCGAGCAACTTCATCGTCCTGATTGCATTGCTGATGCCGCTCAGAACATTGCCGATCTCTCCCAGCTTCTCAGCCATGGTTTGGGCGCAACTGGGCAGTTGACTTATTTAATTAAATTGATCTAATTGAAACTTCGTGCACACAAGGTGTTGCTTTATAAGCTTTTTGCGCTGCAGGAGAAGCTAAATAGGCATTTTTATTTTACAGTTGGTACCTTATTCTACTTCTGTTGAACTACGATACATTTAGAATGCTGAAACGGTCTCCATTGGCTCAGTGTCTTCCATTCCGTAATCAAAATGTAGTTGATAAAATGAAGTTTGATAAATCAACGTCTTTCTGTGCACATTGTATGCGAATGTACACCCTGGCCAGCTGTGAATGCCTTGTACAGTTCTCTTGCCAACAGGGAATGTACTCCCTTCGTACATTCCACTCATCGAAGTTCCCTTTTGGCCCCCCCCCACCTCAGCTGTCTGTGTGTATGTGTGTACTCCTACTGATAAACATTGTGTAGTTCTTTTACACATCAAATGGTAGTTCCATTTTTTAGACGGACAGTCCGACAGAATTAAAAATTTTAAGACAGCAGACTGGAAAAAGATTGGAAAAGTGCAAAGTGTGTAGCACAAAAAGCACTGTTTATTGCCTGATCGATAAATTTTGTCAGCCATACAAAAACTTCGTAACTTGTTTCATGAATTTTTATGAAAAGATGCCAGATTATTAAAAAATGACGCAAATTACTAATGTCATTAAAGCTATCTATGGAACCAGAGGGAGTAAGGAATGCGGAAAGGAATACATTAAGGAATACATTGCGGAATATAGTAAGGAATACAGTAAGGAATACAGTAAGGAATACAGTAAGGAATACAGTAAGGAATACAGTAAGGAATATAGTAAGGAATACGGCAAGGAATATAGTAAGGAATATAGTAAGGAATATAGTAAGGAATATAGTAAGGAATACAGTAAGGAATATAGTAAGGAATACAGAAAGGAATACGGCAAGGAATACTGTAAGGAATAAGCTTTTTGATTTCTAAAATATTAACTCAGTCGTGATTATTACTATTAGTAAGTACGAATCTCCACAAAAGAAATTGTCGAAAAATTAAATAAACAAATGAAATTTTTTTTATAAACTTGATAAAAAAATTGACCGCGCCAAAGAAATACGAAGTGCCGATACTATAATTAAACGGTTTAACATGTACTTTTCCTGCATGAAGCCACAGGCTGAAATTTTAGCTTTGCTTGAAGTTATTTCGGTAGTAAAGTATAATGAATAAATTTAATAAATATGATGAATACATAGAATCATCTAAAGCACTTATCGGTACGTATGTAAATTATTGTATTGTACACCAAAACTGCCAATCAGACACCAGCCCTCGTTCCTGTGAAGCTTCAGAATCACTCAGCATCCATCGTCATCACCTCCTTGCTTATGCAGCGCGAAAGGCTCGTCCTCCTTCTCTAGATGCTTGCTGAAGAACTCCAGCGCAGTCCGCAGAGACTCCTGCTCGGCCTCAGTCAGACGGTTTCCTGTTTGACCGCCGCTGCTCGTCAAGCTGAACGCGGCAAAGCACAGCCTGTTTGAGTTATCCTTGATGCCCTTGGCCAGCTCCTGCAGGGCCTGGACTTCAACGTCCGCATTTCCTGGCGTCGTGGAGCAGCCGCTGCCCGCACTGGAGTCCTGGCCATCGCTGGGGCCTTCAACAAAGAGGCGCAGAGCGGTGAGGGCAGCTCCGTCAGCAGCCGCAGTTCGCGACCTGCTGCCCGCCCTCTGGCGCAGCCTGTCCGCCAAGTCCACCGCGAGCCACTGCGACTCACGGAAATGGCCGATGAAACTCTCGAGGGACTGACAGAGCTTGCTGGCCGCCCCATAAGTCCGGATCAGGTTTTCCGATAATTCCTCGAGCTCTTTTCGATTTTTTCGGCTCCAGTTGCCTTTGCTTTGATAGAAATTCCTGAATGTTCGCATCTGCTCCCTGAAAGTATTGAGTTGGATCTGCACAGCGGCTCCGGAGTCGGTCAACTTGGGCAGCTCAACCTTCAGTTGCTCGAGCAGCGGCCCATCGGGCATGTCGATTGCCAGAACTGCGTTGGCTCGCATCCCTGCGTCCTTGATGAATCTGGCCAGTTCGAACTGCTGATGGCGGCGCCGCGTCACCGGGCCGATGGCATGGCGAGTCGGCTGAAATCAAAGGGGACTCAAACTGTCCACCATGTACAGTCCCTTGTTTAACTATTTTGGTAATTCTTACCTTCTTTGATTGAAGATCCTTCTCCGCAGTGCATTTCGCCTCCGCCTCTTTGTCAATCATTTCATCGATAAGGACTTTTATCTCCCACAACTCAGTTTTTAGAGCCGCTATATCACGTTGTAAAGTACCTAAGTTGATGCATTCTTCCTTTAGGCTTGAGCTGACAATGTGCAGCGCATTTGATCTGTCTCTTGTGTAACGGGCCCGCTCCAGCAGGGCTGTCAGGTCGGCCCGCGTGTTGCCGGCCGCTATAACAGCTCCAAGGGAAGTGCCGGTCGCAAGTGCGGCTGCAGCAACCACGGCAGCGCCCCCGGTCAAAATGCCGAGAGCTGCGAGACCCGCGCCTCCTGCAACCAAGCCGGCTGCTCCCACAGCCCCCTGGGTTCTCCGGCTGGCTATTTGCCGCTCCAGCTCTTCCACCTGGTTCTCCAGGCTCCTAGCAAGCTGTTTTGAAAGCTGTCGCGACCGGCTTAAATGTGCCTCAAGGCGCGTCATTGACCCAGGAAAGTCGTTCAGCATCTGGTGCACATTGTACAGCTGCTCTGCCAATTTATCCAGCTGAATCTTCTGCTTGAAGCTGAAGAACTTCTCAAATTCGTAAAAACCATTTCGATAGTGTTTTGCAAAAAAAGCGGAAAATTCATGCGCACTCTGCAATTCTTCTTTAAGTTGCTCCAGCGGCTGCCTATCAGGCAGAGTGATGCCCTGCACCGCATCGGCCAGCTTCACTGCACGTTCAAACAACAAACGCGTCTTTCTTATTAAATTGAACAATCTGATCATTTGATAGGGCACCTTAGATTCGAATATCAGGCTGTCCATCTTCCAGCACTCAGTGCTTTCACAGTCTCAACAGACTTACCTGGTTAGGACAGTAAGTCTGTAAGGTTAGTTTTTGCTTTTATTCAGTTGTTTAGAGTGAACACCTGGGGAGAGCCGTGAGAGAGAGTTGGCCGGAGACAGGCCAATGGGAGGCAGGAGAACTAGCTCTAGAATACCGGACAATAATACTCGTAAGCATTTCTCGGCGTCTAAGTGATGTTGAGTTGTACGGCCTTCCTTGCTTGTGGGCGTCTTTTTTCAGAAAGAGTCTGCAGTGCCTAAGCTGAAGCTATTAGAGTTCCGATGGTGTGTTCATTTCATAGCTTAATTATTTTCAATTTTCGTTTACTAAGTATCCGTGCGTAATATTCGCTTCTGAAAATAGTATTGTGAGAAAGTATTTCTTCCTTGGACTCCACAAGAGTATAAAAAGTCTGCGATATCAATAACAAACTATATAATTTAATAATAAATTATAAATAAATAATAGTCATAGCTGGATGCTGAGACGCTGCACGAACCGCTAAGTGGCTAAGTTTCCTAACAAAGGCCATTATTTCATGTACATAACTTTATTTTTTACGTAAATAAACCACCTACTAATAATCATTGTTATTTCAGTTGATAGTGGCGCACTATCTTCATTATTCATTTTGTTCTGTCAGCAGGCTAGCAGAGAATAGCGCCAAGACTGTGCTCTGACTGTAGTTGTGCAGTGCAAATACGTTCGTTGACTGAAGTTCAGTTTTAAATACCCTCGGTTTGTAAAAAGGCGTGACTCAGCTGTACTCTCATACCGAAACCGAATACAGAAGACTTCAGTGGAGTTTTACATCGCCAAAGCACGTCTGAACGCCAACTGCTCCCAGGGCACTGGAGCTGCATTCATTCTGCAGGCTCGAAAGCACTCTGACAACAGTTGCCAGACAGTATTGTGTTATAAAGAAGTGCATCAAAGGACTGGCGCGCTAATACTTGTATAACTTCATATGGTTTATAATTTTCTGGGAGAAATTTTTATGAGGTATTTTTGTCAGCTTGGATATCATCGCGAATTAAGGAATACCTGTGCTAATATGAAAAAAAATCGTTATGTGACACTTAGACTCCCATGTCAGTTGCATCATGAATACACAGGCTTTCATCTTTTTAATTTTTACTCTTAATTGACACCATCTTGTTTACCAACATCATAATCAAGGAAAATGAAAAAATGACTTTATAAAGATATGTTGCGACGCCTTTGACACGTTTCACGTATTTCTGGGCGTTCTTTGCAGCCATTTCTGTATCCTTTGCAGCCAGTTCTGCATCATTTACAGCCATTTCTGCATCCTTTGCAGCCATTTCTGCATCCTTTGCAGCCATTTCTACATTCGTTGCAGCCATTTCTACATTCGTTGCAATCATTTCTACATTCGTTGCAGCCATTTCTACATTCGTTGCAGCCATTTCTACATTCGTTGCAGCCATTTCTACATTCGTTGCAGCCATTTCTACATTCGTTGCAATCATTTCTACATTCGTTGCAGCCATTTCTACATTCGTTGCAGCCATTTCTACATTCTTTGCAGCCATTTCTGCATCCTTTGCAGCCATTTCTGCATCCTTTGCAGCCATTTCTACATTCTTTGCAGCCATGTCTGCATCCTTTGCAGCCATTTCTGCATTCTTTGCAGCTATTTCTGCATCCTTGGCAGCCATTTCAGCATCATTTTCAGGTAGCTCTGCGTTCTTCGAGTCAATCTGCACTCTTATTTGCGCAAGCGATCCACCTTCTCTGCATCATTTCTATAGAAATCAAACGCTGCCTCCAGCGCCTGCCGGGTCTCCGCGTCCACCTGGAATTCTTTGGCCTGATCGCAGTCGCGCTTAGGGCTTTCTGCTATCGTGCTATCGTTTATCTTGATGGCATTGTGTGGCTGGGGATATATTACATATAAATATCAAACAAACCTACAAAGCTACAAGTCTTCCTCTATTGCCATGTTTTTTGGCGATTGCTAAACGCTAACAACAACAACAACAACAAAGTACGCTGTCAGATGGAAAATCAACGTCACAGGGCGCGCCTCAGGGCCTGGGCGCGAAAGAAGGCCGCGCCGCCGGCAGAATCGGGGGCGCCGGCGTCAGCCAGCAGGCAATCGACGAAACGCCGAGTTCGCGCTTGTCCTCACCGGTAGGGCGCCTGCAGCGTAAGCAGCAGCACCTCCTGCACCGGCTCGGGGCAGTACGACTCGGCGCGGATGACATGGCCTGCCAGCTGGAGTCGCCGACGGCGCAAAAGTTGACTTGGACGGTCCAGGCCGGCGCGGCGATAAAGTGCCGCGTTGGAGACCCGCTCGTAGCTGATCTTAAAGGCGGCGCGCAGCAGGCCAGCGTGCGCCGCATCGACTTGTTGCTCGAGCGAGTCCGTCAGCGTCCAGGTCTCGGCGTTGTACAGCAAGACGGTCTCGATCACCGCCCGAAACAGCGCCGCCCTCTGGCGATCTGGCAGGGCCTCGGACTGCAGGACCGACCTTATCGAACGGAAGGCAGCCCAGGCAAGTCCTCGGCGACGCCGCAGGTCTTCGCGGACGTCAGGGACTAGACCGCCGAGGTAAACGAACTGCTGACAGCGCGGAAGTTCTGTCGCCTGGCCGTCAGCGCCTCGGCAGGATATTGCAGCCTCGATGGTGCTCGGCACGCAGAGCACGACGGTCTTCTGCGCGTTGACCACCAGGCCGACACTCGCTGCAACGGCAACCAGCCTGTCCAGCTGCCGTTGGGCGCCCTCGACGGTCGAGGACAGCAGGGCGAGATCGTCGGCGTAGCCAAGCACGCTGAGCCGCCTCTCCGGTTGACGTCGACCCACGCGTCGCCGCAGCAGAAAGCCGTCTTCGTTGGTAGGCAGAGCGTCCGTAGCACCCAATCAAGCACCAGAATAAACAGGAACGGCGCCAGCGTATCTCCCTGGAGCACCCCGGAGGATGTCTCGAAGAAGTCCGACAGGCCGTCCGGTGTCGAAACTGCAGCAGTCGTCTCGCGGTACATCGCCATAAACGCTAAGCTCGAAGTTAAACTAAGCAATTCGCTACTCAAAGTAGTCTATAAAAGCGGAAAAAGTTTTTTAAAATCTCCAAAATTTTCAAAAACTAAGTTACAAAATATGTTTGGCAGTTTGCTTGTCAAAGTTGCAAAACATGCTTCGTAAAAACCTGGAAAACTTTATCGTTGTTTTAGCTAAATTCCGTTGCTTAATTTGACCGAATGCATTATGTGAGGTCATCATAATAAAACTATATGCGGTTATCAGGCTTACATCATTAGAAGGATGATAATGTTTTATATGAGGTCATCCTGATTGCACCATATATGAGGTCATCCTGACTGCATCATTTGAGGTCATCCTGATTGTATCATATGAGGATCAATTTTCGATACATAAAAAGGAAAAGGGCGTCAGCTGTGAACGTCAAACCTCATTTTCAAATAAATGACTGGGAGGTAAATCTCCAAAAACTTAGTTACAATCGATTTTTTGCTAGTTTGCTTGTCAAAGTTGCCAAACATGCTTCGAAAAAGCCTGGAAAACATTTTAGTTTTTTAGCTAAATTCCGTTGCTTAACTGAACGGAATGATGGATTACCCAAGGCATGAAACTCCGTGCCATAAAAGCCTGTTTATAATCCATGTTATATATTAGTTTTGCTAAAACATTTAAAAAGTTTTCATAGCCCTTTATTTGGGCCGTGAAAAGTGCAACTAACGTTTGAGCTGGGTTTTCTTATTTTGTAAGCAACTAAGCGTTAATTTGCTAAAATTAGAAGCAATGCTAAAAAGCAAGGCTGCTATTGTATGGCTGCCAGAAAGACAGGCGCTGCAGTATGCATCTTTGCCATAAAGATGCTCAAATTCCAGTTTAGTCCAGTTAACTGCGGACTGTCAAAATAGACTTGGAAAAAGACTTGGGCCTTGAACAATAGCAGCCCGCACTCCGAACTCCACAATTGGACTCGAACTTCTCCCTTGCGCACTACAAATTCGCTCGTGCCTTCTAAAGCTGCGGGCCTACGAGCCTTAAACGAGTCTATTTATTGTACAACCAAAGTTTTATGAAATTTAATGGCTGCTCACAAATCCAAGTTGTTGAAGGAACTTTTACGAGCCACAAGTGTAACAGACATGAATTTTCAATTTTTCAGTTTTGTTCTGAGAATTTTCAAAGGTGAGGTTCAGATTCAGCGCTTCATCACTACCCACCTAGTTCTCTATCAAAAACTTGGGGCATTTATGACAAAAATATGTTAATACTAATTTTTTATGAATAATAAAAATGTCAATTCTCGTCAACAGAAGCGTTGGCTACTAGAATAAAGATAGAAGTTTATAAAATTTGGAAGTAAAACTTACTATATATACGAGCGTACGATTTGCACCAAAAATATGCGCCAGAAATGTTCCATGGCTGGAAAAATTCTACAAAAACATCAATTAAAAAAAATTTTGTCTTATTTTTTGTGCAAAACTTTACCGTGGGAGTAGAAAATTTCAGCATCAAAACTTGCGTTGGTCAAAAAGTTCTGCTTGTAAAAAAACTCACATTATTGAAAGGAAACTGTTAGGCATAACGCCAGCCGCAGGACCTCTATTTTTTTTCTGTTGTGTTCGCGTCCCCCTTGTACAGCAGCGAGGTGAGGTACAGGTTCAGAGCCAGGTCGCCGCCCGCCTGATTGGCATTGAAAACATGACGACATCTGGGACACTGGGCCTCCAGGATGTGTCCAGAAAACTCCCACACGTGGGGCTCCACCGATCAGTTTGGGCACGGGTATGTGCACTCCCGCAGGCCCTTCAGCGAGGTGAACAGTCGCTCTGCAACACTCGGTCCGTGCTCTTTGAACGCGGCTTTCTCAGCCTCCGACAGCTGGTCCTCATCCCAAAACACATCGATGAACTTCATCCTGAGCACGTCGGCGCTCTGAACTCTGAAGAAGCCGCCGTCGCCCCAAGCTGAGCCCCATGAGTTCATCAGCCTCAGGCTGTGCCTGTCGAAGCTCATCAGCACCACGGCGTGCCCGAACATTTCGGAGCCTCCCTGAATTCCGAGTCCATTTTTAAGGTCGGCCTGAGTGAGAATGCCGTTGGGATTCCTCTTGAAAAACTCCTTAAAGTTGTCCCACTCCGGTTTGGTGAGCCGAAAAGTTGCCACAACTGGCTGTTTGGCGATGATAACTTCCAGTGCGCCCTTCTCATCGACCTCCTTGCACTGCAGCCGGTACTCCGAACACACCTTCCTAAGTACCTGCGCTGTGGGGGCTCTCTTACTTCCAAATTGAGCCACGGTCTTGTCTCTGACGTGGAAGAAGTCCGGATATCCGCCGTCCCGACCCACCACTCGCAGCATGCCCAGGTGCATGGCAATGGCCGATGCGACTGCATAGCAGGTGAGCCCCTCTTGCTTCTTCGGTTCAAGGCCGTCGTTGGCCCTGTTGATGTACAGGTCGAGGTTCACGTCCGCCAGCACGTCAGACAGCGCGTCCTGAGAGCACACGCAGCTCTTGGCGATGTCGCAGACCTCATCGATAAGGTCAGGGTGATTGATCTGGAAGAACAGCCTGGTCCCTTTTTTATCCGTGTCGATTGTCCAGCCCCTTCTGATGAACAGGGTGCGCGGGATCTTCTGAGTGGAGACTGCAGAGCTCATGTTAAACATGAATTTGGCGGCCTTTTTCCAGTTGCTGCCAGCAGTGCTGTACAGACGGCGCGGAGCATCGATGTGGCAGTCCGTGATGAAGCATGACACGACTGTCACGTCTAGTTCTTTTAGTTCTTTACGCAATTCGATGTTGCTTTGGTCCGACTTGTCTGATGGCTCTCCATCAGACAAAATGAACAAAAGTTTGAATTTGCTCTCATACTCTGTGACACTAAAAATGTCTTTTGACGTAGCCAAAGCCTGCATCAGAGGGGTGGCCCCGTAGATGTACGGCTCGATGCTGTCAATGAGCTCGTTGACTTGCTGGTCAGTCAGCTCGGTCTTTTCGTTGGTGGAATGCAGGATTTTCCGCGCTTTGTGAGAATTCAATATCGATGCAGGTGGCGGACAATTTTTTTTAAGATAGTAATCTTTGCCTGTTTCATAGTAATCAAATTTAGATTGGTCAAGTGGGACGATAATTTTTTTTGAAAGCTCCGTCTTGCATTGCTTGACAACTTTTTTAACTTGCTTGTTTTTCGCCTTATCAGTTTCGTTTTTAACCACTGCGGCGCCTGTCGCTGCTACCCCCGCTACTGCCGCTCCAATCAAAAGAGGGGGGAAAAAAATTCCCATCAGAGTAAATCCAACCGCAGCTCCAGCTGCAGCCGGTGCTGTTTCTGCACTGTTAGCTAATTCCTTCCCCGAACAAACCTTTCTGCACTCCTCTGGTAAAAATTCATACACAACTTTCCTCCTGAAATCTGGATTTGTTTCAAGAGCATCCAGAATCATGCAGGCCGTGCGCAGCTTATTGACATGGCTTGCCACCAAGTCTGCGTTGGCCCAAATTCGAACTCGTGGTGCACCATTTGCCTCAAGAATTGTTAAGGCCTTGTTGACTAGGTTATGCATAGAATGATCTTTAAACTTAGTTTCAAGCAACTTATCAATCCTGTCTCTTTCTCTCTGACCAGCCTCAAGAGAGGCCAGGATGTCGAAAACCTGTGGCTCCAACCTGGCTCCAACGCCGCCCAAGAACACGAGGTTGGTCGGTGACACGTCGTGCTCAACCAGCTGGTCGGCCACCTTGAAGATAGAGCGGACCCACTGGTTCTTCGATGCATACCCGGCGGCGCTAGTCGCCATTTCACGGCTGAAGCTTCTCTTCATCGAGCCGGACACGTCCAGCAGAGCCCCGGTGAGAACTGACCGCACGTGGCGCTCCTGGGCATAATTAGCGGGGTTATGTTGCCCCGCATTAATTAGCGTTTAATACAGTTATTTATTATTATCAGGCATACATTCGGTTGAAAAATACCTACCATTTGAATTTATGTACAGATACGCTCGTAGAGCCGCAATGTGATTTACGAGAATAGCTTAAAGTAGGTTGTTTTTAGCACGAATTAAAAAATGTATTTTGGTGGTTGAATGCAGCTGTTAGGGACGTATTTATAGTATAAAATTAAACAAAAAAATTAAAAAACGCAGGTGAAAAAAATTTTTAACCATAAAGTTTCTAATTAAAAAGTGTAGGAATTTATTCTCAAGACATCTGACGCACCTGGCAAATTATTTTGTTAATTCAAATTTAAACGCATCCACAAACCGGCGTAAAGCGATAAATGATCGGTTGTAAAAAAATTTACTGAATTTTAATGCACACTTCGAGGCAGGCAGCATTGCCACTGAAATCTCATAGCTTTCAGTGTCAAGATTGTGCTGACAATGAATTAAAAAATATTTTGAGCTTATTCAAGTCTGGAAGTCAAGCTGTTAGGTT
The DNA here is from genome assembly GCA_950096795.1 of Macrostomum cliftonense. Taxonomy (NCBI): domain Eukaryota; kingdom Metazoa; phylum Platyhelminthes; family Macrostomidae; genus Macrostomum; species Macrostomum cliftonense. Next base: position 241,610 of record CATNEM010000014.1, read on the forward strand.
AGCAATTAACTTGGTCATCACTCTGACAGGCCACGTTTTGCCTTGTGCCAACAAACAGCGCCAGAATTTTCGGAGATCCGCTTACAAAACCATACGGGAGAAAATTTATAATATTAAGCTCATGCATTGGTATTACGCTTGGTTTAAAAAGCGAAGAAGATCAGAATGATAGATATATAATAGATAAGAATAGATAAGAACGTAAAGATTGGAGCGCAGTGGCTCCAGTATCTTCAAAAATCGATAGAAAATGGGGTGGGTACACCCATCACCCAATCACGCTCGCAGACGCCCACTACCCCTAGCCAACTCAGCGCTCCACACAATTCACAAGGCAAAAGGCTGCACGATTTTGAGACAGGCGCTGTAGTCTCAGAACTGGGTAAAACTTATCATAAGGTAATTCTATTTGCATTATGTGAGGTCATCATAATAAAACTATATGCGGTTATCAGGCTTACATCAATAGAAGCATGATGATGTTTTATATGAGGTCATCCTTATTGTATCTTATGAGGTCCTCCTAAATGCACCATATGAGGTCATCCTGATTGCATCATATGATGTCATCCTGATTGCACCATATGATGTCATTGTTGTGACTGTCGCATACGCTGGTATTATGTATACAATCAATTGACTATTTTAGCGCACTCAAACCTTTCATGTAAAAGTATATTATTGTTTTACTCATTAAAAGTTTACGGCGTCTGCGTGTAACCCCTCCCCGTGCAGTCTAAGCCGGTTTGTCGGCCAGTTGGGTGTTAGCCTTAAGTCGTCTCACTCATGCTTGCGCTGAGTTTGCCCCAATGCCTTTCTCGTCCCTCCCGCGTGGATTGGCTGTTACTAGTATGCTCAGTTGATGTACGTTTTTTTGGCCAATCGTCAATGTCTCACCCGCTCTCGCTCACCGCGCTGTCTCCCCCAGTTTTGCCCACCCCATCCTGTGATTAGTAGCAGATAGCAGTATTTATTCTTGGGCGCGGCCCAACCGCCCAGCGCTGGTTTTTTTAGTTTCTCCCGCGACTGCCCTTAGGCATAAAACCACCGTAAATACGGTCTCTTACTGCGAAGTAGAATGCAAGACGGGGCTTCTAGGACAGAACTTTTCACGTCCATCATAATCTACATTCTTTAAATTTATTATGCCCGCACAGTTAGAAAAAATAGGGGGATCGACTTTCATGGAAAAACATCCATCATAATCTAGATTCTTTTAACTTATTATACCTACATAAATAATGAAAATTAGGGCTTGACTTTCACGGATAACCATTCAACGTAATCTAGATTATTTAAACTTAGTTGATCCCAAAGAAATCGAAAAAAAATCACCTTAAAAAATCTTTGAAAAAAAATCATAATCCAATATCCATTAATTTGCTTATCCCAGCGAGTTCAATGCATCTCCCGCTTTCATCCGGAGACACTGAACCTAAGCCTCATTCTAGCAACTTAAAGACATTCAAGCAACAACTCAGGGTACTCACCCCGAAAAAAAATTTTACATTCTCAATAAAAATGCTTCCAATCGTCTCTCCAAGTTCTTACTACAAACTGCATGAACCCAATTACAAATCTAAGTACCAATGCAAGAAGGAATGTACAGATTATATGAAAAAATTCTGGCCTAACATTGAACCAACCATCCTGAATCTTAATCAAGCGGTTAAGACTCACTGGCGTTATTTACATGGGGTAACTAATTAAAGATTACGACAGCTACTATAACTTTGCAGAAATTATTAAGCAACTGTAAAGCATAGCTGCAACTCTACTGCTATTATTAGCAACTGTGAGTCATGGAAAAATTGGCCAAAAACGGAGGCCGAGGCCAACTTTTTGAAAAATAAATTCGCAAATCTGGCCTCGGTTCTGGCCTCGTTTTGTGGCCGCGTACATTCTCTCCACGCGCGCCGCTAAAAATAACTTCTATACTGGGCGAATTTCTCTACCCCTTTTTTAGCAGTCTTCCCAATTCCTTACTTAGAGAAACGACCAAAGGGAAGAAAAGGGCGAGCAATGTGAGCCGAGATTGCTGACTCAGGCTTTAGGGGAAGAGCATTGAGCTTCTCTCCCTGTCTATCCGAATAGCTACTTTTCTTTCCCACAAGCTCGGGCGTATAGTCTACGTAGTCCACACATCTTTCACACACAGTGTACACTGAGTTTCCATGGTGTATTTCCACGGTCTATTTACTGATCCTCCCTTCCGTCACATACCAAAGAACAGCTAGCTTCGCTCGTATTCAGCAAAGTTTAAACTCAAATTTATCAAAACACTTGACAATGGCAGCGCGTACTGGAATCTCGGATGAGCTCGCAGCTCTTTCGGCAACTTCAACTCTAACTATTTCGTCACAAGAAGAGCTAGAGCTTCTCGACGAGACGCAACAGACCCAAAAGACGCAACAAAAGGAAACACTAGATGAGGCGCTAAAGCTTTTTAACGACATGTTCAACGATCTACCAACCAAGAAAAAAGAGCAGTGGAAGGAGAAAAAAGACAATATCGTTTTAAAACTCAAAGCGGCTTTTGAGGACGAGACTGAGGATGATGAGGAGGAAGATTTAACGGAGGAAGAGAAGCAGAAAATCAAAGCTGAAAAGAAAAAAGAGCTGGTAAATCAACTCAAGGACGAATTAAAGGCCAAAGTTATTAAAGGCTCTCTTGTACACTCAACTGAAATCTATGGGTGTACATACACGAAAAGAGAGTCACTCAAGACTGCTCGTGACCATCTTGCCGAAATCAACCGACGCATCGACCAAAACCACAAAAATATAATCTACTTTGCTGTTCTGGCCGACCAAGTCGTCAATACTGTTCGAGAGAAATATAAGGGAAAAAGAAAGTTGTTTCTGAACTGGTTGGCGACGAACGAAAAGGTGATAATGATGAAGAAGTCAAAGGCATACTTTTACATGAAACTGGCGACCGTGGCTGAGAGATTTCCTACAATCCAGCAACTCTCTCTGCCTTTAAGGAAAATGCAGTCAATTTTGCCTCTACTGCCGGAAATTTGCTCTCACGACGAAACGTTTTGGACGAATCTTCAATAAACTTCATTCATTCTAAGAATTTTTGCTATAAAATTATTCTACGCTTGTATAAATGATTTAACTCCCGCTGCTACGGTAGTATATTTTTACTGCTAGAAAACGTTAGGACCTTTTTTTCCAACGCCGTTGGAATTTTTTGAGTCGCCACTGTGAACATAATAAATCAGAAGACCAGAATGACATAAGAAGGTCATTTGATTCCAACGCCGTTGGAATTTTTTGGCTAGCCTGTTTAATCATTAAAGCATGCGTTACTATTGCATAGCCTTCTGTATTCCGATTTCTTTTAGGAGTCTTCCCATTTCCTTATTTGGCGCGTGCAATACGAAACCAGCGGACTTGTAAGGCCCGCCGGTCCGTGGCCGGCGGGAAATAAAAGTAAGGATAGCGAAGGCGGTGGTTCTTTGGTTGTTTCTTTGGTTGTAAATGAGGAGCAATGAACAATTAAGTTCGTACGTTTATTTGATGAGGTTCGCATGCTGTGTATTTATATACTTCGTAAGGGATGACCGGAAAGTTCTAGAAGTTTCTTTAATTATAACAAATTAAATATTGATAACTTATACGACTATAATTTATGAGATCAAAAGGGTAACTGCTCAGGCTAAAATTAATTATTGACTACTAATAAATGCGCAAACGATATGTATCTATTGTAATGGAAGTTTCTGGAAAGTTCGATTTGATTTAAGCGATCTGGGGAATTTTCTAGAATGATGATTAATGTTTATGCTAAAAGTACGCTACAACAGTCCCCCCTCTGAGAACGGAGTCACGTGTAATAAAAAGTTGTGAATGAGAGGGTGAACTACAGATAATGCGATAAATACATGAAAAAAGTTACGCATTTGCTTGGTGAAAGGGAAAATATAGGATTGTACTGTTACATACTATGTTGGTCAAACGTCATGCTTGGACGAATGTAGTATCTTGGTGTAGCATTCGGAGTCTTCCTGGCCGCTACTCGTGCTCTCGTCCGTGATGCTCCGGAACGGCGGATTGTCGACGTGTGGAGTCGACCTGCGGAGATGCCAAAGATTGCAGACAGACGACCCTGCGTAACTACGGGCGCGCTCTTCGGAGCAGGAGTCGCTCTGCGGCCGGGGCATCCCGTCAAGGTCGCACCGAGTGAGCGGAAGATGCTGGCTTGCGGATTGGCTGGCTGGTGGGCCTCCGGGTTGTCGAAATCCCTCGTGGAAGGGTGTGCATGCTGAAGTTGACTCGCCGGTGGTGTCAGCCGCGTTAGGTTGCAGTGGAACGTCGGTGGATCATTCGGTAAGGAAGTAGGTTGAATTTGAGGCGTCTTCCGAATCACTGTGGTAGTTGCTGAGTTCGGATGAGTATACGATCGGACGGCCGTTGGATGCCCGTGTAGGCATTTGTGTTTTTGGTCGTCGACCGTAGTCTCAAGCCGACTGCTGTCTGTGATGTACGCGGGTGCGTGTAGGACAGGCTGATTCACTAGGCTGTTAAGTGCGTTACAATAGCGAATTGCGACTGAGTGGTGACGATGCGATGGTACAGGCGATGATGACGGTGGCGAAGAGTTGCTCACATAATGTAGTTATTTACATGGCGATTGTACAATGCGACGCCTCACCGGACCAGTTGTAAGGCCCGCCGGTCCGTGGCCGGCGGGAAATAAAGGTAAGGATAGCGAAGGCGGTGGTTCTTTGGTTGTTTCTTTGGTTGTAAATGAGGAGCAATGAACAATTAAGTTCGTACGTTTATTTGATGAGGTTCGCATGCTGCGTATTTATATACTTCGTAAGGGATGACCGGAAAGTTCTAGAAGTTTCTTTAATTATAACAAATTAAATATTGATAACTTATACGACTATAATTTATGAGATCAAAAGGGTAACTGCTCAGGCTAAAATTAATTATTGACTACTAATAAATGCGCAAACGATATGTATCTATTGTAATGGAAGTTTCTGGAAAGTTCGATTTGATTTAAGCGATCTGGGGAATTTTCTAGAATGATGATTAATGTTTATGCTAAAAGTACGCTACAGACTCACTACCCAAGCAGCCGCCAACCCCCAGCCCTAGCTTAGTCTTTCCAAAAATGATTCCTTTAACTAACTTACGCGCAATACTTTCTCTAAACCCGCTCGATGCTCCCATATTGTCTAGCCTTTTAAGCATCTCTTTATCCCATCGGTGTTTTTAATTTGGGAAGTCGCGATACTTTATATCGTGTTCCATACACACCTCGTCAAGTTCATCTACAGGCTCATGACCTGGATTAGGCACATTGTTAGAATCTAATTGTATTTCAAGAGGGTTCAAAGGTCCGCAATACTTATATCCAGGGATTGTCCAACCTTGGCTTGGGCGAGGAAGCTTTTCGATTATTCCGTGAATGTCTGGCATTTTTATTTTAAAAAAATAAATAAATAATGACTGAGAACAAATTACAAGCAATCTATTACAACGACAGCGGTTATTTTATCGGAAATAATGCCGTCTCCAAATTAACAGAACTCAGTAAAGAACCAAAACAAATAGTAGAAAAATGGCTGTCTAAACAGGCTGTTTATCAAGTCTATTTCCCACCTGTTAAATTTACAAGACCCCACTTCAACATCTATAAGCCTAACGAGGCGCACCAAGCTGATCTTCTGTTTCTCCCAAATGATTCTGGTTATAAGTACGCTCTTACAGTTATTGATGTAGCTTCGCGTTATAAAGAAGCAAGACCGCTGAAAACAAAGAAGTCAGAAGTTGTAGCAACTGCTTTTCAAGATATTTACGAAAATTCACCTTTAACCTTCCCAGAAACATTGATGACCGATCCGGGTAAAGAATTCATGGGTCGAGTTAAAACTCTAATGCAAAAAAATAATACAAAAATTCGTTACGGTAGAACCGAGCTTCACAGGGATCAAGCCTTCGTAGAAAGATTTAATCTAACTTTAGCCAAGCGACTATTTACTAAGCAGACAGCAGAGGAGCTCAAACTGAAGAGCGGACAATACTACACCAAATGGAAAGACCAACTCCCAGTAGTAATCAGTCAGCTTAACAATGAAGTTTCTCGCATGACAGGCCTAAAACCTTCAATTGCTATTAAACAAGACAAAGTTCAGCCTAAATCTCACAATCCACAACAAAAAAATTATCCAAAGCTCCCAGGAGTTTATTCTCCGGAAATTCTCACTAATTCTGAGTTTGTTCGATTCCTTTACCTGCCGGGAGAATTAGAAAAGGACACAAAGAGACGAGCAACTGAGCCCTATTTCAGTTTAGATGTACATAAAATATACAGGCACTTTACAACAGCAACTGGTGACTACTATTTTCTTTCTCAAGCCTTTAATCCTAAATCCCCTACAAGATCATTTGCCAGAGCAGAACTTCTCGTCATTCCAAGTGACACAGAAATAAATTAAAAATAAAAATGTACAAAAAAATGATCGAAACCAGAACAGTCAATAAAATTAGCAAAATCATCGAATCTAAAAAACCTGGTTTTGTAACTATCAAGGGCATGAAAGTGAAAGTCGATCCGTTACAGCAGCAAATCCATTGTAAAGATTGCAATCACAGCATTACAGATGAAAAGACAGGTGGAATCCTGCCTCTCGCTGCACTGATTCCAATCATTGCGGGTGCAGTTGGTGCAGCAGGTGGAGTTGCTGGAGGTGTTGCAACGGCTGTGAAAGCGGGCAATGACAGAGCTCACCAGTTAGAGATGCAGAAAATCGCCAGAGAAAAGGGAGTCACAATTAAAGCGGGTGAAGGCGGCCTTTGGGAAAACGAAAACATTTCAAAATCCGACGTCATAAAAGCTATAATGACATTGCATAAAGCAGGATTTACAATGCTCCGGATGTGAAAAGATAAAAGCAGGGATCTGATCAGTAATACTCAAATTAATCAAAAGTTGTTAGTCCAGAGAAGTTTAAGCAAAAGCTGAGGGTGACCACCCAAAAAATTTTTTTAAACTTATATAAAAAAATGCCGAAAGCAAATCCAGCAAAAGATTCTGTAAAGATTCTTATTTTTCCCAAAGCCAAAATCTTTCATTTCAGGACAAAAGCAAATATCTTCAAGAACTCTGTAAGCAAAAGTTCAATACAGACCCCGGGTACTTAGGCAGCTATGAGAAACAATTAGAAATAATAAAGCAACTACAGTCATCAAATCAGTACACCCCAGTAAAAAACCTAGCAGCTGAACACCAACAGAAGAGCCGCAACCTAGTTAACAAGTACCAAACTCTCACAGGGCAAAATTTACCTAAATACCCACAGAATAAACAGGAACAGGATGACCTGGAAAGAACAATCCACCAAATTGAGTCAGAGATGAACCAAGAAGACATTCAATTTGCAAAGAGAACTTTTACAGACCACTACATAGAGTACACCATTCCCGCCAAACACAACACAACAACATCCAACACAACAACATCCAACACAACGACACCTGACATAAATGACTTCAGAGATGACATTCAATCAGTTATCAATCACACACTTAAAACTCGCAAAACCTTCAAGCTTCAGCTGTCGTTTTTATTAGAATTTTATATGCCTACGAAACCTACTGAACATCTTGAATATTACATGACCAGTAAGGCTTCACCCTTTAGTCCAACCGATTCACCAGACCCTTTTCTACAAGAAGTTAGTAAAAAGATTGACGCCTTTACATCAAGAGGTTCTGGTTGGGTTGTTACTGGGATTCGAAAAGTCTCAGTTATGATTTTCAAATTCGATCCCCTTAAAGCTTCTTCTTACCTGGAGCTGCCAACAAAGCTCGCCAATAAAAAGGCATGTATCAACGTGAAGAACTATGACAACTGCTGCGCTTTGTGGGCGGTTTTGTCAGCATTATTGTACGACAAGGATCGAGCCCATCCTGAAAGAACTTCACATTATAAGACGTACTTTGACAAGTATTTTACCAAGTGTATCAGCAAAGGAATATTATTTGAGAAAGGAGGTTTAGCAGTCTCTCAAATCCCAAAACTAGAGGAAGTGTTTAATAATAAAATCAGAATCACCGTCTTCGAGTGGAATGAAAGCAAAGAGAAAGTTGAAATTGTTAGGAGTAGCAAGAATATTCTAGACGAAGAAGCAGCCAGGCGCACTGATGTCGATCTTCTGATAATTGGAAACTTACAGTCTGAAGCCCATTATGTTTGGATTAAAGATCTTTCCAAGCTAATTCACAAGCAAATGACCAACCACAAAGAAGCCGTATCTATCTGCAGATTGTGTCTGAAGTATTATTGTGGTGGTAAAGAAACTCGGGAGGCAAAACTCACAGAGCATGAACTCACCTGTGAGGACCATCCAACTAACTGCTCTCTTCCTTTCGGTAACCAGAAGTATTTACGGTTTAAAAATTATCACAAGATGGAGAAACTTCCCTTTATTGTATTTGCCGACTTTGAATGTTCAATTCTCGAAAATAAAACCCCCGATACCCAGAAAAAACACGTCCCAAATTCAGTAGCATACGTTTGCATTGGAAATCTCGGACATCTTGGAAATTCTGATATCATCGAGTATAACCACTTCTTTGGGGAAGACTGTGTTAAACAGTTTATATTTAGAATGCTAGAGTTACGTAGAAAATTTAGCTCAATCCCACCTGTGCCAATCAATATGACCGATCAGGATGAGATCAATTTTCAATCGGCAACCCATTGCTACATATGCAGAAAACCATTTGAAGACAGTTTAAAGAATCCGAAAGTTAGAGACCATTCACACATTCAAGGAAATTTCAGAGGTGCCGCACACAACACCTGCAACCTAAAGCTAAAAAATAACATCCACGATTTAAATATTTTTCTACATAACGCTCGCTCATATGACCTGCACCTAATTGTTGAAAGAATAGGTGAAATAGAGGGCATTCACCTCGACTGCATAGCTGAGAACAAGGAAAAGTTTAAATGCCTCAACATAACAGAGGTGGGGGCGTCCGGTTCACTAAGTGGTTCTTCTGGTTTGGTTAAAATCAAGGATTCTTATCAGTTCCTAGCAGCCAGTCTAGACGCCCTAAGTAAAAATCTAACAGATGAGCAATGCACTTATACAAAAATCCTGGCAAAAATATTAGCAAAACAAGATCCCGAATCTTTCAAGCTACTCAGAAAGAAAGGCTTCTACCCTTATGAGTATGTGACGGGTTCGCACATCTCGCACGTCTTTGAAGGTGAACTTCCACCAAAAGAAAAGTTCTTCTCTCAGCTAACAAACTCAGGAATTTCTGACAAAGACTATGAGCACGCACAAACAGTCTACAAACATTTCAAATGTCAAAACTTTTTTCAATACCACATGCTTTATCTTTACACTGATGTTTTTCTTTTGGCCGATGTGTTTCAAACCTTCAGAAACACCTGGTACACAGCATATGGTCTTGATCCCGCACACTATGTAAGTTTGCCTGCTACCAGCTGGGAATCTCTACTTAAAATGAAATGGGATGAAGACCCAGACTGGTATGTTGAACTTCTAACCGACATTGACATGTACAATTTTATAGACACAGCGAAAAGAGGCGGCATATCAATCTGCGTGAACAGATATGGAAAGGCGAACAATCCATATCTCGAATCTTATGACCCTGCGAAACCCTCAAATTATATCGTTTATTTAGATGCCAACAATCTCTATGGTTGGGCAATGAGTCAAGACTTACCTGTGAGAGACTTCCAGTGGCTCCCCGTATCACAAATTCCTTTCGAGTATTCAGCATCAGCGTTTTCAGCTCCAGCGTTTTCGATACCTGCGATTTACGAGGTTGACGTAGAAATTCCCTATGAACTCCATGATCATTTCTCTGACTTTGCGCCATTCCCGGAGAATATTAACTGCCCAAAGATTATCGAGCACCCAGATGGCTCGTGGAACCTGTCTACAGAAAACGAACACACAGCGAAACTCACCCAAAACCTACACAACAAGACTCGCTACAAAATTCATTATAAGCTGCTACAGTACTTCATATCCTTAGGCTGTAGGGTCACAAATGTACATAGGGCCCTCAAATTTACAGAAGAAGCGTGGATGAAACCCTACATAGAAAAGAACACCCAGTTCAGAGCCAAAGCAACCAATAACTTTGACAAGGATCTGTTCAAGCTAGGCAAACAACTCTGTATACGGCAAGACTCTTGAAAATGAGCGCAACCGCACAAATCTAAAACTCGTCACCGTTCATGAGCGTGACATCATTCAGAGAAATATTTCTAAACCGACTTTTAAGGAACTTCACGTCTTCAACGATTACTTAGGGGCTGTTCTATTCTATAAGACAAAAGCAACACTCTGCAAACCTATATTTACAGGTGTCACTGTGCTTGATGAATCGAAGCGTCTTATGTACAGTTTCTTCTATGACATGAAACGACAATACGACACTCGGTTAAAACTTCTTTACACTGACACTGACTCCCTAATTCTAGACATTCAGACTGGGGACATCTATCAGGACATGCTTGAACAAAAAGACCTTTACGATTTGTCAGAGTATCCAGAATCATTTAAAACTTTGAAAGGGGATCAAGTGTTCGACCCATCCAATAAAAAAGTAATTGGTAAAATGAAAGATGAAAAGGCAGGTGATGTTATCTCCGAGTTTATTGGTTTGAGATCAAAATCCTATTTTGTAAAATGCGATGAAAGCGATGAAAGCGATGAATCAGGAAAAATAATTAAGAAGTCCAAGGGAATTCCAAAGCATGTAGTTAAGAACTCTCTACATGAAGAAGCCTACAGAGATGCCCTGTTACATAATAAGAAAACTTTACACGAGTTTGTAAAAATTCAGTCTAAGAACCATCATATTTTTACCATAAACCAGAAAAAGATTGGCCTGTCAGGGGCAGATAACAAGAGGGTTGTCTTTCAAGACAATGTTACGAGTCTTCCGTTTGGGCACTGGAGGTTAAAAACGTAGACTGAAGTGTATGGTTTAAAAAACGTAGACTGAATTTAAAAAATTTGACAAAAAAAATAATGACGACAAATATTTTTCTAGAACAGTTGGCAAAAGAACTAGAAATCCCAAACTTTAGAGGCGTCTTTATGAAGGATACATTACCTGAATCCGGCCACCCACAAGAACCCAAAAAAGAATTTGGCATTGAAGAATGTGGCATCATGAACTTTGACAGTGCTGAGAAACCAGGGTCTCACTGGGTTTGCTGGGTGATTGATCCAAACAGAAAGCATAAGTACTACTACTTTGATAGCTATGGGACGGCTGTTCCTGATGAGCTAAGGGGATATATGGAAGTTCGGTCGCGAGCGACACTCGGAAATAACAACAAGGAACCTCCAAAAATCTACCGCTCAGACTTTATGCTGCAGGGGCTTAGAAGTGATATTTGCGGAGAGCTGTGTATGACTGTTTTATATGCAATGACTAAGACTCGAAAAAGCTATAGGGAAATCATTTTAAGTTTAAATGTTTGAATTCTGTTTTTTTAATTTTTTTAGTTTTTCTTCGAAGCGTGTTTGATTGCATAGTTTTTGAAGACAGTTTCGATATAATTTCTCAATTGGCTCATATCATCAATGCTATTCAAATTCAGACGTACATGCTGCTCACTAAGCTGCTCATAAAGTCTTTGAATGCTTTGAAACTCGTCCTCTGAAATGAACTTGTCTTCGATTGCTTTTGAAATGTAGCCGGTGATAGAAGACTGGATGCTTTTCTGTTTTGCTTGCATTTCCTGCAGATGCTTTAGCTTCTGGCGTCTGTTTCGAGTTAGAGCTCCTGTAACCGCTGAAATGAGACCACACGAGGCCCCAATAATTCCAAGTGGAATAGCGACTGGTGCGGTGATGATGGGAAGTGTAGAAACAGCAGCTGCAGATCCGCTTAAAATTGACACTGACCCGAGAACCATATTAATATACTCGAAAGCTTGACACTGTCTGTTAAAGCGTTTCAGTTTTTTAGAGTTTTTCATAAGGGCGGTTTCAATGTCATTTCGCATTTTCTGAATCTCTACAAGTCGGAACTGTTGAGAGTTGCAGGTAAAAGTATTGATTGTAGGATAGAGATTTTGTACGATGGGTTGGTTCAATTGCTGATTTGATTGGTATTGTTGACTTTTCGAATACTGGGGTGCACTAGGTGTTACAGGTGCCATATTTGGTGCCATATTTGGTGCCATAGGCGGGTCATACAGAGAATCATTTTCGGCCATTTTTATAGGTAAAAAAATAATTTTTCTATTTTACGATCGGGCGTCTTCAATGTCAATGTCAGGGAGATTGTGCTGTCGTTCCAGGCGACTAATTCGTCTCAAAGTTTTCCCCCACTTGTTATAAATTCTATCCAGATAGAGCGTATGCGTGGCAACATCTCTTTCTATCTTTTTTATTTTTGCAACATTTTGATTAATGGTTGTTCTCCAAGCGGTAAATAAGGCATCAGTCTCTGCTTGTGAATAGGAATCAAGGATGTCTCGCTTTTTATTAATCGCTGTTCTAATAGCAGTGTCTTTTGCATTGATTTCCGATTTGAGAGTTTGAGCTAGAGTCTCAACGATGGCGGTCAGCTTTGCTATTTTTGCCCGCAAGTCTTCAATGTTTATTTGATGATGGTGTGCTGACCGTTCCAATTGTTTTAAGCGATCTCTAATCGGTCCGATCTCCGGGATTTTTTCGTCAACGTTAATGTAGCGCCTGTCAAGGAAAGCAAGCGAGTGTGCAGTGGAGCCACTAGTAGATTCACCAGCAAAGTTTATGGACATTTTTGTTTGTTTTTTTTGTTTTATTTTTGAAAAAAAAATTAGGCTACTATTCTTTTCTCTTTGTTAATCATCACGAACTGATAAGGTTTATTCCACTTCTCAAAGCATAGGTTAACAAATTCTTCCTGCGATACCTTGCGATCAAATGGAGGCTTAGTAAAATGGGCAGGAGCAATCACCTCGTTACTTAACCTCTTCAGTCGGTCTTGCGGTATGGTTGGAAACAAGAGGATCAGATTGCAGTTCCCACGAATAGTTTTATTTGGCAACTCAAACCAGTTTTGGGTGATATAGATTACATTACAGTTGTTGTGTCGACCCCTGGTGAAATAGTTTTCAATTTGCTTCTGGGGCCCTGTCATGCAGTCATCAAAGACAATCAAGTGCTTCCTTCCCTTTTCCAGTTCATCAGGCTGAGGGAGAAGTTTAGTTTTAGGATCAATTTGCTGCTCCTAGGAGAACAACTAGCCGCTTGTAGACTTCAGGCATCCCCGTGCCGGTTTTCCCGGTATTTGTGAAGCTTCCGGATTGAAATGAATCATCTGTTGTAGTTGATGTCTCTGGTGATGTCTCTGGTGATGTTTCTGGTGATCTAATGCCTTGGTGTGAAAACTCTGTTTGAAATTCGCTGCATTCTATCTGGTGAGAATTGCTCTAGACGCCTCCATACTTGTGGATTTGCCGTTTTGTAATTAGCTACTTGAGTAGGATCTGCTGTCTCAAGTCGAGAGAGTACATCTTCTTCTGTTAATTTTTGAGGGCTTTGTTGCTGCTGAGGGGTCTCTTGATGCTGCTGAGGGGTCTCTTGTTGCTGAGAGAGTTGCTTTTGCTGTTCCAGGTAATTTATGACTTCTAGCTGATCTGGCAGGTCAAACCATTGTTTTAAGTGCTTATACTTTCTAAAGCTGTTCAGGTTGACCCCATTGTCATATAAAAATTTGAGTATGTCAGGGACTTTAAGGATGTCTATGTCTCTTTGTAAAGCAAATGTCACCAGATCTTTATAATTGTTTAGCTGTTTCGCAGAAATAGTTTCTTGATTTTTAGTTATGAAGTTGAACAATACTTGGGTGAAAGCAACCTTCTTTGAGGTGTTTTCTCCGACCCCGGCCGCGCCTTCTTTGATGACTCCAATACTTTCTTTCGTTATCTCAAGATGATAATCCACAGGATCATTAGAAATATTTTTACGCCAGACACTAACACCAAAGACGAGTTTGTCTTCATATTCTACTGGCCCAAAGAAGTTATCTGTTACTTTAAATTTTTGCTGAGATGAATCGCCAGATAGAATTTTATTCAGCGTATTCTGAAACTGGCTCTCTTGAATCTCATCAACAGCTTCCTTAACTGTTTCAATGGATTTCTTTGCTTCGGTGTATCCCGGCTTGTGAAACTCAGTGGCGGCTTGGATAAACTCATTGTAGGACTGCTGCTCTTTGTTAATTAACCCAGTGACTCGTTTTTCAGCTTCTGCAAGCTTCTCTAAGTCAGAGATGTAATGAGAATTTTTTCGCTTCATTTTTTAATTTTAATTTTTTAACTAAAAAATGAACGATCCTCTGACGCCAGTTTTCTATAAAATCAACAAGCCTATCTTGAGTGATGACAGCACAATCAAAGCGACTCAAGTAAGAGTCCCCAGTCATGAAAATCAGAATGAAACTAATTTGGGCCCTGGTCAAACGCTAACATTCACTTACACTGGGTGTTCATCTCTGGTCAGCGTTCACAGTCTAAGGAGCGGGTTTTACATGACATTCCAATACAAGACTAAAGGTGGTACAAATGCTGCTGGTGCTAATACTGACAAGCATGACGCTGATGTCACGCTAATCAGCAACTTCTGGGCCTACATGTTTAAGGAGTTTAGCGTGTCGAACGGGAGTACAGAGCTGGAGAGAATTGCCAACTTTGGTGTAGTGTATGACACTCAATGTCTCATTGAAAACCCAGATTTTATTCAACTTGGTAGCGGCGCTGGCTTCATCCCTAATGAGGAGAAAGGAGACGTAAATGATTCAGGTTTTGCAAAAAGAAAAGGGAGATATAACTATGCATTGACGGGTGCTGATGATGGCGCAAAGAATCCTCAGTATAGAAATGTAGATATATTTATACCTTTGAGATTCATGAGCGGGTTCTGCAATACATTTAATCGCCTGACCAGCAACTTTAGCTACACGTTTAGGCTTACCAGGGACGATCGCAACACGAGTGTTTGGACAGGAGCTGAGCATACTAGAATGGAAGTTAAGCTAGCAGGAGTTGAGCTGTACTTGGAAATCATTGAACCAAAGACAGCACTGAAAGCTGAATATTTGAAGGCTATTGAAAAAGATATTGATGTTGCTTACACAGCTTACATGTGCAGGGATGAACGCAATGAAAGAAGGCAACAGATTTGTATTAAGGAGGGTTCTTGCAGCAACCCAAGGTACATTATTGTCAGTTTGAGAGATCCATTAACTATAAGTCGTTATGAACATGGAAATGTGCGAACAATTCAGCATGAAATCAGTGATAATCTTTACCCGGCAATGCCACAGAATGGAGATTTTGCAGCAAACAAAATTAGTAAATTTTACTGCGAGCTGGTTGACTTAGCCGTAAAGGAGAACAACGGAATCGCTATTACAGCATCGCAGTTCAAGACTCTTTTCCCCATTTTCGGTGCAGACGTGTCGGCCAGGCAAATGCCTACTGACAACAGTCCGGTGAATATTGTGACCAATATCGACAGAAGTGAGGCAACACCCGTTGACCTTTTTATCATCTGTGCATTTGAGAGGAAAATTAAGCTGAACATGATTAATAATTCTTCGAGTAAGGTTTAAAATATTTTTTTGTAAAAAAATGGAAGCAATTGCTGAAAGACTAAACAATATCGTGTCGCATTCGAAGGAAAGTATCCCAATTACAATAACTGGTCGACTTACAGATTCAAGTGGAACTTTTATTGAAAAACTTGAGCAACCCATTCGTCTGGACCCAGAGGCAAACTACCATGTTTATCTCAATGACTTTACTGGCTGGTCAAATGTCCCCAACATGACAGAAAAGAATAACATGTTTTATTACAAATTGAAACAAAGTGGAGGCGAAGTGAAAGAATTTCCAGTTAAATTCCCTGTGAGCACACAGAGCGTGGATACTTATAATTACTTTCTGGAGAACGTTTTTACCAAAAGGGGGCATTTTGAAACTCCTGATGCTAGCAAACCCGAGAATAAACTATTTCCTGTTAAATTGTCCTATGATCTCACTGTAATGAGAGTGGTTATGCAAGTTCATAAAGACGCAGAGGTAGAGTTTAAAGATGACACTTGGTATCGGGAGTTGGGATTTGAAAAGAAAGTTTACAAGGCGGAAACCGCAGCACCACCCGCAACTCCTTCGCCGGGGGCGGTTATGTTGAGCCGCCAGCCAGCACGCGGTTTATTCATGGCAGAAAATATCGCAGACATTGTTAAGAGTTTGAACATTTTGATCCGAAGCAATCTCAGTCTGGACTGGGTCTTCAAGGGAAAGCGAACAAATATTTTGTACAACATTTCTAACTCAGTTGCTGGTGGACAGATGATTGTTGAGAAGCCCAATCCAGTAAAAAGAGTTGTGCTCTGTAACAAAGAAATTAATGAAATATTGCTACAGTTTGAGACCGAGGATGGAGAAGCTGTTGATTTTAACGGTGAAGAGTTTGCAATGACAATTATTATTGAAAGGATGTGAATTGTCATTGGTACAGCGGTGGCAGGGAAAAGCAAAAAAATTACTGAAAACGAAGCGGGGAAGGCTCCAAACCAGGAATTGGGAAGACTGCTAAAAAAGGGGTAGAGAAATTCGCCCAGTATAGAAGTTATTTTTAGCGGCGCGCGTGGAGAGAAAGTACGCGGCCACAAAACGAGGCCAGAACCGAGGCCAGATTTGCGAATTTATTTTTCAAAAAGTTGGCCTCGGCCTCCGTTTTTGGCCAATTTTTCCATGACTCACAGTTGCTAATAATAGCAGTAGAGTTGCAGCTATGCTTTACAGTTGCTTAATAATTTCTGCAAAGTTATAGTAGCTGTCGTAATCTTTAATTGTTACCCCATGTAAATAACGCCAGTGAGTCTTAACCGCTTGATTAAGATTCAGGATGGTTGGTTCAATGTTAGGCCAGAATTTTTTCATATAATCTGTACATTCCTTCTTGCATTGGTACTTAGATTTGTAATTGGGTTCATGCAGGTTTGTAGTAAGAACTTGGAGAGACGATTGGAAGCATTTTTATTGAGAATGTAAAATTTTTTTTTCGGGGTGAGTACCCTGAGTTGTTGCTTGAATGTCTTTAAGTTGCTAGAATGAGGCTTAGGTTCAGTGTCTCCGGATGAAAGCGGGAGATGCATTGAACTCGCTGGGATAAGCAAATTAATGGATATTGGATTATGATTTTTTTTCAAAGATTTTTTAAGGTGATTTTTTTTCGATTTCTTTGGGATCAACTAAGTTTAAAGAATCTAGATTACGTTGAATGGTTATCCGTGAAAGTCAACCCCTAATTTTCATTATTTATGTAGGTATAATAAGTTAAAAGAATCTAGATTATGATGGATGTTTTTCCATGAAAGTCGATCCCCCTATTTTTTCTAACTGTGCGGGCATAATAAATTTAAAGAATGTAGATTATGATGGACGTGAAAAGTTCTGTCCTAGAAGCCCCGTCTTGCATTCTACTCTGCGAAGACTCAATTTAGTACATGCTGTGTTGATCAGCGCAATAAGTAAATAAAGTGCAACCTTCCGCTGACTCCATCGAGAGCCTACCGTCCATTACACCCTGAACAGTGAGTTGCCACTTCCATTATTGGGGATTCAGCATCAGCATCGTAAAGTCACCAGGGCCTGCGCGTTCGCTGCGACCCTTGGTTGCTGACCTTCAGCCTGCTTGTGCAAAGCGACTGCGGGTTGGCAAGCAGCAGGACTGGAGTGCTGAACGTTCCTGCTTGTGCAGAGCGGAACGTGAGGCCAGCTGGTCCGTCTCGGGACACAACAAGGTCATCCTGATTGCATCATATGAGTTCATCCTGATTGCACCATGTGAGGTCATCTGATTGCATCATATAATGTCATCCTGATTCCATCAAATGATGTCATCCTGATTGCATCATATGAAGTCATCCTGATTGCATCATATGAGGTCATCCTGATTCCATCATATGAGGTGATCCTGATTGCATAAAATGATGTCATCCTGATTGAATCATATGAGGTCATCCTGATTGCATCATATGAGTTCATCCTGATTGCATCATATGAATTCATCCTGATTGCATCATATGAGTTCATCCTGATTGCATCATATGAGTTCATCCTGATTGCATAAAATGATGTCATCCTGATTGAATCATATGAGGTCATCCTGATTGCATCATATGAGTTCATCCTGATTGCATCATATGAGTTCATCCTGATTGTATCATATGAGGTCATCTTGATTGCATCATCATATGAAGATCGATTTTCGTTACATAAAAAGGCGTCAGATTCGAACGTCAAACCTCCCAGTCATTTATTTGCAAATGAAATGAAAAACTCGGCAGCAAGGCTGCTGTTTGTGCAAAACCTGCAACTTTCTTAGAAATCGAACAGCTCGCCAAAGCGCAAGGGCGACACGTACAAGAATGGGTTTATTGCAAATTTTTATATTGTATAATAACTTAAAACTGAGGGAAAATGCGTCTGAAATTGAGGCAAAGCGCGTGCCAGGCGCTCTGGCCGGGCCGCTCATCTTCCGACGGAGGCGGCGCGCCGCTGCATGGCCTCGCGCAGCTCGGCGGCGGAGGCGCAGATCTCGGCCTCCAGCTGCAGCGCCTCAGGTGGCCAGGTCTCCGCCCGCCGCTGTTTCACAGCATCGAGCAGCTCCGCCACGGCCTGATGCGCCAGGTGGCCGAGCAGCCGGCAGGCGTCGAAGCTCAGGCGGCGGCCGGCCGGGCCCAGCCAGGCGCGGAAGCGGCGCAGCTCCGAGCGGAAGGCGCCGCCCCTGCCGTGCCCGACAAGGCTGCAGCGGCGGCTGCGGGCGAACCGCTCGTAGTCAGCGGGGCTGAGGCGCTCGGAGCACCGGCTGAGCCGCTGCAGTCGCTGCTGCCGCTCTGCCTGCAGCTGCGCGAGGGCCTCCGCCACATCTGGCAACACCGACTCCACGAAGGCCGGCAGGGGCGGCTCGCTGCGCAGGGAGAAATCGGGCGCGTGGGATGGCGAATCCAAGGCTTGATGCGGTTAATATTGGGAGGAGAATCCGAAGCTCGGATTTGGATTGTGGGATTCTTTTTGGGAATCTGGGATTCGAATAAGGAATCAAAGATTTGGGAGATTCTAATTAAGTATCAAAGATTCAAGTTAGGTTTTGAAGATTTAGATTAAGGCAGTCGCTATCCTTCCAACCCTTCAACGTCCTAAACAAGGATTTCACAACGCTAAACCTTAATTTAGCTCTAAATGTGCCTTTTTGCTACTCATAGTAGCGCAGATAGTGTTTTGAATGCTTTGAAATTCACTGTTAATTTGCGAAAACGATTCTCACACGCCGCCTCACCAACTGCCAGCTCCATCTGACACCCCGGCCAGGTGCTCAGCGAGCTCCACATCGTCGGCGGCCTCCGCAGCTCCCTCGCCGTCGCCGTCGCCAGAGCAGGCGGTGGCGCGGGTCTCGGCCAGCAGCCGGTAAAACAGAACGCAGTGCGCCAGGGCCCGCCTGTTGGGGCGCAGGGCCGCCACCAGGTCGGCCGCCGTCACCTCCGCCGCCTCCTCCTTGGCGGCAGCGGCGGCCGCGGCCCAGCGGGATAGGCGCAGGCGGAGGAAGTCCTCCACCAGGCTGAGGCTGTCGCTGCAGGGCTCGGGGAGGTCGCCCAGGCCGAGCATCATCTGGCGCAGCTGGTCCGCGTACAGCCGCTGCGGCGGCTCAGCAGGGTCCGCAGCCGCCTCTGAGAATCGGAAAATTCGAGAGAGTGAAGGCCGAAGTGCGCGCAGATCAGCGGGCAAGATAGGCATGAATAGGCAGAAATTTCACAGCCTCTCAGACACACCGCAGTGGCATGAAAATGTAAACAGAAACCAGAGCTGGTGCTGAATTTTTACAAACAAAATGCGATGCGAAATTCAGTGGAACTCTGGCAGGAGCGGCTGGTGCTAAGCAAGCCAGGTGGCTGCTGGCCAGCTCTGGCGCAGCTTCAGTGCGCAGCACGAAGACCAATTTGTGCCTGTCGCAGGGCTGATAGCGCAGCGGCTTTGCTGGAGAAAGCAGAATTTCACTTGTGTGTGTGTGTGAACAGGAAACTGAAAGCTGGGCCTGTGCGAAAGATAATAGATTTTACATAGATAGGAGGGACAGCAGAGGGCCACACAGACAGCAGAGAGTCACACAGACAGAAGAGAGTCACACAGACAGCAGAGAGTCACAGAGACAGCAGCGAGTCACAGACAGCAGAGAGTCACACAGACAGCAGAGAGTCACAGAGACAGCAGCGAGTCACAGACAGCAGAGAGTCACACAGACAGCAAAGAGTCACACAGACAGAAAGAGTCGCACAGACAGCAGAGAGTCACACAGACAGCAAAGAGTCACACAGACAGCAAAGAGTCACACAGACAGCAAAGAGTCACACAGAGAGCAGAGAGCCACACAGACAGAAAAAATCACAGACAACAGGGAGTCACACAGACAGCAGAGAATCACACAGACAGCAAAGAATCACTGACAAGAGTACACAGACAGCAGAGAATCACACAGACAGAAAAAATCACAGACAACAGGGAGTCACACAGACAGCAGAGAATCACACAGACAGCAAAGAATCACAGACAAGAGTCATACAGACAGCAGAGAATCACACAGACAGCAAAGAATCACAGACAAGAGTCATACAGACAGCAGAGAATCACGCAGAAAGTAGTGAATCACAGATAGCGGAGCCACACAGACAGCAGAGAATCACACAGACAGCAAAGAATCACAGACAAGAGTCATACAGACAGCAGAGAATCACGCAGAAAGTAGTTAATCACAGATAGCGGAGCCACACAGCAGAGAATCACACAGACAGAAAGCCGAGAAGCTGAGACTGCCATAGAGAAGCAGACAGGCGGAGCAGCAGAAAACACAGAGAAATTACTGCACGCCAATCTCAATCATCTCAAGCCGGTCTCCCAATTTGCAGAGGCTTAAGCGATCAGCGCCGCTGCAGGGCCGGCCGGGGTGCCGCAAATCCCGCCTAAGTTCGTCTCCCTTACAACCCGGCTGATTGATCAAGCGATTTTCTGACCGACTGAGAGCGGGAAGAAGGCGGTGGCAGAGCAGGGCTGGAGTGACGGCGGACAGGGCGGTGCAGTGCGAGCTCAAAGCCATGCAGCAGCAGGCGGGAAGGAGTAAAAGATGGCCAGGCAGACAGCCGGGGAAGTGAATAATTTACAAACAGGCGCAGGCCTCAGCAACTGCCAAAAGTCAAGCAAGCGCAGTCCGGCTGTAAAGACAAGTGAGTCATGTTCCCAATTTTCTGCTTCCGTGATATGCGCACCCGTTTTATCCCAGTTACTCAGTCAAGTACGGGCGCTCTGCATGGGAGAAAAAAGCGATGACGCTTCACGGAGAAAACCAAGGCGGACCGTGAGACATGAAAATGTTTCACTCATGAGAGCGACAAGATGAAGGCGATTCGCGGGTCGCCAATTCTCGGGTTGGCTGCCGGCCAGCTGCAGGGGAGGGCGCTGGGGAGGTCACAGACTCCGCGATAACTCGGAGCGGGCGGGGTGAGCTGCGCACTCTGGCAGCAGCAGCAGCTGGAGGCGCGGCGGGGCAGGGCAGAGGCGCGGGGGTGGCTGGGGGACCGGATGCCCTCAGGCGGCTATAAAGTCCGCCTGCTCACGGCGCAGCGTACGCACTGCCGCGCGCAGTCACTTGCAGTCGCACTGAGGCGCGCGTAGACGGAGAGAGGCGGCTCGATTCGCTTTGAGCTGGCCGCTGGAGCAGCAGCCGGTTGGGAGACCCGCGGAGCTAGCAGGACCGGTAAGAGAGCTCCCCGGTGCATGCTGATTGCTGCAGCGCCATTTTGTAACACTAGAAACTGACTGAACAAGCTGCTTCGAGGTCCGTATCGAAACAAGGTAGGAACCCAGGCAGGGCGCCCCGACATGTAAATCCAGTACAGGGGTCCCCATATTGAAAGCCAGTGTGCGGCCTCCATCTCTTATCTTGTCTGCCTTGAATAGACAGACTGGGGGCAATAAAGGCAGATTGCAAGCCTGGGGAACAGGGAGTGACAGGGAACAGATAGTGGGGCCTGTTTGGGAGCTCGGGGCGCATTGCAAGGGGAACTGAAAGTTGACAGACAAGGCCCGGCCGAGGCCCCAGACACCTTCGGCCCAATGGAAGGCGGCAGGTAATTCGGCCACCCCCCAGTCCGCGGAATTTGGGAAAAGGGGAGGCAGGGAGGGCTGAGGCGGCTATAAAACTGGGGGCAGAGAGGGCAGGACCAGCTGATCCCCATGCAGTTCCGTGAATGCGCTGAAAGCAGGCAGCCAGCCGGATCGCTGCGGCTCCCGGATGCCGAATTTGCCGCCAAACCAACTCCAACGCGGCGCCGCCCAGGGGACGTGCTTCTTTGCATCCGCATGCCGCCACCGCGCCCCGCTTGACCATGGAATGTAAAGAAGTATGTCCTCTGGCCGCGCTGAGCAGCAGTGCCCCCCCTCACAGTCGGCAAGAGGCGTCCCGGGAGCAGCGCGGCCGGAGCCTCAAAATGCTGCGGGACAGTCTGTGGAAGCTGGGGCCATCCATGCCGTGCCATGCGAGCATTCCAGTGACGCATCCGCCGCTGGATTGTTCGGCCCCCTCCTTGCCCGCCCCCAACCTCCTTGGCCGGCCTCGTCTTCAGGCAAAGCCGCACGCAGGCCGCTCTCCCCCCGGATCGATATGACTGGCGCACTCGGGCCAGCACTATCAGTGTGCGTGCGGCCCGCGCATCCCCCCCCCCCGAGGCCTTCCAAAACTGGCCAATATTTTTCCCAATCCCCAATGCAGCCCGGATCCCGGACGCGCCAATTCCTCACCCCGAGCCAGCATGACTGCCTTCCAAAGAACTAGTAGGGAGGGGGGATGCGGGGTAGTTGAAGCGGCCATGGCAGACTGGGGGGCCCAAGCGGCTAGCGGGCCATCACGCAGTTGCCGCGTGACTGCAAAGCGGCCAGTCTGGGCTGAGGGCTCCGCAAATTCAGCTAAATTGGCCGGTGCATTCGTGAGGGGCGCAGGGCAGTGCTGAAAATGCGCAGTTAAAATCTGATCCGAAGGCTAACAAATTCTTGCGGCACCGCCTCCAGTTCACAGCGCAAATCGCATAGGCAGGCAGGAAGTGGCGGGCCCAGATGCGGGCACAGATAGGGCCGAGATGGCGCGCGAGATACCCGTGAAATCTGCATGCGTGAAGCGGCTACTCTTACTAGTAGGATAGCGCGATTGCTCGCTGAAATTTTGCTGCACCTGGCAGGGGCGCCAGCCGTGCAGCCAGTGGGTTTCCGCCTGTCCAGCAGTCCCTGTTGGCTATCCTGCAGTCCCTGTTGGCTAACCTGCAGTCCCTGTTGGCTGTCCTGCAGTCCCTGTTGGCTAACCTGCAGTCCCTGTTGGCTAACCCGCAGTCCCTGTTGGCTAACCCGCAGTCCCTGTTGGCTGTCCTGCAGTCCCTGTTGGCTAACCCGCAGTCCCTGTTGGCTAACCTGCAGTCCCTGTTGGCTAACCTGCAGTCCCTGTTGGCTGTCCTGCAGTCCCTGTTGGCTAACCCGCAGTCCCTGTTGGCTAACCTTCAGTCCCTGTTGGCTATCCTGCAGTCCCTGTTGGCTAACCCGCAGTCCTAGCTGGCTGTACTGCAGTCCCTGTTGGCTGTCCTGCAGTCCCTGTTGGCTGTCCTGCAGTCCCTGTTGGCTGTCCTGCAGTCCCTGTTGGCTAACCCGCAGTCCCTGTTGGCTAACCCGCAGTCCCTGTTGGCTGTCCCGCAGTCCCTGTTGGCTGTCCCATCTTGGAGGTCAAGCCGAGGCGGGCGCGGAAGTTGTGAGGGGAAGCAGTCTGCATAATTAGTTTTTGTATCACCAGTTTTGGGTAGGTTACAGTAAAGTGCAAGGAAACGGAAGGACCCGCCAGGACATCAACCAGCTGTTGGGAATAATTCGCTTCTGGAAAACTCCACACAATTTCCCCACTTGATTGTCACGCGCGCTCCCGCCTGAATAACAAAGACCTTGGATTTGTTCCAGCCTGTTCAAGCGTGGGTGGTGAGCCGAACAGAATGGAGCCTAGGGAGCCTCCGGGGCCATAAATATACGAGTATAACAAATTCTGAACAGGGAAGGAGCCCCTTTGGCTTTGTCCCCCAAGTCCCTATGTAGATAATAGATAACTAATGCCAGCCATACGGGTCTGAACGAAACCTCCGATAACTGCCCTGGCCGCGCTAGGCAGGACAAAGACGGGCAGAGGCAGACAGGCTGACCCCCGGACCGAGGGACTGAACACTTGGTTTCTGTCTGTTTGTTTCTTTCGGGAACAAATTTTGATAGAGAAATGGGGAGTTGCTTGACTTTTGAAAATGAGACGCCAGAAGTGTTTCAGAAAATTGACTTATTTGGAGAGTTAACGTCTTTTTTGCATGGGGATCAAGATCCCGGAATAGGAGGCTGCTTCACCTTGTCCTTTAGGGATCAATTTGTGCTCCATGTGGTTGGGGGATCAAGATCCCAGAATAAAGGGTGCTTCACCTGTTTGGGGATCAAGATCCCAGAATAAAGGGTGCTTCACCTGTTTGGGGATCAAGATCCCAGAATAAAGGGTGCTTCACCTGTTTAGGGAATCAAGATCCCAGAATAAAGGGTGCTTCACCTGTTTAGGGAATCAAGATCCCAGAATAAAGGGTGCTTCACCTGTTTAGGGAATCAAGATCCCAGAATAAAGGGTGCTTCACCTGTTTGGGGAATCAAGATCCCAGAATAAAGGGTGCTTCACCTGTTTAGGGAATCAAGATCCAGAATAAAGGGTGCTTCACCTGTTTAGGGAATCAAGATCCAGAATAAAGGGTGCTTCACCTGTTTGGGGAATCAAGATCCCAGAATAAAGGGTGCTTCACCTGTTTGGGGAATCAAGATCCCAGAATAAAGGGTGCTTCACCTGTTTGGGGAATCAAGATCCCAGAATAAAGGGTGCTTCACCTGTTTGGGGAATCAAGATCCCAGAATAAAGGGTGCTTCACCTGTTTGGGGAATCAAAATCCCAGAATAAAGGGTGCTTCACCTGTTTGGGGAATCAAGATCCCAGAATAAAGGGTGCTTCACCTGTTTGGGGAATCAAGATCCCAGAATAAAGGGTGCTTCACCTGTTTGGGGAATCAAGATCCCAGAATAAAGGGTGCTTCACCTGTTTAGGGAATCAAGATCCAGAATAAAGGGTGCTTCACCTGTTTGGGGAATCAAGATCCCAGAATAAAGGGTGCTTCACCTGTTTAGGGAATCAAGATCCCAGAATAAAGGGTGCTTCACCTGTTTGGGGAATCAAGATCCCAGAATAAAGGGTGCTTCACCTGTTTAGGGAATCAAGATCCCAGAATAAAGGGTGCTTCACCTGTTTGGGGAATCAAGATCCCAGAATAAAGGGTGCTTCACCTGTTTGGGGATCAAAATCCCAGAATAAATGACCGCATCAGGATTCTGAAGCGCAAGCAAGGCTGATGGCCTCAAAGTAAAAAATCAGCAAGACGGTCGGCATAGAAATCGGCAGCGCCGGGAGTCGCTAATTAAAAGCGGCCGGGGAGCCCCAGTGGGATTCGGGTGTCCCGCAATTCGCAGACTCGAAGCTCCAGGCCGCCAGCCACCCATTCAATTAGGCAGCCAAGTTTTTTCCAGCGTGTTGAAAAAGCACAGCCTGGGCGGGGCCATGGATTGCCACGCCTAGGACTCGGAGTGGAAGCTCCAAATACGCCTGCTAATTCAATGCGAATGGCAGGGCCAATCCCTAATGAATTATCATACCTACAGAAGCCCGCAGCCAGGAGACGCTAAGCTATTTCTTACAAGAGCCGATCAGCGCATTAAAAGCATTAAGGAAGTCAGTCTATGAAGAGTGGCCTTGAGCATGAGAACACCAGCAGCCACTCCAGCTCCAATGCCCAGGGCTCCATGGCCCGGCCAAGATCGGAGGGGGCACTCCCCATTTCTATGGTGGGAACGGCGGGGCAGTCACCCAGACCCCAGCTCCCAACGCAAAGTTTCCCAACGGGGAGCAAGCGGGGGAGGGTGGGCGTGGGGAACCAACTGGCGCAGGGCTCCTCGGGCAATTGAAACTCGATGCGAATGAAGCGAGTGGCAGGGAATCGGGGAAGATAAGAGCCCCAGCAGAGGAAGATTCTCAGAGCCGAAAGGTGAGTCTCACGCAGTGTTTTGCTAATATTTGATACCAGCTAAGCCGCTCCCAGTCCTGACAGCGCGATGAAACCGGAGACGCGTGGAAGCCCCGTTTGCTGAGCTGGTTCGAGGGCCGGCCAGAAAGGCGCTCGCCAAGTCGTGCCGCATTTTTGGTGGGATTTTAATCCCAAACCAGGAATACACGTTTTTTTGGTCCCCTTCAACCAGTTGCTCAGACGGGGCAGAGCAGCCCGGACCCCCACTAAACCACTAAAGCTCTGGTTTATTTAATAATGATTGCCTCTGCTCAAGGCAAACACCACTGCTTCGAAAGCCCTATTATTTCAGACGCCAAGGACAACTGAGGTCCTTGGCTCACATTAAATGGCAAGCAGGCGGCGGCTTACCCATTTCAGGCCGGACTTTGCGACGATCCCGGACGATCCGCACTTCGCAGAGCAGCGCGCGTGGCAAGAGGTCGTCAAGTGGATGATGTTGCAAAGTCTAGTGAGGCTGAAACTGTGAATGTCGAGATGAAAAATTTTCAGTGACTTTGAAAGCCAGTTACCTGTCTGACCCCCGGCCAGTTGCTACCATAGTGACCTAACATCGCCCAGTATAGTGGTGACAAGACAAAGACCTGAGGCTGATGCTCTGCTTCCACTGACCCCGTACGGTCACCGAGATTCATGCCTGGCGCTCAAGCCAAGTCGCTTATGTTACAGTATGAGCTAGCATTTGCCAACTTGAAGCTGGACTGGAGCTCCAGGGTTCCACTAAAGCGGCAAAATCGCGAACCATTCGTGCTGATCTTAGCTGGGCATGCCGCTAACTAAAGTCATTCAGTCGGTGACATGAGCGACAGGCATCAATCCTTATTATTAAAGGGCTAGTGGAAGTCGAAAATCAGCTTGGTTTTTCGGTCTAATTAAAAATCTACATTGCACTGATGCAAGAATATTTTACTTGAAAGCTTCAAAACGTGAGGCACACGAGAAATCCATATCACGACGTCCTTTTAAGCTACTGAACCAGTAGTAGATAGAACGCACATGACAATCGGAATTAGAGTAAAATACCTAGGCTGTCCTCTATAATTAAAAAAATTTTAGACACCCAACCCAATTTTTGACCAGATGCGGATTCCACGGTCACTAACCAAAAATTTTTCCATTTCACACCGATAGTAGCTGAGAGGACTGAAGCAATGAGGAATTCAAGGCCACAAATCGTCTCCTAGAGTTGGGGCTCGAGCCCGCGACTTTCAAATCATAAGGATAAGGCAGATCCCCTAACCACTAAGGCCACAACTCCTACATCAACTAGGCTACAAATAGTTCTAGCCTAGTACTACTCCATAGTAGGTGGTCGGTCAGCCATGGAGGAAGGAATGCGATGGCGCAGCTACCAAGCTATGAAGTTCGCTGAGCTGCGAACTGACGAGAGTAATGCGAGGCTGCTTCGAGGCTTATGGCTGCTTAGTGATCTATGTACGTTCCTATCACTCACTGTCCTCCTGCATCTATTTTTAAACCTCCCCATAAAGGGGCATTTCATATTCCCTAAACTTCAATTCCCTAAATGCACGAGACTTCATGTGAAGTTTAGGGAATATGAAATTTAGGGAATTTGAAAGTGCCTTGCATTCGTGAATTGATGGGTTGTGAAATTCAGGGAACGCGAAAGCACCCCTGTAGGTATTTTTAAATCAACGCTTTTAATTGTTATAGTTCGAACTAATCGTTTTAGAAAGTTATCTTCCTTCCTCAATGACTTTAAGACTCAATATTTGCTTTTCATGCTGAAGCTTAAGTCACAGGTCTAATCAAAAGCATCCCAAAATAAAAAGCACGAAGACAGCCAGCCAGTCGGCAGAGTTTTCGACCGCCACACCAGACGCAAAAGGCGCGCAGTAGCTGAGCTCCGGTATATTCTATGGAATTAGCGGCATCTATTGTCAGGAATAATTGACGGCGCAGGCAACAGTGGGCTTTCATTGCAGATTTGAATTTATTCGTCACTTTGAATTGGATTTTCGTGTTATTATGCAACAATGCGTTGGAAACCAGCCCCGTTGCCATGCTAACGGAATGCTCAACTCATACGCGAGCTTAGTTTTAACGGCAGGTGAAGGAGATCAAGAACTGGAGAGTAGCGTGAGATCTGGGTGAGCATGCGGAATTAGCCACATAGGAATGAATAGTGCGCGATCGCTGAAATAATATTAGCAATATTCGCTCGGGCTGGCGTGAGCTTGCTGCCATAGCAACGACAGAATCCAAAGCGAAATCCCCGTTGCTATGCTATCATGTCCCTAAATCCAAGGATAAATACCCGTTGCTAGGCTAGCATGTCCCTAATCCAAGGATAAATACCCCTTGCTAGGCTAACATGTCCCTAATCCAAGGATAAATACCCGTTGCTAGGCTAGCATGTCACTAATCCAAGGATAAATACCCCTTGCTAGGCTATCATGTCCATAATCCAAGGATAAATACCCGTTGCTAGGCTAGCATAACCCTAATCCAAGTATAAATACCCGTTGCTATGCTATCATGTCCCCAATCCAAGGATAAGTACCTGTTGCTAGGCTAGCATATCCCTAATCCAAGTATAAATACCCGTTGCTAGGCTAGCATATCCCTAATCCAAGGATAAATACCCGTTGCTAGGCTAACATGTCCCTAATCCAAGGATAAATACCTATTGCTAGGCTATCATGTCCCTAATCCAAGGATAAATACCTGTTGCTAGGCTATCATATCCCTAATCCAAGTATAAATACCCGTTGCTATGCTATCATGTCCCTAATCCAAGGATAAATACCCCTTGCTAGGCTAGCATATCCCTAATCCAAGTATAAATACCCGTTGCTAGGCTAACATGTCCCTAATCCAAGGATAAATACCTGTTGCTAGACATATCCCTAATCCAAGGATAAATACCCGTTGCTAGACTATCATGTCCCTAATCCAAGGATAAATACCCGTTGCTAGGCTAGCATATCCCTAATCCAAGTATAAATACCCGTTGCTAGGCTAACATGTCCCTAATCCAAGGATAAATACCTGTTCCTAGGCTAGCATGTCCCTAATACAAGGATAAATACCTGTTGCTAGGCTAGCATGTCCCCAATCCAAGGATAAATACCTGTTGCTAGGCTAGCATGTCCCCAATCCAAGGATAAATACCCGTTGCTAGACTAGCATGTCTCCCTGTCCCTAATCGAAGGAGAAATCCCTGTTTCTATGCAAACGAAGTAAAAATGACTGCCAAAAGCAGCAAGAGCGGCAGCGCCCACGCCAGAGCCCGGCAGACAAAATACAACACGTATACCTGAATAGCCAGTGGCCAACATCAAGAACTGTACAGCTAATAAAAAAATTAGAATGAAAAAATCTATAAATAAAACAACACAATCGATTGGCCAAAAAATCAGGGAGAATGACACCAAATCTGACATCAAAAGGTAAGTCTGCACAACATTTAGCCCGCTATCCATGGCACTCTGTTAGCGAATAAAAAGAGTTAAAATTCTAAATAGATAAAAAATCTGCTTCTCAATCAATCAGCCATCAAACTCAAACTGAGGCATCACAGCCGCGCGCTCAGCGCTAAGGAATACATGAGCTATTTAATAATAAAAAGGCCTTGAAAATAGTCGCAAAACTGAAGGCGGTGAAACGCGCCGCACTACTGAAGTGAGTAGTGCAGTCGAGCAAGTGGAAGTCAGGCAGAAAAAACGGTGTGACTCCGATCAGACTGACGCAGTGACGGGTGCTCGCGGGAATCCCGGAGACTCAATGAGCGGCGATGCTTTAGCACGGTTAGCAATGGGTTTTCTCTCTACAGAAGCAGCGGGAGATTTGCACAGGAAAAATGCTGGCAGCCAGCGGTGCAGCGCAAGCCACTGCCGGTAAATAAAGGCGAGCTCGGGCTGGCGAACAGGCCTGCAGAAGTCAGTTTTGCCTGACCGTCATCTCGCCGCCTTGAAGAGAATTTTGCGCGCCTCCCTGGACCGGTCAGCGGCCAGGGCCCGGGCCAGGTCCGCCAGGCCCACCCGGAGCGGCGCCGTCAGCGAGGCGTCCGTCAAGTCGCCGGCAGCGGCAGCGAAGGCCCGGCCCTGGCGGCGCCGCCGGCTGCCCTCGGCGAAGGCTTGGACGGCGCGGGAGCCGGAGGCGGCAGCGGAGGCGGACGCGGTGACGGGCTCCTGGCGGTGCTCCGCGGCGGCGGCGGCGGCCTCCAGCAGGTCCAGCAGTCGGCGCTCAACCGCGGCAGCGAGAAGGGCGGCCGCAGATTCGGCAGCGTCGGGCAGGCCGCAGCTTCGCGCAGCATCGAGCAGGCGAAGCCGCAAAGACGCCGGGCAGAAAACGGAGGCGGCGGCAGGCCGCGGCGGCGGAGGGGGCGATGGCGTGGCAGCGGCCGCCACAGGCTCCGGGAACGGCTTGGCAGCGGGAGTCGCCGGCCGGGGCGGAGTCGGAGGCGGCTGGGGCGGCGGCAAAGGCGCCAGGCCTTCGAGGCGGAGGCGGCCGAGGCGCAGCGCCCGGCGGTAGTCGGGCAGGTGCAGGCGGAGGAAGTCGGTCAGCTGCTTGGAGTCGGTCTGCGAGTTCAGCGCCAGCTTCAGCTGGGCCACAAAGTAGGCCGCGTCGATGCGCTCCGCGATCAGGCCGCGCACCAGCCCGGAGATGCGGCGCCAGCGGTCGTCGTCGTCCGCGGTGCTGCCGCCGGTGCGTGAGCGGTGCAGGAGGGCGCCGAAGAAGCCAGCGCAGCGGGAGGCCGACTCGCTCAGCTCCGTTGGCGCCGACTGCGGCGGCCTCTGAACAACCACGGCTGACGGAAGCTGATGGCGCTGCGGAGGCTGCTGCACGTACTGATACGGCTGATGCGGAATGTGATGAGGAGGAGGATGCTGGGCTGGCTGCACTATGACGTAATGGTTGGCCTGCTGCGAGCCCATTGGCTGCGGGTAGCGGAAGCCGCCGAAACCAGCCTGGCTGTAGGCCGGCCCGCTGACAAAGGCGGTGTGCGGCGGCAGCATCTGCACCGGCTGCGGCATCGACGGCTGCTGCTGCTGGCGGCCCGACGGCTGCACCGACCCTCCGACGGGAGACACGAGGCGGAACTGCGAGGGCGGAGGACCGCGGCCGTTCATTGGGGCCGCGTAGGCCTGGCGGCTGTCCGCCATGAGCCGGGCCGGCGGGATCGCAGCCGGCTACAGCGGACACCGCGGCCAGTCAGCAGTGAGAGCGGCGGCCTGCAAAGTCGGCCGTGCTCAGACATATCAATCACTTGACAGCCATCTACTCAAAGGTATGCTACTTCTAGGTTTACTTTGTAGTCACTGCAATATTTTTATAACAAAAACGTTTTTACTGACATTAGGCTGTTACAGGTCTACAATAATTTGATAGACCAAAAGCGTTGAACATAATTTATTTGATTGATTTGCTAGATTTCTATATAAATATATTCTATATTCTAGATATTCTATATAAAATTACACTTTTTCAATTACTAACAAGTAGAACAAAGTAAAAAAAACATTTTTATTGCATTCAACTCTATCAAACACACATGTTGATCAAAAACCTTCCTAAATTTGTACTCTTTTCTAGATAAAACTTTGATTATCAAACGAACTATAAAAAGAAGCTTAAATTGTTTTAATCAAGCTATATAGTTAGCTCGTCCATCTATTGAGTAGTTGCTACCTTGCTTAAAGGGTTATTTAGTCATTATCTTTCTATTTAATTTATTAATTACATTAGTTTTTTTGCTTACTTTCCAATAGAAAAATTTAATGCAGAATCAAACTTTATTTGCATTAAATACAATATTTTTAATGCTAGAAACCAAGATAGCTACTTTACTATTATGACTTCACTGCACAAATAGATTATATCCTTAATATTCACATGATGGGTATCAGTTGTTTTTGTGTATTTTTCCTATTGGCCTACTTAGCAAAAGGAAAAAAGAGTTTGTTTGCTAGCCAATTGAATGACAAGAGCCAACTGAGTAAAGATAGGCATTAGTGCATTTGTCTAGCCTAGCCATTTGATAAGTTTAAAGCAATTAATCTGACTATTTCCTAGGTCTATGTATACTAGAATTAACAAAGACAATACTTGTCTTTTTCATATTAAAAATATGTTGAAAAAAAGCTAGATACTATTGAAATGGCCAATTTATACCACACAAATACAGTTAAACTTATTGGCCATATCCATTGTCTTCAATAAGTAGCTTTGCCTTTGTTTGCAAAGTATAAAGAATAGAATATCAATAAATAGTTCAAAGATAATTTAATAACTTTAGATAAACTAGCTTGGCTGACTT
This sequence comes from Macrostomum cliftonense, assembly GCA_950096795.1. Lineage (NCBI taxonomy): Eukaryota > Metazoa > Platyhelminthes > Macrostomidae > Macrostomum > Macrostomum cliftonense. The sequence goes on from CATNEM010000014.1 coordinate 274,161, forward strand.
AGATACAAGCAGACTAAAGAAATTGAAGTAGACTAAGAATAGAAAGGCACATAGACAAAGGCAGGAGCACAGCAGCATCCAGATGCAGACAGTGAAAAAGAACACAAAGCAGCATCATAATTTAATTTTATACCAACCCACCTAAGAGAGACTTTGCATTATAGAGACTGGACCTAGGCAGTAGGACAATGAGAAGTAGCTGAGGCTAAGGGTGATAGTGACAGTTGACAAATGAGCTAGGCCCCAGGAGAACTTTCAGTTAAATCTTGGGACAGCCACAGAATTGCCTTGGCTCAACAGCCTTATTGCGCTCTTCCCTTCATGGCAATAGGATAAATGAAAGACTGATTTTGATCCAAGCTTGACTAACCATTTGAATGGCCAATAAAGGCCAACTCTAACCCCTAGGTTTTCATTTAATGCAACCAGTATTAAAACAGGGCTCCAAACATCTCACCCTGCATGGTATAGAGCCTAGCAACTAACTAAAACTATGCAAAACTCATTTGTCTGGGACTATACTCCTGCTCAAAATGTCACGCCACCGACCTTTGCATTGCTAACTGACCACCTCAACATTGGGGAAAGATAAGAAATGCCACAATATAAATATGCAATGGTTGCTAACTTAGGACACCAACCACTTAAGACACCTAATAACTTATCCAAATATTATTACTGCCACTAGAAGCAGCATTTATGCATTAAACTATAAGAGTTACTTTATACCCTTCTTTGCCTTGTGCATCCCTTGTAATCTTTGCTGATATCCCAAAGAGATAATAAACCACTAGACATACTATCATAAGAATACAAAGAATATATACAAAAGCAAGGATTACACTAAGTCTGCCTAAAATTAGACATAAAAAAGTTAAATTTGTATATATATATATATGCCAATTTGTTCCAAATACTTTATATATATATACTTACTTACTTTATATATATATAAACTCAAATATATATATATATGACTAGTTTGCACAGCAGTGGCATTTATACACACTGCCTAACCCTGCCCTTGTGCATGTGTGCTTGGCCTCTTTGGCTTACCCCTGCCCCTGCCTTGGCCAAGGATGGCAGAGTGTTTTTATACCTGGCTGTGTTGCTGGCTTGGCCTTGCTGCCTTGCTTAATTTTTTATATATAAGTCTAAACCTAGACAATTATGCTAAATATAAAACAAACAAAATTATAATTGATGTATAAATTACTTACTTATCAATTAAAAATTCAATTAACTAAATTTTTTTATAAATTTACAATATATAAACTATATTAGAAACTAGAAACCTAGAAACTTCATCTGCCCAGAAACTATATTAATTAGTATAATTACATACTATCATTAGCCAATTTCAGTAATAATATAGACCAAAGTTAGAGATGTGGCCTTTTTGGAAGAAAATTTTAATGCATCTAAGGGTAAGAATGGTATATACTAAGGTCCATGGATAGTATGCGGTCATTTCATCTGCTGCCTTTTTGTCTGCTGGCAGACAAAATGACTATTTTAGAAAAGTATTTATAATTGTAAGAATATATTATTCTTAAACATTTCTTTTATATTACAGAAATTGTATTTATGAATATGATAATAAATGTTGTTAGCAAAACAAACTTATACAAATTTTTGTTTAATAGTATCATTCATTGAAATATTATCAGAATTTTGAAATGGTCTTTTAAGAAGAATATTTTAGTCTCACGTATAGTTCAATCAGCATTTGTTCAGAAATTGTTCTATCCTATATAGGCTCCATTGTAGACAAAATATGCACATATACATAATAAATTGTGCACATGTCAACAAATAAATTATGCGCATTTCAATACATAGCTTAATGACATAATTAGTTATTCTGACTAATGCCTATGTTATCATATCATATATTAGCAGACAAAATGACTATATTGTATATTGGCAGACAAAAAGTAGGCAGGTGAAATGACTATCAACTGCATTATAAGGCTAGCAAATAATAGTTATATAGCAATATCTTAGTACACATACTAGGGATCCTAATAATTTCAAAGTTGCTGTAGTTGTGTAGAAATGTAGGCCTAGGTATCTTTTTAATACTGTTGCAAATAATATTTAACCCGTCACTAATACTATTTCTATTAATTTTTATATGATATTTTATTTTCTCTCTATAACTTTATATAGCTACTGACATATATCTTGGCAGTTTTCCAACATAGTGCCAAGTGGTACGCACTAATCTCTATAGCTACAACATGGCATATAGACAGCAGGAATGATAAAAAATAACTGTCCTTGGCCAAGGAACTAAATATTAAAATGCCTCTTCTCATTTTTAATGAGCTAATATTAGCCTTTGCTCTGGGTTTATTTTTTGTGCTATAGGGATGCTATAGCATCTTGACTTTTAGAATTGCATCCTGAAATTCAATGTAGGATGCGATTTCACATCCTGATTTTTTTAATTCTTCATAATAAAATACCTCTGAAATAGGACTTTAAAAAAATTGCATCTCAAACCCTGAAATCGCATCCTAAAATTAAGAACATGATGCAATTTCGCATCCTGTGCCCATCCAAAAAATAAACCCAGCCTTTGCTGGCACAATTAACCTTAGACATGAGAGATGATACAACAACAAGGGGCCCTTTCGCGTAAGAGTCGTATTTTTTGTACATGCTTTCCTAGGTTAAGGACGTGGCGCAAAAATGAGTTTAAGCTTACACTTGCCAAATAGCCTAGCCTACACTACACATCTTATCTATAAATATTCGAGTGTTCACTTGCCACAATTCTGGCTGTGGCTTATTGTTATGGGACCAAGGGAATAAGCACTGCCTTGAGTTTCTTTGATTTTCTTCAACATTGCAGAAATACACAGAATTTTTGCTACAAATTGATTAAACCAACAAATACAATACAACTATCTATTTCTAAAGTTATGAACTCATTCACAAAGAGAAAGTTGTCCTATTTTTAAGGCATTTGAATTGTATTAATAAGCACTATTATTCTAAACTAATAATAAAATGGCGACTCAGTAAAGTTGAAAGTTTATCAAGAATCTATGACGAATGATCTGTCTTCTGGCGGCCGTCGCACTTGAATTTGTGGTAGGGTGAGCCTCCCACTGTTGTTTTCGACTTTGATTTGGGCGATGATCAGATCAATTACTTTAACAATTTTATTATTATTAATTTTTACGTAAAAGTTTTAGTTTCTCTCCCCGTTTTAGTACGGATGATTTTGTAAATTCCCCCCCGTTTAAGTAAGGCGCGTCATAAGGTTTCTCCCCGTTTAAGGTGTTAATGCGTCAATTTTACTGCCCCTTTTTGTGTATCACTCTTGCATGTTTTCTCCCCGTTTAATTCCCCGCGTCAATGTAGACCACTGCGATTTCTTCCCCGCCTGTTTGATACTATGAAATAATCGTGCTTTTTGTTGCCCCGTTACTAGCCCCGTTTATTGTCATGGTACATCAATTTCTGCGCCCCGCGCTTCTCCCCTTTTCTTATGCGATATTCCTAAATCCCCTCCCCGCATGTTATACGTAAATGATGTATATATATATTTTCGTGTGCGAGGAACCTTTTTAAAGAAGGAGAAGAAAGAGGTTTTTTTACCAGGGAGAGAAAAGAGAGAGTTGAAGTGTAAGAGCGAAGTAGAGTGTGAAAGGAGAAGTGAGAGCTGCGGTTAGCCGTCGTCATTATTTTAGAGTTAGGGTCTGTTTTTCTTTCTTTGTTTAGTCGTCTAAGTAAAATTCATCTCGTACGAACTGGAACTGTCTTGGCTTTTGTAGACACCTATTTGGAACCGATAATAAACAAGAATCATCTCGACCATTTCGAAGCAACGTTATCACGTGAACTTAGTCTTGATTGGACTTTATAGCTCTTGTGTGGAGCGAACTAATTTAAGAGAATCAGACCACGAGGATCTGAACTCTAATTGAGCATCCGGACTCATAAACCGGATTGGTGGCAGCCTACTGACTACTCATAGTAGCATTCAAGGAAACTTATCGCCCAGATTTAGTGAATTGTTTAAGAGGAACCTTGTCGTATTGGTGCGCGACGAGGAAGCAACCACAACAACCGGCTATTTTCGAATCTGCTTGGTGCCTTTCGACTGCTCAGCTGCCGAGAACTACCCTCCCCCCTGGATTGAGGACCCAGGCAGACGGAGTTCCCACTTTCGGAGAAGATTTTGTTTAAAGAGAGAAAACCGCAAGCCAGAAAGTTTTCGGAGAATAATCCCGATTTCTCCCGTGGTTTTAAATCAACAAGTTTCCCAGTTTTCTTCCTACCCCCCGACCTCAAATTGCTGATCCAAAATTGGGGATATTCTTAGAAACTTATTTGATTGAAACAAATTCTGTACATAAATGGTGGGATCATGACTCCCAGAACCTCTAATAAAAAACTTTTGCTTGACTAAGCGGTCTGAGTAGTTTAAAATTGCAGATAAATGTTAGTTTTTGGTTTTTGAATCTAATTTTTGTAGCATTCAATTTTGTGGTATTGCGCGAGAATAAATTATCTAACATTTGACATGTGACAGGTAAGCCGAAGGAATGCGGTCACTCGTGATAACTTACAATCCAACGACCAAATAGAACAGATGATATATATCTATATACATTATTCTTTCGCATATATATACGGCATATATTTGGATAAAGCCCTGTATAAAGTCCTGTTGGACTGGCGCGTAGCGAGGATTTCCTTCTAGGGGGGGTCACAAAATTTGCGACTGATTGGGGCAAAAATTTCGAAGGACCAAAAAAAGCTCCCGCGAACCACTTTTGACTACATTTGCCCAATTCTTCTCCATTTTGCGACTTCTGCTTTAAATTATGAAATTACAAAAAAATTGATTTTCGAATTTCAAAAATTTGGCCTAGGTCAGCCGCCTAGGGGGTCATGACCCTATGACCCCCTAGGCGGCTGACCTAGGGGGTCATGACCCTATGACCCCGCCTAGGGGGTCATGACCCTATGACCCCCTTGGCTACGCCCCTGCTGTTGGATCCTGTGGATAAAGTCCAACACATATACAGTATAAACATGTGACTGGAGAATTTAATGGCTAAATTGTCAAAATTGATAATTCATTCTCTACTTTTTTGTAGCTACATATCTCGACTGTTCTTTTATACTTGAAGTGTGAAAATGAAGGCTTGCAATGAAAGCACACTTTCGCATACAGCGTCTTGCTCTGGCTAGGGTGCGAGCAACACGTCACTATACCATCTCGATGGTCTCAGGCAGGCAGCATTGCAGAGCAGGTTTCTTTGTAAAGCTCTAAACCGCCGCTGCAGCATTAACAGTTCTTAATTTCCGACCCTCTCTGACTGCTCTGTCAAGCTCTGCCAAAAGCAACACCTTTAGTTTAAAGGCTTTCAAAGGGTTAGAATTGGCTCAGCCCAGCATCAAGTAAGCGAGGAGTGCTAACTTATGGCAGACGCCTTCCTTTAATTTTGGCATCTTTTCGCATTAAATACCCGCTAATTGGGTTTTGTGCGAGCTACGGCAGCAGAAGTCTGTCAGCCTAGAGAGGCCCAGCACACACTAATACATCTCACCGTGCTTCAGCTCGGCAAGCTCTTCACCGCTGTACCGATTTGCACTAAAATTCGGCCAGCCTGCGATGAACGCCACCGAAAATTCCGCAGTAGCCGACAGGCAGAAGCAGCTGCAGCAGTTGCGCTGCTCTGAGGCCAACGCGGCCGCCCGACACTTGCAGGCATTGCGGACGGCAGCTGCGTCGGACGCCGGCCGACCTTCGGCAGCCGCAGAAGCGGCGGCAGCAGCAGCAGCTCGGGAGGGCAAAAAGCAGCGGCGCAGGCGAATGCAGCAGGACTCAGACGGCACAGTCAGATGCCTGAGGCCGGGCATGCTGTACGAGTGCCGCGTGGTCAATGAGAACCTGCGCCGTTGAAATGCTCGCTTACAGTCAATCAATCAATGCTGCGCGCTGGATTAATACCCACTTAATCTTCTCAGTAAACCCAAATAAACCAATAGGCAGGTCAGTGCTTTGCAGCTCTGGCCAATGAACAACCAAAAACCGAAATGACAAAGTGCTTTATTGGTTCTTGGATTGGTTACTAGAAACGTGTGGCAAACTCCAATAGGATTATGCACCTAGGAGGCCTCCCTAGATGCATAGTGATTAAAATATCGCTCCATTATTATATTATTTAAGCCTTTGATACTACTCTTTAGCATTCACGGGAGAGTTTAAATGTCATGCGAACAAATAGGACTTGTCTCGGAAACACCTGTTTGTGACATTGCATTTTCTTGATAGTCCGTCAACAAAAGAATGCGGCGCCGATAAGACACACATCGGCTAAAAACTACAACTTTGCGCAGCAAATTAATTTCATTTGAGGAGCGCTGCAGTGCACAGCACTTCACAAGCACTAAAGACCGGCTCTCATTGTGCCTCCACACGGATGGCTGGGCAGATATCATTTCGTTGACTGCCCCAGCAGAAACAGGCTAGCGCGCAGCGCACAGCCAAGCAGCACAATGAGCGCATTGTTCGGTCAGAAGTACTTAACTACTTACAGTGCTTATAACTACTGAACACTTGCACTGTACAGCCTTTGGGCAGAGTTAGCGCCCGCAATTTAGCAAATGTGATGTGAAAAATATCTCTGACGCACTGAGGTGCCTTCTGTTAGCGAAGTTCCCCATTGAATGCGCACGCAGCTGAAGCTCTTAAAGCCGGGCAGTTCAGCCTGCCTGCAGACCAGCACAATCGAATTCGCAGCCAGCAGCCCGAGATGTCCAGCGACAGGCAACGGCGGGACAGCGGCAGGCGGAATTCCCGGCTGAGGCGGCTGTCCGACTCCACCGCCAAGCTGCTGCGGCAGATCCGGCTGGTCCGCAGCGACTCCGGCTACGGCAGCGACGACCAGCGAGAGCGCCGAGACAGCGCGGATGCCGCAGCTGCTGGCCGCGATGAGGAGGCGTCCAGCATCCGTGCCGCATCCGTCCGGCTCGACAGTCACGATGAGCTGGAGGAGGTCAGTTCGACACAGACGGACGAAGAAGCCGAAGCGGAGGATGGCTTCTTCGAGGATGCCGCAGCGGAGGAGCGGGAAGTGCGGCAGCTCAGCCAGGACGAGCGGCACCTCATCAGCGTCAGATTCGCGCTGCTGCGGGAGCAGGGCAGGACCTACCGCACCCTGTGGTTGGCGGACTGCCAGGAGGAGGAAGAGCTGCAGGAAAAGCACGGACAGGAGGATCAGGAACGGCTGCAGCAGGAGCTGAGCCTGCGGCAGAAGCGGGTCGACCTGTTCAAGCTTGTCAGGCGCAGGAAGTCGAGTTCCTCGTCCTACCGGGAGGACAGCGACTTCTTCTTTGACAGCCAGACGGCAAGGAGGCGAATCGAATGGGAAGACAACGAATGGCGAAGGCAGTGGCTGACAAGGACCTCCAACTGGATGTACGGGGGCAGGTACAGAAACGCGTTGGACTACTGGTACTGAGTGGGCTGGGATAATGGTGTGCTGATAACGCACTGTCAGCAGATTTTTTAGTTTAAATCTCTTAATCAGATGCACTGCTTTCTATTGAGAATCTAGAATACCGAGTTCTGTGCCATTGAAATGACTTTAATGCAATAAGTCATGGTAACTCTGCTTAATCTATGCCATGCCCTCTAACTTATTCAAGTCGCGGCAATTATAAAATAAATTCGTGTCTGCCATCCAGTGAGCCATTATTTGCATTCAACAACATCACCAGTGACTCAGCAGAATCAAATAACAATATTAGCTTAAAAAACTGAAGCTAAATCTGCATGCAGGGCTGTAGGCATTCTGACGCTTGAAGCCACATTGTCCCACAACCAGCGACGGGGCACTACTGTCCATTGCGCTGACTCCTGAAGCGTGTTCAAGTAACACTAAATACGGTATGCGGGCATAGACACACACAAACACACACACACACACACACACACAAACACACACAGTGCGCAAAGGAATTCCAGTATAACACCCAGTCAAACCAGTAAATTCCAGGAATGTACACTCGCTATGCCTTAGGCTGGGTCGCCCTCATGGGTGTAAATTGCACAACTGCCCAACCAATTCGTGCACAAGGCCCAAATCAATGTGACCCTGCTGACGAAACCGCGCTAGGGAAAATAAACGACCAACAATGCAGGGTCGAACCTGAACCAGTGGCACACAAAGCAGACGCGCTAGACCGCTAAGCCCCTCACCCCACCCCAATATTTATGCTTAATGCACATTTGCAAATTTGTCGGATTGGACATTTGGGGCTAATTTAACAGAGTGGATTGCGTAATTCATGCAGTTTTTTACCTACATGGCGTTGTTTACCTACATGCACCCCTCCCTATTTCTATTGGCTCCCGCCAGCGTACTGATAAAAGTACATATCAATATCAATAGTTTGGAATCGTGCTATACGAGGTGTGAATGGGCCCTAAACAAAGTCCAAAGCTTGTTCAAACCGGCTGCAAGTCTGGCAGCCAATCAGCGCCAGCCAAATCCGGCCTGACTGCATAAAATAGCGCGCGGGATGAGCAGCACGTGGCCTTACAGCCACCCCTTCGATCCGATTCTGCCGCCGCCTCTCAGACAGCTCTCACCCAGCCACCGTCATGCCAGTCAGTCCGGCCGCCGCAGTCGCGCTGCTGCTCAGCCTGGCCCTGAGCGGCTCCTGCGCCCTGGCCGCCCAGGTGAATTGGACAGCCGGCCAGAACTGGGCCGCGGCCTGCGACTTCCCCACCAACGATACAAAGACGCAGGTGGACACCTTGGCGAAGGACTGCAGCCCGATCTGCGTCAGCACGCCCGGCTGCAGCCACTTCGCCTGGGAGCTGGTCTACGAACAGGAAGGCCAGCAGTTCGGCACCTGCCGCCTGAAATCTGGCCACATCGCCAAGTCGGACGCCGTCTTCACCGGCAACGCGACCTCCATCTGCGGCATCGTGCCCGGCGCCTCGCCTCCCGCGGTGGCCGGCGCCAGACTCGGCGGATCGTCTTCGGTTGGCAAATCGGCGGCGTCGGCGGGCGCCGGCCTGCTGAGCCTGGCGGCCTGCGCGATGGCGGCGGTTTTTGTTGTCGCCTGCCGTGACTCGCTTGATGGACAGTTTTAGTTTTATGCATAATAATTTAATAGCCCACGAATATTTATTTGAATTGAAATATAATAAATGACGCCCTGCTCCGGAAATTTTATTCACCAAATATAATCCTCGGATTATCGAAACTGCAGGCCCCGAGTCCTCCGTGTCCTTCTTTTTGCTCTCCGGCAAGCTTTTTAAAAGTCCTGACCACCTGAGCAATCACAATGGCCCACCTGAACAATCAACACTGACCCACCTGAACAATCAACACTGACCCACCTGAACAATCAACACTGACCCAACTGAACAATCAGCGCTGACCCACCTGAACAATCAGCGCTGACCCATCTGAAAAAAATCAAGACTGACTCACCTAAACAATCAAAGCTGACTCACCTGAACAATCAAAGCTGACCCACCTGAAAAAATCAAGACTGACCCACCTAAACAATCAAAGCTGACCCACCTGAACAATCAAAGCTGACCCACCTGAAAAAATCAAGACTGACCCACCTAAACAATCAAAGCTGACTCACCTGAATAATCAAAGCTGACTCACCTGAACAATCAGCGCTGACCCACCTGAAAAAAATCAAGACTGGACCCACCTAAACAATCAAAGCTGACTCACCTGAACAATCAAAGCTGACCCACCTGAACAATCAACGCTGACCCACCTGGACAATCAACGCTGACCCACCTGAACAATCAGCGCTGACCCACCTGAAAAATCAACACTGACCCACCTAAAAAATCAACACTGACCCAACTGAACAATCAAAGCTGACACACCTGAACAACACCCCTGACCTACTCGAACAATTAACCCTAAGAGAGGTTATTTTAGCGTTGTGCTTAAGGACACACAGGCTGGTCCAAAAAACACTATCGGCAAAATTTTCAATCGTAGCTACGAGCATTAACTTGTTTACGCAAACTGGTCATGTATCAGACCGTAACTTGCAATGGGATCTTGAGGCTTCAATGATTTTGAAGGCTTTTAATTTTGCTATCAAGGCGAAATGTAAGTCGTTTTTAAGGGTAAAAGTTTCAAAGAAGTGTGAGCGTTTGTGAAACAATAACAATATGCCTTATCCAATGCTGTATACCTAAGCAGTTAACTGATGGAATATGATGATATTGGAAGATAGGCCACATATTTCGGACTCTGGGTTTAACAGGCACTGCCTTCCCCCTGATGTACACAGAGTTCATGTACTTTCACCCGGAGTCAAGCCAGCGCGGGCCTAAAGGCTGACTGACTCGCAACCCAGTCAAATGAATAATCTTGTTTAGGAAAAGTCCAGGCGCAAAATTGCACGGACACTGATAAATATGGGCGGTGTGATTTGCGCCCTAAGCCCCAAACCCGCGCCAGCCAATCAGCTGCGAGAGGCCAGGCCAAGCCCCCAAGCTAGTCGGTGGCTAAATAGAAGCCAGCCAAGCCAGCGTTAAACATTAGCCGCAGCATCTCAGCCCGTCACCCCCCTGCCGGGAGCCGCAATGGAGAAGCCCGCCTACGCCAGCCGAGTGCCCGCCTGGGTGCTCAGGGCCCACGTGATCCTCGGCACCCTGCAGCTCAGCGTCGGGGTGCTCGCCATCATCTTTAGCATCGTCGCCACCACCTCGGCACTCGGCGCCCTTCTTCACGCCTCCGCCAGCGGCATCTGGTCGGCGCCGTTCTTCATCGCGGCGGGCATCTCCGGCCTCGTAGCGGGCAAGAGCGAGAGGCGCTGCACCCTGGGCTGCGTGGTCACCTGCCTGGTGTTCTCCATCATGGCGTCCGTGTTCAGCGCCTCCGCCCTCATCGAGGCGGCCGTCATCAACTACGCAAACAATGTGAGCTTCATGAGGCAATCAACATCCAATCGCTGCCGAATTCAGAGCAGCTTCAGGACCGCCCAAGCGATGAGCATCATCTGCTGCGTGCTGTTTGGCGCCGAGTTCCTGCTGGCCATCGTGCACAGCGCCTTCGCCTGCAGGGCCTCCTGCTGCTGCGTGTCCGCCCACAGCCAGCAGGCGCCGGCCTCGCAGCAGCACGTGGCGCAGTACGCGGCGGAAATCCCCATCGAGTCTCTCAACAACGGCCGGGGCGGGCCGAGCGAGTTCGTCATCGTCCCCATCAGCGACTTCGACGCTGGCTACCAGCAGCAGCAGCAGCAGCAACAGCAGCAGCATCAGCAGTTCGCGGCCCCCACCTACGTGCCGGTGCTGGCGCAGGCCAGCCAGCAGCCGCCGGGCTACGATGAGCCGCAGCCGGCCGGCTTTGGGGCCCACGAAGTGAAGGCGGCTCTAGCGTGACGCCGGATTTCCGGGGACCGCTGTGGCATGCGAGTTTTAAGCGCAGTTTTAGGGCTCCGTGGACCCGCGCAATAAGAGATTTTACATTACTGTCCCTCTGTCCAGTTTTATAATTAATAAGGACAAATATAGCCTTCGAATTCGATCCTGCATAATACTAAGTGCCGATCTATTTTTTTTCATTGATTTTTTTCGGACAGTTCCATCGCAATGGCTGACAGCGTTGGCACTAAAAATAAGACCTGGCTAAATGCGAAATGAAATATTGCACGTTTTTGCAATGTTAAATCCTTGATCCGAGCCGAGTAGAATGCAAGACGGGGCTTTCAGGACAGTAAGAATCGTCCTTTTCTATATGCGCCTATAACTAAATTAAATATCCCCAGGCACTTCAGCAAAAATAGGGTACCTCCCCCTTTTGACCAAAAGTCACCAGATCCCATTCACTAGCCTAAATTTAATGTCCCCACAGATCCGTACCTTTTTCCCCAATGGGTCATCTGGGACAGGGAAAAAAACCTGGGACAGTCATAAAAACTCGTAACATGCTCAAACACCCTTCTCAAACACTAAATTAAATATCCCCAGGCACTTCAGCAAAAATAGGGTACCTCCCCCTTTTGACCAAAAGTCACCAGATCCCATTCACTAGCCTAAATTTAATATGTCCCCATAGATTCGTATCTTTTCCCCAATGGGTCCTCTGGGACAGAGGAAAAAACTGGGACAGCCACAAAAACCTCGTAACATGCAAAAAAAATCATAATCCAATATCCATTATTTTGTTTATCCCAGCGAGTTCAATGGACCTCACGCTATTATCTGGAGACATTAAACCTAAGCCTTATTGTAGCAACTTGAACACATTTAGGCATCAACACAGGGTACTCACCCCGAAAAAAAATATAAATTTTCAATAAAAATGCTTCCAACTGTCTCTCCAGGATCTTACTATGTTAAGCCTCATCCCAATTACAAATCTAAGTACCAATGCAAGAAGGAATGCAAAGAATATATGAAAAAATTCTGGCCTAACATTGAACCAACCATCCCGAATCTTAATCAAGCGGTTAAGATTCACTGGCATTATTTGCATGGGGTAACTATTAAAGATTACGACAGCTACTATAACTTTTCAGAAATTATTAAGCAAATGTAATTTATTTCATATTATTTTTTTTCTCACATTCTTTCAGTAATAATTGTCATTGCAAACTCTTCACCGTTAAAATCAACAGCTTCTCCATCTTCTGTCTCAAACTGTAGCACTATCTCATTAATTTCTTTGTTACAGAGCACAACTCTTTTTACTGGATTGGGTTTCTCAACAATCATCTGTCCACCAGCAACTGAGTTAGAAATGTTGTACAAAATGTTTGTTCGCTTTCCCTTGAAGACCCAGTCCAGACTGAGATTGCTTCGGATCAAAATGTTCAAACTTTTAACAATGTCTGCGATATTTTCAGCCATGAATAAACCGCGTGCTGGCTGGCGGCTCAACATAACCGCCCCCGGCGAAGGAGTTGCGGGTGGTGCTGCGGTTTCAGCCTTGTAAACTTTCTTTTCAAATCCCAACTCCCGATACCAAGTGCCATCTTTAAACTCTACCTCTGCGTCTTTATGAACTTGCATGACCACTCTCATTACAGTGAGATCATAGGACAATTTAACTGGAAATAGTTTATTCTCGGGTTTGCTAGCATCAGGAGTTTCAAAATGCCCCCTTTTGGTAAAAACGTTCTCCAGAAAGTAATTATAAGTATCCACGCTCTGTGTGCTCACAGGGAATTTAACTGGAAATTCTTTCACTTCGCCTCCAATTTGTTTCCATTTGTAATAAAACATGTTATTCTTTTCTGTCACGTTGGGGACATTTGACCAGCCAGTAAAGTCATTGAGATAAACATGGTAATTTGCCTCTGGGTCCAGACGAATGGGTTGCTCAAGTTTTTCAATAAAAGTTCCACTTGAATCTGTAAGTCGACCAGTTATTGTAATTGGGATACTTTCCTTCGAATGCGACACGATATTGTTTAGTCTTTCAGCAATCGCTTCCATTTTTTTTACAAAAAAAATATTTTAAACCTTACTCGAAGAATTATTAATCATGTTCAGCTTAATTTTCCTCTCAAATGCATAGATGATAAAAAGGTCAACGGGTGTTGCCTCACTTCTGTCGATATTGGTCACAATATTCACCGGACTGTTGTCAGTATGCATTTGCCTGGCCGACACGTCTGCACCGAAAATGGGGAAAAGAGTCTTGTACTGCCATGCCGTAATGGCGATTCCGTTGTTCTCCTTTACGGCTAAGTCAACCAGCTCGCAGTAAAATTTACTAATTTTGTTTGTTGTAAAATCTCCATTCTGTGGCATTGCCGGGTAAAGATTATCACTGATTTCATGCTGAATTGTTCGCACATTTCCATGTTCATAACGACTTATAGTTAATGGGTCTCTCAAACTGACAATAATGTACCTTGGGTTGCTGCAAGAACCCTCCTTAATACAAATCTGTTGCCTTCTTTCATTGCGTTCATCCCTGCACATGTAAGCTGTGTAAGCAACATCAATGTCTTTTTCAATAGCCTTCAAATATTCAGCTTTCAGTGCTGTCTTTGGTTCAATGAGTTCCAAGTACAGCTCAACTCCCGCTAGCTTAACTTCCATTCTAGTATGCTCAGCTCCTGTCCAAACACTCGTGTTGCGATCGTCCCTGGTAAGCCTAAACGTGTAGCTAAAGTTGCTGGTCAGGCGATTAAATGTATTGCAGAACCCGCTCATGAATCTCAAAGGTATAAATATATCTACATTTCTATACTGAGGATTCTTTGCGCCATCATCAGCACCCGTCAATGCATAGTTATATCTCCCTTTTCTTTTTGCAAAACCTCAATCATTTACGTCTCCTTTCTCCTCATTAGGGATGAAGCCAGCGCCGCTACCAAGTTGAATAAAATCTGGGTTTTCAATGAGACATTGAGTGTCATACACTACACCAAAGTTGGCAATTCTCTCCAGCTCTGTACTCCCGTTCGACACGCTAAACTCCTTAAACATGTAGGCCCAGAAGTTGCTGATTAGCGTGACATCAGCGTCATGCTTGTCAGTATTAGCACCAGCAGCATTTGTACCACCTTTAGTCTTGTATTGGAATGTCATGTAAAACCCGCTCCTTAGACTGTGAACGCTGACCAGAGATGAACACCCAGTGTAAGTGAATGTTAGCGTTTGACCAGGGCCCAAATTAGTTTCATTCTGATTTTCATGACTGGGGACTCTTACTTGAGTCGCTTTGATTGTGCTGTCATCACTCAAAATAGGCTTGTTGATTTTATAGAAAACTGGCGTCAGAGGATCGTTCATTTTTTAGTTAAAAAATTAAAATTAAAAAATGAAGCGAAAAAATTCTCATTACATCTCTGACTTAGAGAAGCTTGCAGAAGCTGAAAAACGAGTCACTGGGTTAATTAACAAAGAGCACCAGTCCTACAATGAGTTTATCCAAGCCGCCACTGAGTTTCACAAGCCGGGATACACCGAAGCAAAGAAATCCATTGAAACAGTTAAGGAAGCTGTTGATGAGATTCAAGAGAGTCAGTTTCAGAATACGCTGAATAAAATTCCACCGGCCTCACAAGATTCTCAGGCTTTGCAAGAAACATCTCAGCAAAAATTGAAAGTAACAGATAACTTCTTTGGGCCAGTAGAATATGAAGGCAAACGCGTCTTTGGTGTTAGTGTCTGGCGTAAAAATATTTTTACTGATCCTGTGGATTATCATCTTGAGATAACGAAAGAAAGTATTGGAGTCATCAAAGAAGGCGCGGCCGGGGAAGGAGAAAACACCTCAAAGAAGGTTGCTTTCACCCAAGTATTGCTCAACTTCATGACTAAAAATCAAGAAACTATTTCTGCGAAACAGCTAAAAAATTATAAAGAACTGGTAACTTTTGCTTTACAAAGAGACATAGACATCCTTAAAGTCCCTGACATACTCAAATTTTTACATGACAATGGGGTCAACCTGAACAGCTTTAGAAAGTATAAGCACTTTAAACAATGGTTTGACCTGCCAGATCAGCTAGAAGTCATAAATTACCTGGAACAGCAAAAACAACTCTCTCAGCAACAAGAGACCCCTCAGCAGCATCAAGAGACCCCTCAGCAGCAACAAAGCCCTAAAAAATTAACAGAAGAAGATGTACTCTCTCAACTTGAGACAGCAGATCCAACTCAAGTAGCTAATTACAAAACGGCAAATCCGCAAGTATGGAGGCATCTAGAACAATTCTCACCAGATAGAATGCAGCGAATTTCAAACAGAGTTTTCACACCAAGGCAAGACATTAGATCACCAGAAACATCACCAGAGACATCACCAGAGACATCACCAGATACATCAGCTGCAAGTACCGGCACAGGGATGCCTGAAGTCTACAAGCGACTAGTCGTTCTCCTAGGAGCAGCAAAGACAGGTTTAAAGGATGAGAATAGAAAAGAGTTTGTTCATATTCTTGATAAAATGCTAGAAAAGAAGTACATCGATAAAAGAGCAAGAGAACTTTTACTTTCAAGGTTCAATAAAAAAATTTTTTTTTTTTCACATAAAAAATGCCACTAATCTTCGAAAAAGACGTCCCTAAATACTACGATGAGAACGAATTAAAGCTCATTAAAAGAGGATCTGGACTTTTTCCAGCTGGTCATTATCCAAGAAAAGAGCGATCGGGTAACGGTATTGCTGATTTGATCGCCCAGGGGGCAAAGATTTTCAAAGTCATCAGTGAGAACAAAGAAAATATAAAAAATGCTGCCGAGGCGGCGGGAAGTGTAGTCACAGCTGCGAAGAAGATCAAGGACACTATAAATGATGTTCAACAAAATGTTCAACCACTCGCACCAAATTCATTGGCACCAAGCGCTGATAGCATTGATCCATCTGTTTATGCTAAGATGAGAGCCGATCTTAAAAAAGGCAGCGGTTTTAAATACGACTAAGGTGCTTTCTGGGGGTACAAGACGTGTGGGGGTACAAGACTAATAGCAAAAGACATATATAAGTAAAAAAAACACACACACACACGCACCGGTTATGGACCCAGTGCCAGAGACACTAACGTTGTTAAAGTAAATTTGGGAAGGTTTGTGTTCGAATCGCAAGACGGTCTGCCACGGTTGCCTCGTTTCAAATTTTTTATTTCGTGTAACAAAGTTGTCCAGGATTGTTTTTCATGACCATATGTCTTTATCTGTAGCGCCGATATTGCGTCCATAAGTGCAGAAAATATAAAGGCCGAATGTATTTTTACACAGTTGCTTTCTACTGCCGCGTCGGCGATGCCCTTACGGTCCGCGGTCGTGAACTCAAGGCGATATGCCATTCGGCGTTCCAAGGCGATTGTCTTTGATTCTAGGGCATTTGTCTGCGGTTCCAGGGTATTTGTCCTTATTTCCAGGAGATTTGTCTCCGATTCTAGTGCAGCGACTCTTGATTTCAATGCAGAATTCTCCGATTCTAGGGCTTGTATACGTTTTGATAGGTCACTAAGTTTTGCGTTTTGCGAGGCGTCTTGTCTTGTGATTTCGTCTGTGTTGATGTACCTAGAGTCTAGGAACGACAGCTTGTAAGTGTTGGAAGGTTGATTCACGACGCCAGCGAAATTCATGTTGTTTTTTTTTATTTTAATTTTTACTTTAAAATGGATTTTTCAAATGACTTCAACCCTCATTGGACTCGGAACCAAATCAAATTTACTCATAACGAGGCAATTCCTAGTCACTTCAGATGTATTGTTGTTGGAGAATCAGGCTCAGGGAAGACATTCAGAATCTTTAACATGCTTCTCAGACCAGGATTTCTTGACTATGACACACTGCACATCTACTCACCCACTCTGTATCAAGATGAGTATAAGATGTTGATTGCAGGTCTACAGAACAAACTAAAAAAGGAGCATATCATTCAGTGTTTTAATAACCAATCCAAGCTGCCCAGTGATCCAGAAATTGTCGCCAGTGAATATGCTAGCCATATCCCAGATAATGAAAAGTGGCACGACATTAAAGTGTTCACATATGGGGACCCGCAAATTGATCCTAAAACTAAACTTCTCCCTCAGCCTGATGAACTAGAAAAGGGAAGGAAGCACTTGATTGTCTTTGATGACTGCATGACAGGGCCCCAGAAGCAAATTGAAAACTATTTCACCAGGGGTCGACACAACAACTGTAATGTAATCTATATTACCCAAAACTGGTTTGAGTTGCCAAATAAAACTATTCGTGGGAACTGCAATCTGATCCTCTTGTTCCCAACCATACCGCAAGACCGACTGAAGAGGTTAAGTAACGAGGTGATTGCTCCTGCCCATTTTACTAAGCCTCCATTTGATCGAAAGAACGATGGTCGAAAGGTATCGCAGGAAGAATTTGTTAACCTATGCTTTGAGAAGTGGAATAAGCCTTATCAGTTCGTGATGATTAACAAAGAGAAAAGAACAGTAGCGTAATTTTAAAAAAAAACAAACAAAAATGTCCATAAACTTTGCTGGTGAATCTACTAGTGGCTCCACTGCACACTCGCTTGCTTTCCTTGACAGGCGCTACATTAACGTTGAAGAAAAGATCCCAGAGATCGGACCGATTAGAGACCGCTTAAAACCATTGGAAAGGTCAGCACACCATCATCAAATAAACATTGAAGACTTGCGGGCAAAAATAGCAAAGCTGACCGCCATCGTTGAGACTCTAGCTCAAACTCTCAGATCGGAAATCAATGCAAAAGACATTACTATAAGAACAGCGATTAATAAAAAGCGAGACATCCTTGATTCCTATTCAAAAGCTGAGACTGATGCCTTATTTACCGCTTGGAGAACAACCATTAATCAAAATGTAGCAAAAATAAAAAAGATAGAAAGAGATGTTGCCACGCACACAAGCTATCTGGATAGAATTTATAACAAGTGGGGGAAAACTTTGAGACGAATTAGTCGCCTAGAGCGACAGCACAATCTCCCTGACATTGAAATTGAAGACGCCCGATCGTAAAATAGAAAAAAAATTTTTTACCTATAAAAAATGGCCGAAAATGATTCTCTGTATGACCCGCAACCAAATATAGCACCTAGTGCGCCTCTCTATCCTACAATCAATACTTTTACCTGCAACTCTCAACAGTTCCGACTTGTAGAGATTCAGAAAATGCGAATGGATATTGAAACCGCCCTTATGAAAAACTCTAAAAAACTGAAACGCTTCAACAGCCAGTGTCAAGCTTTCGAGTATATTAATATGGTTCTCGGGTCAGTGTCAATTCTAAGCGGATCTGCAGCTGCTGTTTCTACACTTCCCATTATCACCGCACCAATCGCCATTCCACTTGGAGTTATTGGGGCCTCGTGTGGTCTCATTTCAGCGGTTACAGGAGCTCTAACTCGAAGCAGACGCCAGAAGCTAAAGCATCTGCAGGAAATGCAAGCAAAACAGAAAAGCATCCAGTCTTCTATCACCGGGTATATTTCAAAAGCAATAGAAGACAAGTTCATTTCAGAAGACGAGTTTCAAAGCATTCAAAAACTTTATGAGCAGCTCAATGAGCAACATGTACATCTGAATAGCATTGATGACATGAGCCAATTGAGAAATGATATCGAAACTGTCTTCAAAAACTATGCGAAAAACTATGCAAAAACTAAACATTTAAACTTAAAATGATTTCCCTATAGCTTTTTTGAGTCTTAGTCATTGCATATAAAACAGTCATACACAGCTCTCCGCAAATATCACTGCTAAGCCCCTGCAGAATAAAGTCTGAGCGGTAGATTTTTGGGGCTCCCATATATTCCCTTAGCTCATCAGGAACAGCCGTCCCATAGCTATCAAAGTAGTAGTACTTATGCTTTCTGTTTGGATCAATCACCCAGCAAACCCAGTGAGACCCTGGTTTCTCGGCAGTGTCAAAGTTCATGATGCCACATTCTTCGATGCCACATTCTTTCAGTGCGTGGGATTCAGGTAATGTATCCTTCATAAAGACGCCTTTAAAGTTTGGGATTTCTAGTTCTTTTGCCAACTGTTCCAGAAAAATATTTGTCGTCATTATTTTTTGTCATTATTTTTTAAATTTAGTCTACGTTTTTAAACCTTATACACAACCTACGTTTTTAACCTCCAGTGCCCAAATGGAAGACTCGTAACATTGTCTTGAAAGACAACCCTCTTATTATCTGCCCCTGACAGGCCAATCTTTTTCTGGTATATGGTAAAAATATTATGGTTCTTCGACTGAAGCTTTACAAATTCATGTGTAGTTTTCTTATTATGTAACAGGGCAACTCTGTAGGCCTCTTCATGCAGAGAGTTCTTAACTACATGCTTTGGAATTCCCTTGGACTTCTTAATTATTTTTCCTGATTCATTGCTTTCATCGCTTTCACTGCATTTAACAAAATACGATTTTGATCTCAAACCAATAAACTCGGAGATAACTTCACCTGCCTCTACATCTTTCATTTTACCAATTACTTTTTTATTGGATGGGTCGAACACTTGATCCCCTTTCAAAGTTTTAAATGATTCTGGATACTCTGACAAATCGTAAGGGTTTTGGGGGAGGTGGTTTTGTTCAAGCATGTCCTGATAGATGTCCTTAGTCTGAATGTCTAGAATTAGAGAGTCGGTGTCAGTGTAAAGAAGTTTTAACCGAGTGTCGTATTGTCGTTTCATGTCATAGAAGAAACTGTACATAAGACGCTTCGATTCATCAAGCACAGTGACACCTGTAAATATAGGTTTGCAGAGTGTTGCTTTTGTCTTATAGAATAGAACAGCCCCTAAGTAATCGTTGAAGACGTGAAGTTCCTTAAAAGTCGGTTTAGAAATATTTCTCTGAATGATGTCACGCTCATGAACGGTGACGAGTTTAAGATTCGTGCGGTTGCGCTCATTTTCAAGAGTCTTGCCGTATACAGAGTTGTTTGCCAGCTTGAACAGATCCTTGTCAAAGTTGTTGGTTGCTTTGGCTCTGAACTGGGTGTTCTTTTCTATGTAGGGTTTCATCCATGCTTTTTCTGTAAATTTGAGGGCCCTATGTACATTTGTGACCCTACAGCCTAAGGATATGAAGTACTGTAGCAGCTTATAATGAATTTTGTAGCGAGTCTTGTTGTGTAGGTTTTGGGTGAGTTTCGCTGTGTGTTCGTTTTCTGTAGACAGGTTCCACGAGCCATCTGGGTGCTCGATAATCTTTGGGCAGTTAATATTCTCCGGGAATGGCGCAAAGTCAGAGAAATGATCATGGAGTTCATAGGGAATTTCTACGTCAACCTCGTAAATCGCAGGTATCGAAAACGCTGGGTTTATTTGTGATACGGGGAGCCACTGGAAGTCTCTCACCGGTAAGTCTTGACTCATTGCCCAGCCATAGAGATTGTTGGCGTCTAAATAAACGATATAATTTGTGGGTTTCGTTGGGTCATAAGATTTGAGATACGGATTATTCGCCTTTCCATATCTGTTCACGCAAATTGATATGCCGCCTCTTTTCGCTGTGTCTATAAAATTGTACATGTCAATGTCGGTTAGAAGTTCAACATACCAGTCTGGGTTTTCATCCCATTTCATTTTAAGTAGAGATTCCCAGCTGGTAGCAGGCAAACTTACATAGTCAAGACCATATGCTGTGTACCAGGTGTTTCTGAAGGTTTGAAACACATCGGCCAAAAGAAAAACATCTGTGTAAAGATAAATCATGTGGTATTGAAAAAAGTTTTGACAGTTGAAATGTTTGTAGACTGCTTGTGCGTGCTCATAGTCTTTGTCAGAAATTCCTGAGTTTTTTAGCTGCGAGAAGAACTTTTCTTTTGGTGGAAGTTCACCTTCAAAGATGTGCGAGATGTGCGAACCGGTCACATACTCATAAGGGTAGAAGCCTTTCTTTCTGAGTAGCTGGAAAGACAGGGGATCTTGTTTTGCTAATATTTGTGCCAGGATTTTTGTATAAGTGCATTGCTCATCTGTTAGATTTTTACTTAATGCGCGTAGACTGGCTGCTAGGAACAGATAAGTATCCTTGATTTTAACCAAACCAGAACAATCACTTAGTGAACCGGACGCCCCCACCTCTGTTATGTTGAGGCATTTAAACTTTTCCTTGTTCTCAGCTATGCAGTCGAGGTGAATGCCCTCTATTTCACCTACTCTTTCAACGATTAGGTGCAGGTCGTATGAACGAGCGTTATGTAGAAAAATATTTAAATCGTGGATGTTATTTTTTAGCTTTAGGTTGCAGGTTTTGTGTGCGGCACCTCTGAAGCAGCCGTCGAAGTGCGAATGGTCTCTAACTTTCGGATTCTTTAAACTGTCTTCAAATGCTTTTCTGCATATGTAGCAACGGGTCGCTGATTGAAAATTGATCTCATCCTGTTCGGTCATATTGATTGGCACAGGTGGGATTGAGCTAAATGTTCTACGTAACTCTAGCATTCTAAATATAAACTGTTTAACACAGTCTTCCCCGAAGAAGTGGTTATACTCGATGACATCAGAATTTCCAAGATGTCCATGATTTCCAATGCAAACGTATGCTACTGAATTTGGGACGTGCTTGCCGTTAACATTTGAACATTCAAAGTCGGCAAATACAATAAAGGGAAGTTTCTCCATCTTGTGATAATTTTTAAACCGTAAATACTTCTGGTTACCGAAAGGAAGAGAGCAGTTAGTTGGATGGTCCTCACAGGTGAGTTCATGCTCTGTGAGTTTTGCCTCCCGACTTTCTTTACCACCACAATAATACTTAAGACACAATCTGCAGATAGATACGGCTTCTTTGTGGTTTGTCATTTGCTTGTGGAGAAGCCTAGAAAGATCTTTAATCCAAACATAATGGGCCTCAGACTGTAAGTTTCCAATTATGAGAAGATCGACTTCTATGCGCCTGGCTGCTGGGTGTCGGGTCGGGTCTTCGTCTAGAATATTCTTGCTACTCCTAACAATTTCAACTTTCTCTTTGCTTTCATTCCACTCGAATACGGTGATTCTGATTTTATTATTAAACACTTCCTCTAGTTTGGGGATTTGAGAGACTGCTAAACCTCCTTTCTCAAATAATATTCCTTTGCTGATACACTTGGTAAAATACTCGTCAAAGTACGTCTTATAATGGGAAGTTCTTTCAGGATGGGCTCGATCCTTGTCGTACAATAATGCTGACAAAACCGCCCATAAAGCGCAGCAGTTGTCATAGTTCTTCACGTTGATACAAGCCTTTTTATTGGCGAGCTTTGTTGGCAGCTCCAGGTAAGAAGAAGCTTTAAGGGGATCGAATTTGAAAATCATAACTGAAACTTTTCGAATCCCAGTAACAACCCAACCAGAACCTCTTGATGTAAAGACGTCAATCTTTTTACTAACTTCTTGTAGAAAAGGGTCTGGTGAATCGGTTGGACTAAAGGGTGAAGCCTTACTGGTCATGTAATATTCAAGATGTTCGGTGGGTTTCGTAGGCATATAAAATTCCAATAAAAACGAGAGCTGAAGCTTGAAGGTTTTGCGAGTTTTAAGTGTGTGATTGATAACTGATTGAATGTCATCTCTAAAGTCATTTATGTCAGGTGTCGTTGTGTTGGATGTTGTGTTGGATGTTGTTGTGTTGTGTTTGGCGGGAATGGTGTACTCTATGTAGTGGTCTGTAAAAGTTCTCTTTGCAAATTGAATGTCTTCTTGGTTCATCTCTGACTCAATTTGGTGGATTGTTCTTTCCAGGTCATCCTGTTCCTGTTTATTCTGTGGGTATTTAGGTAGATTTTGCCCTGTGAGAGTTTGGTACTTGTTAACTAGGTTGCGGCTCTTCTGTTGGTGATCAGCTGCTGGGTTTTTTACTGGGGTGTACTGATCTGATGACTGTAGTTGCTTTATTACTTCTAATTGTTTCTCATAGCTGCCTAGGTATCCTGGGTCTGTATTGAACTTTTGCTTACAGAGTTCTTGAAGATATTTGCTTTTGTCCTGAAATGAAAGATTTTGGCTTCGCGAAAAATCTTTAGAAAAATAAGAGTTTACAGAATCTTTTGCTGGATTTGCTTTCGGCATGTTTTTTCTATCAGTTTAAAAAAAAAAATTTTTGGGTGGTCACCCTTAGCTTTTGCTTGAACTTCTCTGGACTAACAACTTTTGATTAATTTGAGTATTACTGATCAGATCCCTGCTTTTATCTTTTCACATCCGGAGCATTGTAAATCCTGCTTTATGCAATGTCATTATAGCTTTTAGGACGTCGGATTTTGAAATGTTTTCGTTTTCCCGAAGGCCGCCTTCACCTGCTTTAATTGTGACTCCCTTTTCTCTCGCGATTTTCTGCATCTCTAACTGGTGAGCCCTGTCATTGCCCGCTTTCACAGCCGTTGCAACACCTCCAGCAACTCCACCTGCTGCACCAACTGCACCCGCAATGATTGGAATCAGTGCAGCGAGAGGCAGGATTCCACCTGTCTTTTCATCTGTAATGCTGTGATTGCAATCTTTACAATGGATTTGCTGCTGTAACGGATCGACTTTCACTTTCATACCCTTAATAGTTACAAAACCTGGTTGTTTGGAGTCGATGATTTTGCTAATTTTATTAACTGTTCTGGTTTCAATCATTTTGTGTACATTTTTATTTTTTAATTTATTTTTCAATTTATTTCTGTGTCACTTGGAATGACGAGAAGTTCTGCTCTGGCAAATGATCTTGTAGGGGATTTAGGATTAAAGGCTTGAGACAGAAAATAGTAGTCACCAGTTGCTGTTGTAAAGTGCCTGTATATTTTATGTACATCTAAACTGAAATAGGGGTCAGTTGCTCGTCTCTTTGTGTCCTTTTCTAATTCTCCCGGCAGGTAAAGGAATCGAACAAACTCTGAATTTGTGAGAATTTCCGGAGAATAAACCCCTGGGAGCTTTGGATAATTTTTTTGTTGTGGATTGTGAGATTTAAGCTGAACTTTGTCTTGTTGAATTGCAATGGAGGGTTTTAGGCCTGTCATGCGAGAAACTTCATTGTTAAGCTGACTGATTACTACTGGGAGTCTGTCTGTCCATTTGGTGTAGTATTGTCCGCTCTTCAGTTTGAGCTCCTCTGCTGTCTGCTTAGTAAATAGTCGCTTGGCTAAAGTTAGATTAAATCTTTCTACGAAGGCTTGATCTCTGTGAAGCTCGGTTCTACCGTAACGAATTTTTGTATTATTTTTTTGCATTAGAGTTTTAACTCGACCCATGAATTCTTTACCCGGATCGGTCATGAGGAGGTCTGGGTAGGTTAAGGGTGAATTTTCGTATACGTCTTGCAGAGCGTCTGCTACAGCTTGAGACTGTTTTGTTTTAAGCGGCCTTGCTTCTTTATAACGCGAAGCTACATCAATGACAGTGAGAGCGTACTTATACCCAGAATCGTTTGGGAGAAACAGAAGATCAGCTTGGTGCGCCTCGTTAGGCTTATAGATGTTGAAGTGGGGTCTTGTAAATTTAACAGGCGGGAAATAGACTTGATAAACAGCCTGTTTAGACAGCCATTTTTCTACTATTTGTTTTGGTTCTTTACTGAGTTCTGTTAATTTGGAGACGGCATTTTTACCAACAAAATAACCATTGTCACGGTAATAGATTGCTTGTAATTTGCTCTGTCATTATTTTTTAATTTAATTTTTAATAAAAAATAAATTAAAATGCCCGACATTCACGGAATAATCGAAAAGCTTCCGAAGCCAAACAGAGGGTGGACAATCCCTGGATATAAGTATTGCGGACCTTTGAACCCTCTTGAAATTCAGTTAGATTCTAACAATGTGCCTAATCCGGGTCATGAGCCTGTAGATGAGCTTGATGAGGTATGTATGGAACATGATATTAAGTATCGCGACTTCCCAAATGAGAAACACCGATGGGACAAGGAAATGCTTAGAAGTCTAGACAGTATGGGGGCATCGAGTGGTTGGAGAGAGAGTATGGCGAGGAAATTAGTTAAAGGAGTTATAGCTGGAAAGACTAAGTTAGGGCTGGGGGTTGGCGGGTGCATGGGAAAAGGGAGATCGGTGGGTTTTGTATTGCACGCGCCGGACAGGGAATTGGGACGACTGCTCAAAGAGCTTGGGATAGAGAAAGCGTTTTAATCTATCCTTCTTTTTCTAAGCAGTAGAAGCAGCGTACACGAGAGAGACAGACAACCCGTGCATATTTTTTTTGTACACTCCTGCACAAGTCAGGAAATGAGCTGTATAGTTTTGGGCAGGATTGGGCAGGCGCAGGGAGGCAGTTCCTTGTAGCCATTGGATTCCCTTCAGAAAATTCTAGAAGTTTCTAGCAGGGCGCATATATATGGAAGCTCGCCCGCCTCGCTCTCGCTCTCGCTCTCAAATATGGATATTTCAATTGACATAGCCGATTACATTGATAAAATCGCTAAGCGCGACCCAAAAGCCCTAGTATTAAAAGTTAGCGAGCTAAATCTTAAAGATCGCACAGTGTTGCTTAAAAGTTTAGAAAAGCTGGAGAAAGAGGTTGGAGCTAAACGAAAGAAAGACAAAGAAAAGGAAGATAAACCCCCCAGCAAAAAAGAAGAGGAAAAAAAATTCATCCAACGTCTAAAAATCAAGCTCGAGGACAACAGCCGCAATGATGTCGTGATCCGAACACAGTTTGATTCACTGGAAAAGCTATTAAAAACAATCAACGAGGATCGTGGAATATCAGACGCCGAGGCTATTCAACAATTTAAGAAGCTGGTGGAGCTAGTTGGAGACATCGACATCATCAAGTGCCTCGCCAACTTCGCCCAAGGCCGCCTGGTCAACTACCTGAAGGGCGACAAGACTCTCGCTCAAGTAGCCAACATGCTGGGGATCGGCATGAAGTTCACGGAACGGCTGTCCAATTTCGGAAAGTTTGGTGAAAAACACAAAGGACTACTGTACACTGGGTACAGTATGGAAACTCTACTGAAGTACAAAAGAGCCATTGAAAAGCATTGTGAAGAGGATGTGAATTTCGCAACGCTTGCCACCAATGATCCGGAGGCAACCTATCAGCCTTGCCCGCCACGAGAAGATCCGATGGATGAAGACGACCTACTGGAGGATTATAATGATGACGAGCATGATAAAGCGCAAAAAGTTTGACTAAGAATAACTTTAATAAGTTTTACTAAGAACATGTATAACATGTATAACATATGTATAACATATATTAAAATAAATCATTTAAATAAATATTGTCAGGATTCCTGAATTGTCAGGATTTTCCTGAGTTGTCAGGATTTTCCTGAATTGTCAGGATTTTCCTGAATTGTCAGGATTTTTTTTATTTATTTTTTTTCTACGGGTTATTTCATAAGGAATTTATATTCAAGAATTAGAGATCATGTATTGTGAAATTATATTTTATAAGCTACAATAAGGCTTAGGTTTAATGTCTCCAGATAATAGCGTGAGGTCCATTGAACTCGCTGGGATAAACAAAATAATGGATATTGGATTATGATTTTTTTTGCATGTTACGAGGTTTTTGTGGCTGTCCCAGTTTTTTCCTCTGTCCCAGAGGACCCATTGGGGAAAAGATACGAATCTATGGGGACATATTAAATTTAGGCTAGTGAATGGGATCTCGTGACTTTTGGTCAAAAAGGGGAGGTACCCTATTTTTGCTGAAGTGCCTGGGGATATTTAATCTAGTGTTTGAGAAGGGTGTTTGAGCATGTTACGAGTTTTTATGACTGTCCCAGGTTTTTTTCCCTGTCCCAGATGACCCATTGGGGAAAAAGGTACGGATCTGTGGGGACATTAAATTTAGGCTAGTGAATGGGATCTGGTGACTTTTGGTCAAAAGGGGGAGGTACCCTATTTTTGCTGAAGTGCCTGGGGATATTTAATTTAGTTATAGGCGCATATAGAAAAGGGCGATTCTTACTGTCCTGAAAGCCCCGTCTTGCATTCTACTGAGCCGGGTTACCTTATCCTGCTCACTCCCCCAGTACTGCTCACTCCACCAGTCACTACCCCAGTACTGCTCACTCCACCAGTCACTACCCCAGTACTGCTCACTCCACCAGTCACTACCCCAGTACTGCTCACTCCACCAGTCACTACCCCAGTACTGCTCACTCCACCAGTCACTACCCCAGTACTGCTCACTCCACCAGTCACTACCCCAGTACTGCTCACTCCACCAGTCACTACCCCAGCACTGCTCACTCCACCAGTCACTACCCCAGTACTGCTCACTCCACCAGTCACTACCCCAGTACTGCTCACTCCACCAGTCACTACCCCAGTACTGCTCACTCCACCAGTCACTACCCCAGTACTGCTCACTCCACCAGTCACTCCCTAAGTACTGCTCACTCCACCAGTCACACTACCCCAGTACTGCTCACTCCACCAGTCACTCCCTAAGTACTGCTCACTCCACCAGTCACACTACCCCAACACTGGTCACTCCACCAGTCACTTCCCCAGTACTGCTCACTCCACCAGTCACTCCCTAAGTACTGCTCACTCCACCAGTCACTCCCTAAGTACTGCTCACTCCACCAGTCACTCCCTAAGTACTGCTCACTCCACCAGTCACTCCCTAAGTACTGCTCACTCCACCAGTCACTCCCTAAGTACTGCTCACTCCACCAGTCACTCCCTAAGTACTGCTCACTCCACCAGTCACTCCCTAAGTACTGCTCACTCCACCAGTCACACTACCCCAGCACTGCTCACTCCAACAGTCACTCCCCAAGTACTGCTCACTCCACCAGTCACACTACCCCAACACTGGTCACTCCACCAGTCACTTCCCCAGTACTGCTCACTCTAACAAATCCTGATTTAGTTGTAAGCAGAATGTACTTTTAATCAGCAATCGCAAAGCATGAAAGCTAGAAATAACAAAAGCAGAAGATTGCGGCACAAATTCTCAAAAGAAATTCTCAAGCTGAAAAATGCTGCTGGCCAGCTGAACTCAGGGACAGCGGGTCAAGTGTATTCAGGCACCTGGGGGGTCGCAGTTAAAAAAAATCCTCTGACTGCAGGATTTTCAAGCCAGTTAAATGCTGATAGTCTTGAAGATGTTCAGGCCGTCAAGCGCGGTGCTGAGCACCAGGCCGGGAAGCTGCGGGTGCCAGTGGCCCTCCTTCATCTCCTGCTGGCCCATGTGGATGAACAGCAGCTGGGGCGGCAGGCCGGCCGTCGAGACTCCCTCGCAGGCGAGGTCCCACAGGGTCAGCTGGTTGTCTTCAGAGGTGGCCAGGAACACGGAGCTGTCAGTGGGATGCCACTGCACCGAGGTTACCGGGCCTTTGTGGTAGCTGCGGAGGGGGGCGGCTTCATAGCTTATGGCACTGATTGGCATAGAATGGGACTGAAGCTTTGAATTGGTGTTGCCCGCTAAGAGAATGCAGCACAGGCTGAGGCAATGCAGCATCATCAGAGAGAAGAGAAGGCGGCATCATCAGGGGAAATGCGGCATCATCAGAGAGAAGGCGGCATCATCAGAAAGAAGGCGGCATCATTAGAGGGAATGCGGCCTCATCAGAGAGAAGGCGGCATCATCAGAGAGAAGGCGGCATCATCAGAGAGAAGGCGGCATCATCAGAGAGAAGGCGGCATCATCAGAGAGAAGGCGGCATCATCAGAGGGAATGCGGCCTCATCAGAGAGAATGCGGCATCATCAGAGGGGTTCCAAGACCAAGGAGTTTCACGTGCATCACTGAGATCCCTCAGTCGTCCAGACCAGCTCCCTCTCTGTCTCTCCTTCTGACTCACTTCAGCTCGCAGGCCGGCGGTGCCCCGGCGGCGAAGCGGCGCAGGTCCCAGACGCGAAGCGCGCAGTCGTCGCCGCCGCTGACGAGGTACTGGGACTCCAGGCGGTTCCAGGCGATCACGTTGACGTCCGAGGCGTGGCTGTCGGGCCGCGTCAGCATGCAGGCCTTGTCCGGCCTGGCGCGCACGTCGAACACGCGGAGGCTGCGGTCCACCGAGCAGCTGGCCAGTACGCTCGCCTCCGTTGGCGACCACTGCAGGTCCTCCACTGAAGCGGCGTGGCCGCTCAGCGGCCGCTGGTCCACCTGCCAACCGGCGCCGGCCTCGGCCGGGTGCCAGACGTGGATGGCGCCGGCGCAGTCGCCGCTGGCGAGGCGGCCCGGCACGAGGCGGCTCCAGTCCAGGCCGAAGCCCTCGGCCGTGTGGCCGCGAAAGGCGAAAAGCGGCGCCGGCGACTCCGGCCGGCGGGCGAACTCCGTCAGCAGGTGGTGGTCGGCGACGGCGGCCAGGGCGTCGGTCAGGTCGAAGATGTACACCGCGCCCGCCTCCGACCAGGTGGCCGCCAGTGGCCGACCCGTGGCGTCCGAAGCTCGAATCCGGTTCACCGTCCGGTTGTGGCGGATCTGCGCCACCGACACGTCGCCGCGCCGCTCCTCCTCCTCGTCGTCTGAGTCATCGTCCGAGTCGTCCTCTTCGTCGTCGTCCTCGCCGTCGCCGCCAGGCCGCCGGCGCCGCATGGGGAAGAGCCCGGCCGCACGCATCACGCAGACGGCGTTGCGGCCCGCCTCAGGCGCCTGCGTGCCGCACACCAGGAAGCAGCTCAGCGGCTGATTCGCGTCGTCAAAGTCGAAGGCGGCGCCGCTGGCGGCATTGGCCGGGTCGGGCAGCACGTCGATGCTGAGGCAGGGCGACTCCACGCTCATCTGGTAGTACAGCTTGTACGCCGTGCGGTCCATCACCAGCTCCTCGTCCGGCCCGGGCTGCGGGTCGCCGCTGTTTGGCAGGTAGGGCCGCGGCGGCTCCTCCGGCTTGCCGTCCTCGGCCAGCGCCTCCTCGTCCTGCATCTCCTCGTCATCGCTGCCGTCCCCGTCCGGCCTCGGCTCGGCGTCCTCCTCGGTGGTCATCGGGCTGGAATTATGGGGATTCGTCAGGCGTCAGGCGTGGCTGAGGTGGTCAGGAGTGGCTGAGGTGGTCAGGAGTGGCTGAGTTGGTCAGGAGTGGCTGAGCTGGTCAGGAGTCGCTGAGGTGGTCAGGAGTGGCTGAGTTGGTCAGGAGTGGCTGAGTTTGAGGTGGTCAGGAGGGGCTGAGTTGGTCAGGAGTGGCTGAGTTTGAGGTGGTCAGGAGTGGCTGAGTTGGTCAGGAGTGGCTGAGTTGGTCAGGAGTGGCTGAGTTGGTCAGGAGTGGCTGAGTTGGTCAGGAGTGGCTGAGTTGGTCAGGAGTGGCTGAGTTGGTCAGGAGTGGCTGAGTTTGAGGTGGTCAGGAGTGGCTGAGTTGGTCAGGAGTGGCTGAGTTGGTCAGGAGTGGCTGAGCTGGTCAGGAGTCGCTGAGGTGGTCAGGAGTGGCTGAGTTGGTCAGGAGTGGCTGAGTTGGTCAGGAGTGGCTGAGTTGGTCAGGAGTGGCTGAGTTTGAGGTGGTCAGGAGTGGCTGAGTTGGTCAGGAGTGGCTGAGTTGGTCAGGAGTGGCTGAGTTGGTCAGGAGTGGCTGAGTTGGTCAGGAGTGGCTGAGTTGGTCAGGAGTGGCTGAGTTGGTCAGGAGTGGCTGAGTTTGAGGTGGTCAGGAGTGGCTGAGTTTGAGGTGGTCAGGAATGGCTGAGTTGGTCAGGAGTGGCTGAGTTGGTCAGGAGTGGCTGAGGTGGTCAGGAGTGGCTGAGGTGGTCAGGAGTGGCTGAGTTTGAGTTGGTCAGGAGTGGCTGAGTTGGTCAGGAGTGGCTGAGTTGGTCAGGAGTGGCTGTGTTGCTCAGGAGTACCACATTGTCCAGGATAACCTAAATTAGTCAAGCGATAGTTGCACTTCATGGGTGAGAGTGAGGTGAGTTAATCCCGCATTGCTCCAGTCCACCCATCGGATTATTCGCCGCTAGCTATTTTTTCAATGGTAAATGGATATATTTCCTCAAACTAGTGTCAAAATACCAAGTAAGCGAGCCGAGGCAGAATCTAACTGCATGTCAAGTGCTATCAACAGGCCTTTATTATGGGAAAAGCAAATCGCAGCCTTCCGCTCTCAAACCAATAAGCGCGGAAGCCCCTTATGAAAACAAATCCGGTTGCTTTTAGTAAAAAAAAGATATTTAAAAAATCACAAGATAAGTACTGGCTGGGACGCGGAATGTTTTGTAACGTTGGTTGGCATGATAAAACAAACAAGCATAAAAATATTGTCACGGTGCGGGTAAAAAACCACGCGGCTTTTGAAGTAAAAAAACGGTTAGCCGCGCTGGAATGAACAGCTGAGCTTGAGAGGAACGCGCGCAAGGACCACCTAAGCCTGGTCCAGCAGTCCTTGAAATAATACAGTCTGGAACTGGAATGGCCAATGCCAGCTACTTCTCGTTGTCCACTTCGGAGTAGGGCGGCGGGAGCGGCAGCGGCGGCTGCTCAGGTGGGCTCGCCACGGCCGAGTAGGGCGGCGGCTCCGGCGGCCCGGGCAGCGGCATCCGCAGCCGGAGCGGCTCGGCCGAGGTCTCCGTGACGGTCGCCAGGCCCGAGCCGGCCCGCTGCTCGCCGAGGAGCTGCCGGTAGAAGCCCAGAAGGCAGGCGAGCTGCGCGGTAGACAGAAGCAGCGACAGGCACTCCACGGCCGTCTTGGCCACGCCGATGTAGAAAACTGCCAGATAGGCCTGCGGGTTGCCGGGTAACTTGAACTCACTCTGTGCAGGCAGCAGGTTTCACTCGGTGCAAGCAGCGGGTCTCACTCGGTGCAGGCAGCGGGTTTCACTCTGTGCAGGCAGCGGGTCTCACTCGGTGCAAGCAGCGGGTCTCACTCTGTGCAGGCAGCGGGTCTCACTCTGTGCAGGCAGCGGGTCTCACTCTGTGCAGGCAGCGGGTTTCACTCTGTGCAGGCAGCGGGTCTCACACGGTGCAAGCAGCAGGTCTCACTCGGTGCAAGCAGCGGGTCTCACTCTGTGCAGGCAGCAGGTTTCACTCGGTGCAAGCAGCGGGTCTCACTCTGTGCAAGCAGCGGGTCTCACACGGTGCAAGCAGCAGGTCTCACTCGGTGCAAGCAGCGGGTCTCACTCTGTGCAAGCAGCGGGTCTCACACGGTGCAAGCAGCAGGTCTCACTCGGTGCAAGCAGCGGGTCTCACTCTGTGCAGGCAGCGGGTCTCACTCTGTGCAGGCAGCGGGTCTCACTCTGTGCAAGCAGCGGGTCTCACTCTGTGCAAGCAGCGGGTCTCACTCTGTGCAAGCAGCGGGTCTCACTCTGTGCAAGCAGCGGGTCTCACACGGTGCAAGCAGCGGGTTTCACTCGGTGCAAGCAGCAGGTTTCACTCGGTGCAAGCAGCGGGTCTCACTCTGTGCAAGCAGCGGGTCTCACTCTGTGCAAGCAGCGGGTCTCACACAGTGCAAGCAGCGGGTTTCACTCGGTGCAGGCAGCAGGTTTCACTCGGTGCAAGCAGCGGGTCTCACTCTGTGCAAGCAGCGGGTTTCACTCTGTGCAAGCAGCGGGTCTCACTCTGTGCAAGCAGCGGGTCTCACTCTGTGCAAGCAGCGGGTCTCACACGGTGCAAGCAGCGGGTTTCACTCGGTGCAGGCAGCAGGTTTCACTCGGTGCAAGCAGCGGGTCTCACTCTGTGCAAGCAGCGGGTCTCACTCTGTGCAAGCAGCGGGTCTCACTCGGTGCAAGCAGCGGGTCTCACTCTGTGCAAGCAGCGGGTCTCACACGGTGCAAGCAGCAGGTCTCACTCGGTGCAAGCAGCGGGTCTCACTCTGTGCAAGCAGCGGGTCTCACTCTGTGCAAGCAGCGGGTTTCACTCGGTGCAGGCAGCAGGTTTCACTCGGTGCAAGCAGCGGGTCTCACTCTGTGCAAGCAGCGGGTCTCACTCTGTGCAAGCAGCGGGTCTCACACAGTGCAAGCAGCGGGTTTCACTCGGTGCAGGCAGCAGGTTTCACTCGGTGCAAGCAGCGGGTCTCACTCTGTGCAAGCAGCGGGTCTCACTCTGTGCAAGCAGCGGGTCTCACTCTGTGCAAGCAGCGGGTCTCACTCTGTGCAAGCAGCAGGTCTCACTCGGAGCAAGCAGCGGGTCTCACTCGGTGCACACAGATCACACGGCAGATCACACCCAGGCAAAATAGTCAGCAGAAGCACCTGCTCCCTCATCCGCATGCGAGTGTGCTCATACAGTCGCCGATTTTCAACCAAGGTGGCGGCCTCAGTCGTGGCAGCAGCTGCCGTCACCAAGAGGGCCGCGGAGGCGACGAGGCCGGCGGCAAGGCAGCGCCGGCGCAGCTGACGGTGCGCGGTGGCGGCAGAGACGGCGAGACCGCCGGACAGCAGGAGGACGGCGCCGCACCAGATGCCGGTGCCGCGGGCGGCGAAGTCGGAGCGCATGACGATGGCGAGCACCTCCAGCAGGGCCAGCGAGCAGCCGCACAGCACCGCCAGGGTGCCGAAGTTTTTGTGCGCGCCGCGCTGCCTCATGGGGAAATGCGGCTCCTCCAGCATGCCGGAGGCTGGCGGCTGCAATGAGCGGGGGCTAACTGTGAGTCACCCAGCCATCTCGCAGCTGCTCCAACCGACAGCTGCTGTACAGTACGTCAAGCAAAGAAGAACCCCAAAACAATTCCGTTAAGGCGCTTGCAAAATTTTCCAAAAAGGTGGATTAATTATATTTAATGAAGGCAAGTCTGACTGAATCGTGAGTCGGAATTTACCGTTAAGCGCTCACTGCCAAAATAAGCCTCATACATTTTATGACGCCGAATCGAGATGAAACACGCGGATAGCAACTACTGCAAGCAACTGACTATCGAAAAGGAAATGCCTTCAACTAGCAAGCTGAAGACCGAATAGACTCGCAGAAAAAAGACGCAAAAACTTCGATTCAATAATTACTATTGCATTGAATGCTCAGCTAAGAGTGCGGAAGACACGGTAAAAACAGGGTAGGGGTGAGGCGAAATGTCAAACGCGCTCATAAGTTAAGTTCAGCATGCGATAATGTTATAACAAAAATACCTGCTGTCGCACGCAACTACAAATGTGAAAAGTACTGCAACAAAACTATGACAAAAATTGACTCTTAAATTTTCGATAAAATTAGAAAATTAAAAATATTGTTTCTACATCATTGAAAAATGAATGCTTTTTACGCCGGAAAACACAGCAGCATCCTCATCGCACAGGTCCGTCAGGCCTTGTTCATGGCTGAGCCAGCATCGTCAAAGCGTAATTCGTAAGGCGGCGGCGCGCCACAGAACTGGTCACCGCTTGGCCCGGCCTGACCCGGATACCCGGCCTGCTGACCCGGATACCCTGCCTGCTGACCCGGATACCCGGCCTGCTGACCCGGATACCCGGCCTGCTGACCTGGATACCCGGCCTGCTGACCTGGATACCCGGCCTGCTGACCCGGATACCCGGCCTGCTGACCCGGATACCCGGCCTGCTGACCCGGATACCCGGCCTGCTGACCCGGATACCCGGCCTGCTGACCCGGATACCCTGCCTGCTGACCCGAATACACGACCTGCTGGCTGGCTGAGTAGTTTGCAGCCGGCGACACGCAGCAGCAGGAGGCGCGGCAGGCGAAGGCGGAGTGCACGATGGCCAGCACGAACTCGAAGGCGCAGAGCACGGCGCAGGCGACGCCGGTGCCGTACGCATTGCGGAATGCGTCCTGGGAGCTGCGCGAGGCGCTGCCATGGCTGTGCTGCTCAAAAGCCAACCGATTAATGACGGCAATGGTTGCCTCGGAGGCCATGGCGAAGAAGGCGGCGACCGCGGCGATGACGCAGAACACCAGGCAGGTGTTCACGCAGCCCAGCGTGCAGCAGCAACCTTGCTGGGCAGCCGAAAGTCCGGAGATGCCGGCAGCGATAAAGAAAGGGCCGGCCCAGAGCCCGCCGTAGGCCATGCTGAAGCGATAATCTGGAATCCGGTACCGGTACCCATCAAGCGAGTGAACATTCACCGCTTCCGTGTTCCAGGCGACAACCTGGCTGGCGATGTTGACTATGATGACGAGGGCGCCGATCACCAGCTGCAGGCAGCCCATGACGCGATGACCGCGCAGCAACCAGGAGGGCAGGCGGCTCGCGTAGCTTTCGGGAACTCCTGCGGTGGCCGCCCCCGCCGACTCAGCCTGCGGCAAGAGTGGCAAAGTCACGACGGGCTGCTGGCGCGGCTGCTGCTGCGGGAAAGCATGGCAAGCGAAACGGTCGCATCACAGCTCAGCAGTAACATTTTAGACTTTGATGGATGACCTACTGACTGGCTGCTGACTGGCGGCTGACTGGCTGCTGACTGGCTGCTAACTGGCTACTGACTGGCTACTGACTAGCTGCTGACTAGCTGCTGACTGGCTGCTGACTGGCTGCTGACTGGCTGCTGACTGGCTGCTAACTGGCTACTGACTGGCTGCTGACTGGCTGCTGACTGGCTACTGACTGGCTGCTGACTGGCTACTGACTGGCTACTGACTGGCTGCTGACTAGCTGCTGACTAGCTGCTGACTAGCTGCTGACTGGCTGCTGACTGGCTACTGACTGGCTACTGACTAGCTGCTGACTAGCTGCTGACTAGCTGCTGACTGGCTACTGACTGGCTGCTGACTGGCTACTGACTAGCTGCTGACTGGCTACTGACTAGCTGCTGACTGGCTGCTGACTGGCTGCTGACTGGCTACTGACTGGCTGCTGACTAGCTGCTGACTGGATGCTGACTGGCTGCTGCAGACTTCAATGACTGTTTATTGACTGCAAAGTCAGTTGCCACGCAGCGATAGCCCGACACCAAAATATTCTACTCCGGAGTCTGAGAGTAAAAGCAGCAAAAAAGCGAAAAAGAAACAGACGAATTAAACTGGATCGCAAAACTGGTGAAAAGGCCAAAAAGCCAGGAAAAAGCTTTACTTCAAACTAGGATGGAGTCGCAAAAAAGTCCGAATGACGGCTGACACATTGGTTGGAAAAGGAAACCGGGGGCAAAACTGTTGGACTTGAAGCCTTCGGTAATGCCGCAACAAAGACTTGTCGTTTCCTCCGAAAAAAAGCGCTTGGTCAAAATTTCACAAAAAACGAAATAGAAAGAATCGGAAGCGTAAAAATAGCACCATCACCGCAAAATTGCTAGTAGTATCCAAAGTATGCGTTTTTAAACGTTTTAAGTAGAAAATATGACGCTGAAAATGAGTGCTCAAGAGCTGTAAGAAAAATATAGCAATGAGCTGAAAATGAGTGCTCAAAAAATATTGCAGTGAAAAAGAATGCGGGGTAAATTTGAGAAAAATAGCACTGATAAATAGGAGAAAAAAGTTCAAAGATGATCTGTCAAATTTAAGGCTAAATGTAAATCATCAGAGCCAGTCCACAGATTCAGGTGACTGACCACATCAGCTTCTAGGCGAGCAGCGGTCTTAAATTCTTCCATTATTGTTCTGCTCGGCACCGGTCTTGCTGGGTTCGTATGACGGCGGCGCCTTTTGACCCGGATGTCCGGCCTGCTGACCCGGATATCCTGGCTGCTGACCTGGATATCCTGGCTGCTGACCCGGATATCCGACCTGCTGACCCGGATAGCCAGGATTTCCAGACTGCGCCATGTAGACAAGTTGCTGAGGCGGCTCCAACTTGGGCACGCAGCAGCAGGAGGCGCGGCAGGCGAAGGCGGAGTGCACGATGGCCAGCACGAACTCGAAGGCGCAGAACACCGCGCAGGCGACGCCGGTGCCGTAGACAACGCGGAAGGCGTCCTGGTTGCTATATGGCGCGTACAACTCATTAATTTTGCGGTTGGCCTCGGCAGTGACGCCCTCGGCGGCCATGGCGGAGAAGGCCAGGATGGAGGCAAGGATGGAGAACACCAGGCAGGTGACCACGCAGCCCAGCGTGCAGCCGCAACCTCGCTGGGCAGCCAGCAGCCCCGAGATGCCGGCGGCGATGAAGAACGGGCCGGCCCACAGCCCGCCGCCAACAAGGATGAACTCAGCTGACCCGAAGTACATGTAGGTCAGCTCCATGGGCACTCTCTTGTTCGTGGAGCCGACACCCAGGCCCACAGCGCTGATCAGCATGACCAGGGCGCCGAGCACCAGCTGGGCGATGCCCATGACTCGGTGGCCCAGCAGCACCCAGGGCGGCAGCTGGCTGGCGTAGCTGTCTGCCGCTCCCGTTGAAGGCGCCACCGTCACCACCTGCGGCATGAGGGGCTCCGCCTGGCGCGGCTGCTGCTGTGGCTGCTTCTGCAGATGAGAAAATCGAGTGGGGCGTGCGGGTAGGCGGAGACGGTGCTGAGCTGTTACTCCGTTCTGGAGCTAAGATGATGAGCTAAGAGACAAGGGGTGCGCCTGAATTACCTACGTGAAGCACACATTAGCAGCCTTGAGAATCACACATTAGCAGCCTTGAGAATCACACATTAACAGCCTTGACAAACATCCATTAACAGCCTTGAGAATCACACATTAGCAGCTTTGAGAATCACACATTAACAGCCTTGAGAATCACACATTAACAGCCTTGAGAATCACACATTAGCAGCTTTGAGAATCACACATTAGCAGCCTTGAGAATCACACATTAGCAGCCTTGAGAATCACACATTAGCAGCCTTGAGAATCACACATTAGCAGCCTTGAGAATCACACATTAGCAGCCTTGAGAATCACACATTAGCAGCTTTGAGAATCACACATTAGCAGCCTTGAGAATCACACATTAACAGCCTTGAGAATCACACATTAGCAGCCTTGAGAATCACACATTAGCAGCCTTGAGAATCACACATTAGCAGCCTCTAGAATAGCACAATAACAGCCGTGAGAATCACCCATTTACAGCATTGAGAATCAGCTAAGTTCGAGAAAAAGACCAAGAAATAAAATAATGAAAATAAATAAGCTGAAAAAGCACAAGCCGAGGTCTGTGATGATAAAATGTCCCATTATCTGCAGTAAAGGAGTTCGTAAAATATATTTGGGAATGTAGTTTTCACAGCTTAGAGTTATGTTTGTGACTCTGATGAGCATCAATGGCAAGCCAACATACCCAAGTAAGGCTGTATGTAGTATTGTACTGGAGTATAAGAGACTGTATATGCTATAAAAATACGAATTGCAGGGAGGGGTTGCGGCATCGTCTTTGTTGCTCTGCTCCTATCGCACAGCGAGCGTTGTGGGCTACCAATACTGATAATAGATAATAAGTAGATTTGAGGACAACTCGGGTATGGTACACACTCACTGTAATTGTACACATTCGCTGTGATTGTACACACTCACTATGATTGTACAGACTCACTGTTACGAGCTATTGTGCACACTGGAGTTGTACACACTCACAGATTAGGTATTGCGCACACTAGTATGGAATGTACACTTTCACAAGCAGTGTACACACTCGCAGGGAATGTACACTTTCACAAGAAGTGTACACACTCGCAGGGAATGTACACTTTCACAAGAAGTGTACACACTCGCAGGGAATGTACACTTTCACAAGAAGTGTACACACTCGCAGGGAATGTACACTTTCACAAGCAGTGTACACACTCGCAGGGAATGTACACTTTCACAAGAAGTGTACACACTCGCAGGGAATGTACACTTTCACAAGCAGTGTACACACTCGCAGGGAATGTACACTTTCACAAGAAGTGTACACACTCGCAGGGAATGTACACTTTCACAAGCAGTGTACACACTCGCAGGGAATGTACACTTTCACAAGCAGTGTACACACTCGCATGGAATGTACACTTTCACAAGAAGTGTACACATTCGAATGAAATGTACACTTTCACAAGCATTGTACACACTTGCATGGAATGTACACTTTCACAAGAAGTGTACACATTCGAATGAAATGTACACTTTCACAAGCATTGTACACACTCGCATGGAATGTACACTTTCACAAGCAGTGTACACACTCGCATGGAATGTACACTTTCACAAGAAGTGTACACATTCGAATGAAATGTACACTTTCACAAGCATTGTACACACTCGCATGGAATGTACACTTTCACAAGCATTGTACACATTCGCAGGGAATGTACACTTTCACAAGCATTGTACACATTCGCAGGGAATGTACACTTTCACAAGCAGTGTACACACTG
Source organism: Macrostomum cliftonense (assembly GCA_950096795.1). Taxonomy (NCBI): domain Eukaryota; kingdom Metazoa; phylum Platyhelminthes; family Macrostomidae; genus Macrostomum; species Macrostomum cliftonense. Next base: position 313,631 of record CATNEM010000014.1, read on the forward strand.
GCAAGCATTGTTAAAAATCGTAGGCAGTGCGCACAGTCGCAGGCGCCAGTGAACGCAGTGCACGCAATCACAGACAGTAAGCACAATCGCACACTCTGGTCCAGCAAAGGCTTAACTTGCTGATCGAACTCAAGCGGCCAACCGCAACCGCAGAAAAGCTTTGGAGCGATGCCGCAGCCGGTAAACAGGGACAGTGCAAATAGAGGGTGCAAAAAGCACGGGAATAAGCTGTTGAACAACAAACACAGAGTCATAGAATGCTGCTTATAAAAAGTAATAAATATCTTTTAAAAAAAAGAAAAAAACTTGGACAGTGCAGCCAAAATGGAATGTGATTTGGACAGCTAGACAAACAGCTAAGCTGAGCTGGAAAATACAAAAATAAGTGTTGTCTGATAAGCTGGGCTTGCCCATAAAATACACTCGCTGGAGTTAGACAAGTTGACATCCAAGCACAGCCAATTTCCTGCCCTCTAACGGTAGGCAAGGCAAAGCAGTTGCAATAAGAAAAAAATGCCCCTCCTAACATTATTATTATTATTATCCTAACATAATGAGAGACCCAATCGCGATGCGGGTGAAAGTGCAAAATATACATTGTTAATAGCTGGAGTAGGGGCTATAGGTGCAAAAACTTGCTTAGGTATTGAAAAAACGGTTTGTTAATATAGTATGAATAAAAATGGGGTCTTTTCACGCCAGGATTAACCGCCAAACAAACAAAGTTCATATCAATAACTGGAACGTCAAAAAAGTCATCCAGCTATCCATGCGGCTTTCAGTCTCCGTTTTGTGCGTTCACAGCGAGCCTCTTTTAAAACTTCGCCCCCATCTGACCATCGGCAACGGACTCGTACGACGGCGGGATGGCGTTGCCGCTTGCCTGTGCAGCTGGGTAACCCGGCTGCTGACCCGGATACCCAGCCGGCTGCTGACCCGGGTAACCCGGCTGCTGACCCGGATACCCAGCCGGCTGCTGACCCGGATAACCCGGCTGCTGACCCGGATAACCCAGCTGCTGACCCGGGTAACCAGCCGGCTGACCCGGATATCCTGGCGGCTGACCCTGGAAAACACTTTGCGGAACCGGATATCCGGGTTGCTGAGGATGTCCAGTCTGGGCGGTGTAGAAAACCATCTGCAGGCCGGGATGGGGCCCAGCCTGGCTGGTGAAGTAGGCCTGCTGGCCGGCCGCGAAAACGGGCTGCTGGTGCTGGTAGTTGCTCACGGTGGACGGCACGCAGCAGCAGGAGGCTCGGCAGGCGTAGGCGGAGTGCACGATGGCCAGCACGAACTCGAAGGCGCACAGCAGCACCACGGTGATGCCCGTGCCGTAGACTGCGCGGAAAGCGTCATTTGTGTAGCCAGGAAAGAATTTGTATCTTTCAGACTTGCTAAGATTTTCCGAGGCCAAAACAGCCTCGGTGACCATGGCGGAGAAGGCCAGGGTGGAGGCGATGATGGAGAACACCAGGCAGGTGATCACGCAGCCCAGCGTGCAGCCACCGTTCGGCCGGCCCGCTGACAGCCCGGAGATGCCGGCAGCGATGAAGAACGGGCCGGACCAGACTCCACCGCCGGCCATGCCGAAATTGAAATCATAGCGGTAGGAGAGCCAACCAAACGACGTCCGGGAAGAATAACTGGTGTTGGAGCCGATCACCAGGCCGACGATGTTGACACTGATCACAATGATGCCAGTCAGCAGCTGCAGGAGCCCCATCACGCGGTGGCCTCGCAGCACCCACGATGGCACGCGGCTTGCGTAGCTGCCGGGAGCAGCGGCCGCACTCGATGATGAGGATGGCGCTGTCACCACCTGCGGCATTGGCGACGTCACTGTGCCCAGCTGCGGGGGCTGCTGTTGTGTCTGCTGCTGCGGGATAGGCGGGTGCAGTGTGCGGTGTGCAGGCAAGACCTGAAGGCCTGATAAGGTGGAGTCTACCATCTAGGTATTGATTGACAAGGTGGAGTCCGAGCTGAGTATTGAGAGGGTGTACTAATTTAAAATGTTAGAGTGGTTTTAACTGGATGATTGATGCAGAAAAGAAGTGCCAATGCAGCATGGAAGCCCTGAAGCCCTATTTGGAGATGCTACTTTTCTGGAATGCATAAAATTAAGTTAAGTAATGAAATGCAGCTTTATTAATGGATATAAATATTTTGCCTGGTTTTTTATTAAAATGTTTTACAGTTATAATAAATAAAAAACTGCAATCAAACAGTTTTAAGCATTGCTTTTAGGCATTGATATCCACCATATAGCCATTTTTGTTGGAGTATAAAATATATTTGTAAGTAAATAGACATGTTAGAAAAGTACTTTGTATAATTCTTCCTATTCAATATTAACAGACATCCATTTAAGGCCATATATACCTTAGAAAATTAAATACTTTTGAGTATATATTAGAATTAAAAATAATTGCACAAACTTGTACCACCTATTGCCAAATATAAATAGTATAATTTTAGTTAAAAAATATTCTTAATTGATATTTTCATTGATAAAATGCAAGGTATGCTATATATGCAATATATAGCTATAGGAGAAGCATTGTCAACCAGACAAGGGATCTTAAAATAAAATAGGGATATACCATTTTTTATGATTATAAAGTAAACAATATATCTGGTATTTTAAAATTTTATACCATGAAAGTATATGCATATATATTATAATTGGGATAATAGTAATTTTGTCCTTTATTTTTTGAATAAAAAAATTATATGCAATTTAAACAATAACATATGTTTTTGTTAAACCATCCATATTTTTCTTAATTTTTCTATTTGCTAAGATATTAGGAAAAATTTTAACTAGAGACTATAATGTATTGGATAGCTATCAAATTAATCAGCTCACTATTTAAAAAAGTTTTAGAAAAAATCATAGCAAAAACTAGCTTTATTAAAAGGATGATTTTTACATGACTTTTGTGTTTGGTTGATGATATGACATGTCATAGGTTCACTTCCATTCAGTAAGGTTCACTTCCATTCAATAAATTATTTTAAGTTGATCTTTGAAATTATGGGCATAATACTAGTGACATGGTGATGGCACAGTTTAAAAATTTGTAAGTTGACATGGCTATGCGTGGCAAAATTTAATGTCTATAGGAAAAACTCTGAAGGGGCTAGAAAGAAGTGACAGTTTTCTTTGCAACTGTAACTGGACAGCTAGCAATACAATATAAATGTTTAATTTAAGTTTCATACAATACATTGGCACATCTCCTGAATATATTGCAGGTCCTGTATTCATTCATTCCTTCATTCGCGCCCAGGCCCTGAGGCGCGCCCTGTGACGCTGATTTTTCCATCTGACAGCGTACTTTGTTGTTGTTGTTGTTGTATTCATATAGCCAGCTAAATAGTAGTGTCATTATTTGACTGGCAGTGTGTAGATTATAGTGTAGGCATAGCTAGGCTTAGGCCATAGTATATATGCTGTATAGGACTGTAAGCTAAATTGTCGCAATATTATTTTGCGAGTACTTGTATTGTAATAAAAAAGTAACTTGTAGTTATTTTCTTGTGTCAATTATTATGAATTATATAGTCTACCAAGCCAAGAAAAGAAGGGTCGTTCTAAATTTTAGGCACCACGGTAAAATTTAAACAATTTTTTACTTATTTTCAATGGCTATTGGTGCAAATAAAATCAACAAGGAAGCATTTATCATACATAAAAAGAAAAAATATGCAGCTTTAAAAATAATTAACGCGCTCTAACCATCGCTGCTTATACTGCGATATCTGGCCGATTGAAAATTTAAAAAACTTTCCATGTGACTTAATTTTTTAGTGCATCGACTTTGATGCTATACAGTGAGCGCAAAGCGATGTTGCAAAATAATGATCCAAGAAAGTAAATTTATAAATATTTATAAATAAAACTTCAGTCCAATAACATGCGTTTAAATATATATTCTTTATTTATCAGAATTTTTTATTTCGACCATGTCTATCAAACTTTTGCAATTTTTTCATGATTTAACATCATTTTTTTACTTAATAATCGAAAATTTATGGCTGGCAAGCTGATATTCTATATAAAATAAATTTATGAACTTCTGTATCATAATTGTTAATCACAAAAAATGATTTCAGAAACCAAGCTAGACATTTCTCTGGTGCTCTGATCAGCCTCAAATTTTACATGCATGTTGAGTGCAATAGTATGAGCAAATGATTTTTATATTTTTTCAAAAAACCAGCAATTTTCATTTTTATGATGATTTTTGTGTTGAATTTGATTACATGTAATTAATATTTTAAGAAACCCTGCTGCGAAGCAATTATTGAAAACTGGATAAAGAAAATCTACTAAAGTGTTTAGTAAATAGTAGGCTTCAAATGATTTTTTCGGTTTTCAAATAAGTATCTTTAAAACTGAATTATAAGCATCTTTATTATTATGTATAAAATATGTTACAGTAATGTATATGCTTATAGTAGGAAATTTTTTAAAGAAAAATCAGAAGTTTCTGACTAATTTTTTTATTTTAAAAAAGAAAAATTGATGCAAAAATCAAATGAATAATCGATTAAGTTTTCTGAAACTGAAGTTGAATATATTATCCACACAATCATCTTTTTTATTTTTAATTATAACATACTTTTCAGTGCTGCTTAAATTACTTTCCCACTGCAGCCAGTCATAGGTAAATCTATATTTATGTCCATATTAGTAAGTTTTTTAATTTTGGGATATGCTAGATGACACGTCCAATACAACATAAGTCAAGAAAGACACACGGGTGTAAGGGGGGTGAGTGTTGGCAACATATGGGGCAGAGCTAACATCCCCACAATAATCACATGTGACGGAGTCAATCAAGGTTTTATAATTTATTTTGTTATAATGTTTGTTTCCACGAAATTAATATGTATTTAAACGTTTAAATGTGTAAAAGCCACGCCCCAGCGTCCCTCCAGCTCGCTCTCTTGCTCTCTCCCGCTCTCGCGCTATACCGCTCTCTCACTTTCTAAGCTAAGCTAAGCTAAGCTAAGTATGTAAAGAATTCAGTTCGCGCTCTCTATTTAAAGTTAAACTAGAAATATACGTCTAAAGAACTCGGCTTGTGATTTACGTCACATAAATTTTGGAGGTCCCACCGAGACATCATCTTCGCCATCATCAGTTCAGCCTGTTATTGTAATCAGCGTCATCATTTTCATTCAGCCATAGCATCACAACAGCAAGTGAAAAATCGGCCCACCGCTTGAGTACGCGAGAACTCCGACCAAGCTAAGCGAGAACCCGTTTAGAGCTGCCGTGACTCAGCACAAGTTGGTCCAGCCAACCACCCCAATCAGAGCTAGCTCTTATCTATCTGCAAGTCAGGCGCCACTGCAATTCATACCAGCCTATCCCCACGCCGTCATCACGTGCCCTCTGCTCTGCATAAACAGCACACGACTCACGCCACCCCAGGGTCGACCGCTTCTGAGCTTTTTGAGCTATTTTCAAGTTTCGCGGATTAAACTTGAGAAAATAACCAGTCTGCGCCGCCTCCCCCTAGCCGGCCCAACTTACCGTCTGAATCGCTCTGCAAGCTGCAGCCAGTCTGAGCGAAAATTGCCTGCTAGCCGCCAAGGCCTCACCGTGCCTATCACCGCTCAGCATCTTGTCTTATCGCCGCGCCTCAACATCGCACAGATTCAACGCCAACTCGTCAGCACTTCTGTGGCTCAGTGCCTTGTGCCAACTCTTCAGCACCAGCATCAGCTAAATTCAGTCAGGGCGAGACAACGAGGACACTGCGACTGCTGGACGGCTTCTGCGACGGTTCGACGACTTCGGCAGCTGGAGAGACACCTGCGAAGTGCACGACTGCGTGGCCAATCATCTGCGACTGACAGCTCAGCATTTGCAGCTCTCCTCGGACTTCTCCGGCTTGCAGGCGTGGTTAACAGGGTGAGCCTTCCGGTCTTGTGCATTAGGGCCTTCTGTTCGACGGTTAGCTTTTGGGGGGTTTGCGTGAGTAGGACTTTAGGTCGCCCGGGATTCCCTCCCCCGTCGAACATTTGCGTGTCTGCCATTTCTTTACTCTGACGTTTCCTTCTTCTGCCTCTTCTTCTTCATCCTTATCACTTTCGAGTCAGGCATGTCCGAAACAGGTCAGATGCAGCAAGCACCGCCTGGTCTGTCAGGGGAGGAAGCTGATGGTGCTGCTGGGCACTCAGCTGCAGCTGCAGTTGAGCCCGTTAAACGTGAGCTTGCTGAGTCGGCTGGTGCGCCCTTGACGTCAGTTCTGTCTTCTCTGCAGCAGCTTCTCGAGCGGACTCTGTCATCCGTCAACAGTCCGAAACCTAGAGAGACAGAAAAGCCGCAGACAGGTTCCAGTGCTGTCCGGTTCCGACCGCCACAGTCTTACAGCGCTGGAATGAATTTCACCATCTGGGAAGCTCAGTTTCTTGCCTACCTAGCAGCCCATCAGATTCCGGACGAACAGCGGCTTGCCGTCTTGCTTTCTCTCTTGGCACCAGAGTGTCAGGAATTCTTTCTGGCTAACCAGCTCGGCAGTAAAGGCTGTCACGGCGCCTTAGAAGCATTGCGCACGCGCTACACCGATGCGAATCTGAAAGAGCGAAGTTACATGGAGCTGATTGCGGCCCAGCAGGGCGAGATCGAGTCCACTCCTGACTTCTTTGACAGACTGACCCGCTATGCCCATGCTGCTTCGCTGTCTTCCGCAGAAGCAGATTCACTGATTCGTGCTCGCTTCTGTTACGGTTTGAAGGACAAATCCTTAGCCGAGAGGCTCTTGCTGTGGGTTCAGGAAAGACCAAATCAGGTCAAATCAGCTGACCTTCTGCAGCGAGCAAAGGAGCTCATCGGCGTTCACCAGCTTCTTCGGCCGCCTGTTACTGCGCCCGTCCGAGCTGTCCACAGCGAGCAGTCTAATCTTGAGAGTCGTGTCAAGGAGCTAGAACAACTTGTTCATCAACAGCAAGAGGTGATCCGCAGGCAGCAGACAGGGCAGCATCAAACTTCTGTACCTTCAGGTGACGCCTCGAATCCACAAAAAGTACACACCAACTTGGCTGCAGCGAGTGCTCGGGGTCAGAATCACGCCTACGCACAGCCAAGGGGCAAAAATAAGCCCAAGCCTTGCTACCGGTGTGGCGCCAAAGACCATCTGATAGCTGACTGTCCTGCACCACTGAAGACAGACACTAATAAGTCCAGGGGTAGCTATGAACACAACAAACACACAAATCAGCGAGTTGGGGAATCAGGCACAATTGCTATTTGGCGAACAAAGTACGGGTTTATTCAGTCAGATCAGCTTCAGGAACAGCTATTCGTTCACTCAAGTGAGCTATCACCACCCCTAAGGAAGCTCGCAGAGCAGCACCAAATAGTCGGGACTCGAGTGAGCTTCCAGCGTCAGACCGACCCAGGAAAAAATCATGATCAAGCATGCGATGTGAGATTCCAGCCAAAAGGAGCTCACTGTGCTCAGTCCGATGCTGGGGAGGAGTACAAACTCGAATCAAGTTTTTTCGTGCAGCTAAAAGTTGGCGACAGCACTCTCATGGGCTGCCTTGATTCAGGGGCTAACGCCAGTGTTATGGGAAAACGCACGATGGAGCGATTAGTAGCAGCTGATCCAATAAATAACACATTCACGCCAGCCCGCCAAGTGGCCGCAGCCACAGCTTTCAACGGCTCACAAACTAAGATTTTAGGCGCTCTCCGTTGTGAAGTGAAACTAGGCAAGCTCAGGAATGAGCAGTCATTTCTAGTTACTGAGGAATCAACTGCTGAGGCCCTCCTGGGCATGGACTTTTTGCGCAACTTTCAAGCTAATCTCGACTTCGTCAATGGCCGTGTCACCGTAGCTGGTGAACCAGTTCCGACCATAGAAGGTGACCAGGGTGTGTTCCGAATGCGCCGAGTGACTGCAGCTTGTAGCGTGACTTTGCCACCAAGATCTGAGACGCTTGTGCCAAGCTGCGTTCAGGACCAAGGTCAAAAGGTTAGCGGCATAATTTCATCAAAACTATTCAGCACAGATTCAGAATACATTGTAGCCAAATCAATCGATAGGGTTAGCGAAACCAGCCACGTTTTAGTTCGAGTGCTAAACAGTAGTGAGCAGCCAGCTAGTATAAATAAGGGGGAAGAGATAGCGTCGTTTACAGAGCTAGGTACAGATGAAGTCATAGCGAAAACCAGCCTCACAGAGAAAGATTTCACCATAGACAGTGCAGCACAACTTAACAACAGACTCGCAAAGCTTCCGCCGCCAGACAAGGGCACAGCTGCCTGGCTGATGAAGCAGTTCCGCCTAGATCAAACTAATCTCACACAGACACAACTAAACACCATACTAAAACTACTAAACTATTTCATGAGTTCGATCTCGCAGTCGGATTCAGATTTAGGTAAGACAGATTTACTCGAAATGCCAATCGAACTGACAGATAAAAACTGCCGTCCAGTCTCACTGCCATCCCGTCGCACTACTCCCGCGCAGAAGGAGTTCCTTGACAAACAGATCACGCAGATGATTGAGCAGGGGGTAATCGAGGAGTGCGACGCAGAGTGGTCATCGCCGATTGTGTTAGTCAAGAAAAAAGACGGCACGCAGAGGCTGTGCATCGATTACAGGTCTGTAAATAAGCTTATTAAGTCATGCTCGTTTCCGCTGCCGCTAATAGAAGAATCTTTTGACAGCCTCGCAGAGGCAACAGTCTTTTCAAGTCTAGATCTGACATCGGCCTATTGGCAAGTCGGAATCCGCGAACAAGATCGTGATATCACAGCCTTCAGTTGCCCTCAGGGAACCTTTCGCTGGAAAGTAGTACCCTTCGGCATCAAAACTGCACCAGCAACCTTCGCAAGACTGATGCACAAAATCTTTAGACAGCTCTTGATGAAGGTGAGCCTGATCTATTTGGACGACATCATCATAAAAGCTTCGAGTAATGATCAGATGATAGCAAACTTAGCGCTGGTGCTGTGGCAGCTGAGGAAAGCGAATTTGAAGGTGAAGCCAACAAAGTGCGAGTTATTCCAGGAGAAAGTTCGATTCCTTGGATTCATCGTCTCTGCGAAGGGGATCGAAGCAGACCCGGCTAAGACTCAAGCAGTCAAGGAGTGGCCACGGCCGGTTGATAAGAAGCAACTACTCTCTTTCTTAGGGTTTGCAAATTACTACCGTAAGTTTGTGCCCCGATTTTCTATCATCGCGACTCCTCTGTACGCACTTGCCCGTGGATCTGAGAAATTTCAGTGGCTTGAGCCTCACGATCGAGCTTTCACCGAGCTAAAGAAAAACTTGTGCTCTCCGCCTGTGTTGGCGTACCCAGACATGTCTCCAGGCAGTCGAGGATTCGTGCTCGATTGCGACAGCTCCTTGGAAGGCGTCGGTGCAGTGCTCAGTCAGGAAGATGCAGCTGGAGAAGAACATGTCATCGCTTACGCATCAAAAAAGTTTTCGTCTAGCCAGCGCAACTACTGCGCTACGATGCGAGAGTTGCTGGGACTAGTGCTAATGTTAGAACACTTTCGGACCTATCTGTTAGACAAGCCCTTTGTCGTTCGATCAGATGCAGCAGCATTGCAGTGGCTGAATTCCAAGAAGCACGCCACAGGCATGCTGGCACAGTGGCTAACAACCATTAAGCTTTACAATTTCAAAATTCAGCAGTCCACTCTTGAGCGCATGGCAGAATACGACTTCAAGGTGATCCACCGTCCCGGCACTTCTCACGTAAACGCCGATGTGCTCAGCAGAAACCCGCGGTTTCGGGCGGATCACTTTGACTGCCCTTCGTGTTCAGCAATCCCGGAATTTCAGCAGAAATTTCAGGCAAAAAGGCAGACTAATTCAGAAGACAAACTGCCAACTGCATCAAGTGCTGTAGCCTGCCAGATCGAGCTCCGCTCTCTTACAGCCGAGATCGGCTGCCAGACTGAGCCTGAAACTGAGGCTAGCCTGAAGATCGGGTCAGGTGATCATGCCGAGCAGCAAAGCTGTTCGAATCTGACCAATACTGAACCTTCAGTTGACTTGCCTAACCGCAATCAACCTTCCATAGATTGTGACGCGCAATTGTCAACTTCTTCCGCAACTCATGGCACTAGCGAAAGCGAATCCGATACTCTTCGAGACGAGTGGGTTCGTGAAGCGCAGGACTCGTGTGTCGATCTTGCACAACTCATAGCTACTGTGAAAGGGACATGCGAAAAGCCAGCTAAGGCTAATTTACAGGGATGTAGCAGAGAGATGCGTGCCCTCTCGGCGCAGCTCGACGAGCTAACAGTCGAGCAAGGGCTGCTTTATCGACAAAAGCCAGCCAAGAAAAATAAGCCATCAAACAAAGTTCTTGTCATACCAGAAAGTGCAGACATTAGTGAGCTAGTAGCTAGATATCATCGCGAATTAAATCACTGTGGAGTCTCAAAGACTACTCAAGCTATCAAAGCCAGATTTCAAATATCCGACCTAGAAACTTATGTGCGAGGTATCCTAGATGAGTGCGAAATCTGCGCTCGAACGAAAAAATGTAAAATGAAGAACAAAGAGCCAATGCAACCAGCACTAGCTGGATTCCCAAATCAGGTTGTACACGTCGACCACGCTGGCCCGTTTCCCGAACAGAGTGGTCTGAGGTATCTCCTCGTCATGGTCGACCGCTTCACAGGATTTGTTGAGATTGCCCCTGTCGCTGATGTCTCAGCCGAGACTACAGCCACTGTGTTGCTGTCCGAATGGATAGCCAGGTACGGAGCCATGGAGCAGCTAGTTACAGACAACGGTACCGCATTCATAAACCAGGTGATGAGAGAGCTTACCCGCTTGCTTGAGATCGACATGTTGCGCACCACTGCGAGAAGACCGCAGGCGAAAAACAAAAAAATCAAACAAATATTTTGCGGCACTTTGTTCTGTTCTCGTTTTTTTTCGTCATTATACTTTCGCTTACTCAATGCAGAATATAATCGAATTTGATATTTCGTTGAAAGTTGTTATTGTTTCAATACTGCGCTCATACAATGTAAGAAGCAATATTTTTTAAATTATTTAATTGTACTAATTTTGACCTTCCTTGTCGTCAGTAAAATATTCCTTTGCCTTACTTAAAGTAGCTCCACCTGCCTTTTTCGGTACGGAGGCGGGTGTGACGGAGTCAATCAAGGTTTTATAATTTATTTTGTTATAATGTTTGTTTCCACGAAATTAATATGTATTTAAACGTTTAAATGTGTAAAAGCCACGCCCCCTCCCTCCCGCTCGCTCTCTTGCTCTCTCCCGCTCTCGCGCTATACCGCTCTCTCACTTTCTAAGCTAAGCTAAGCTAAGCTAAGTATGTAAAGAATTCAGTTCGCGCTCTCTATTTAAAGTTAAACTAGAAATATACGTCTAAAGAACTCGGCTTGTGATTTACGTCACACACATGTGCGAACTGCATCACTAGATGGCCCCACACACAACAAATTCCTGAGAGAGAAATAATTTAAACAAAGACTTGCATCTTTGTTGAACCTGTCCACCTCGAAGCAATTTCGATAAAAGGGATTTCTGGGACGAGACATCCAGTATAGAGCAGATACATGTATAAGTCAGCATAGTCTAGTAGTACCAGAAACATGGAAGAAGTCCTTGCAGGGCTTGCTGTGCAGGCGAGCGCATTCACTTAGGCTATAAAATTTTATAGTGGATGAAGTGTGAAGGCTGTTCTCGACGGTACCAGTGCGAATTGCATCGATCTCCCTCTCCGAGCTAATCTATACATGCTTCACTTTTTATGCCGTGTTCTGTGCGCTACTCAGAAAGACGACGCTGTCTGGCGCTAATTAACTGAAAAACGTCGGCTGGTTGACTTGCAAGGCTGCAATGTCTAGCGTAAAAGCTAAATTCAACAGCATAGCTCGTATTTTAGCTATTATTAAATGAGCTTTTTAATTTAGCCATAAACTATAATTTTTGCATAAAATTTTCTCTGGCGTCTTCTCAACCCCAAGTAAGTTTTCTGAACTCACTACTCCTAGTGGGTAAGCGTAAGAAGTAGCATCCCTGAAATCAAAGTTTCATCTCCACCATTGAACGAAAGCTGTTTTACCACGCAATAATGTACAAGTGGGGCATGCATGTGCTCTATCTTGGGAATTACTTGCCAGAGTGTGTAACTACTAGAATCGACCGGAGGGATTCCAAAAGTTGCGCATGCCTGCCAAATGCCAGATTTTAACCCTAGAACTATTCCAGTAGCGCATGCCTGCCAAATGCCAGATTTTAACCCCAGAACTATTCCAGTAGCGCATGCCTGCCAAATGCCAGATTTTAACCCCAGAACTATTCCAGTAGCGCATGCCTGCCAAATGCCAGATTTTAACCCCAGAACTATTCCAGTAGCGCATGCCTGCCAAATGCCAGATTTTAACCCCAGAACTATTCCAGTAGCGCATGCCTGCCAAATGCCAGATTTTAACCCCAGAACTATTCCAGTAGCGCATGCCTGCCAAATGCCAGATTTTAAAGATTTTAAAGATTTTAACAGTAGCTATTAGCAGAAACCAGCGGTAAATAATTAAGAAATGTTATAAGATAGTAAAACATGTATGATCTACCAAGCGTGTTTACTTAAAAAAATGGATGGCTTCAAGAGTAACGCATCGTCGAGTATGATCAGGTTACCGGTAATATTAGACATGTGAATGCATGTAGTGCCAGAATGTTAAGCTAACTAATGACAATCGACCATGCAGATTAATATAGGTTGTCCCAAGGCTACTTTTAGGGTAAAGAGCTGTCAATGTCTGTGATTCGCATGTTGGGCTGAGTAGAAAAAGATTAACTTAGAAAGGCTCGTGATGTTCTCTGATCAACTATTTAATTAATTTTAAGCTGGAATTTTGCTTGAAAATTTTGTCATACATATGTATCTTCTCCTTTGCAGAACAACCCAAGGAACTTAAGAAGACTTATACTACAAGTGGTCCTGAAAAAATACTGCCTAGGACCACTAAGAGTCACTGTTTTGTCGAGTAGACTGTAGTCCATACGATCGGGCATAAAAAATATTACATCCTAAATTTTTCACCATACTAACTTGAAGAACTATAGAAATGCTTCTGAAATTTATGCAGATAATAATAAAAACGCCACCACATGGGCGAGTTTATGTTAATAGCGATTCAAATGCAAAAAATTTTTGTGATTTATTTTTTCTCTATATTCATTAAAATGTCTTTTCTTTGGCTATATAACAAAAGCCTCCCATTTGATTTTCGTGCTCCAATACTTTCCTGCTTTGCAGGTTTTTTAATTCAAGAAAGTTTTAGTCATCTAAAAATTTACCTGAAAATTTACCTTAACCTTTAAAATTTATCTGAACATCTTAATCCAAAGATTTATGTCACGAGAAAATATACGCCTTTCCTTTTTTATTTCCAACCAGATTTCCAAATTAAAAATTGTATTATATATAAAAACAATATTTTCTCATGTTTGAAATTTCTTATCTGTGCAAGCGTAGTTATACATTTTTTGTTTAATTCCAATCGATTGCTTTATTATAAAGTTTTTGCGAATTTAATTTTCTTATCATTTTATCATATCATCTTAAATTTGTTTTTTTTAGTTTTATTTTACAACGAGCTATGTTACTTTCACTTGCTTGCTTGCTTGTGAATGGTATTAAATAGTTAAATATAATGTGTGCGTACAAACGAAATTTTAACATTTTTTTGTGAATTTCATGATTATGCCCAAGGAAAAAAAATTTAAGTAATGTATTTGAATTACACACGCTTTAGTACTTTCATGCCTTTTAAGGATCAAGCTTAAATTAAGTCGGTTGCTTTTGTGAAAATTTGCAAAAAAAGTCAAAAGAACTAACTAACAGAGATAAAAATTACAGATATAATGACACAGGTGTATTTTTATAAGAGATTAACGCTAAACTGCAATTGCACAAGGCAATGCGCTATAGTAAATTTATATTGTACTTAAAATATAGCCGTTTTTATTAAAGCAAAAGTTATTTACAATAGTGACAAGAGGCAGAAAAACAAATAAAAAATAAATACTTTTGTCTTTAACGTTAAAGACAACAAAATATCTAAAGGAAAGCAATTAAAAATGTAATCAAATAAAAATTAGTCTTTATTGTAATTTCTTTTACCATACTTTCATCGTTATAAATGGTCACTTGATAATAACAAACGCCAACTATTTAGATCCCATAAAGCTGTTATCTTGTGGTTTTAGGCATAAATTTTGGTTCCCAGTAGAAGGCAAGAGGGGGCTTCTGGGACAAAAAATTCGACATTTTACATATATGCCTACCAATAACTAACATATCCTCGACTACTTGAAAAAAGAGGGGGGCCTCCTCTTAAAATGCTTTTCCCCCCAGGACATAAAATTTAGCCTAAATTTATTATTCCAGGCAATTAGCAAATGGGGTTTCTGGGACAGAAAAAAAATTGCTATTTTTCATATCCTCGAGATGTTTTTGACATTTTTTTATTAATGGGGCTTCTAGGACACTGGGATTAAAACCCTGGTTATCCACCCTAGTTATGCGCTGATCGGGGTACTCACCCAAAAATTTTTTTTTTAATTTTCAATAAAAAAAATGTTTCCGACCGTTTCTCCAGGATCTTACTACGAAAAATCTCACCCTCAGTTCAAGTCTCGGTATCGTTGCAAATGGGAATGTGAATTTTATATGAAAAAATATTGGCCTAATGTCCCACTAACTATTCCGAATCTTAATCAGGCAGTTAAGACTCACTGGCATTACTTGCATGGAGTAACTATTAAAGATTACGACAGCTACTATAACTTTGCAGAAATTATTAATCAGTTGTAATTTGTTTTTTTATTTTTTTCTCACATTCTTTCAATAATAATTCACAGTTTTTATCTCGTATATTTATTGTTTAGCTTTAAAACAAAAAGAGATTACTGAAAGTAGTCAACTTCCAAATTTTTCAAAAAAAAAATGGCCTTTTCTGGAAATTCCAGATTTTTTTCCAGATATTTTTTTAGTAAATTATTTGTTAATGGAGGGCTTCACCAGCGCCTCAGAAGTCACGGAGGAACTCTCCATAGCCTCAGTAGTCTGGGAAAGCAATTCGTCATCGTCCTCTCCCTCGAAATTGATCGTGATGTCCACTTCGAGCAGGGAGGAGAAGTTGACATCGTTTGCAGCTTCCTTTTCGATAGCCGTCTTATAAGTCAGCAGGGTTTCGAAAGAATATCCAGAAGCCACCAGGCTTGGAAACTTGCTGATGAGCCCATGAAAGGTGAATATTCTCTGGGCGAACTTGAAGTTGATCCCTAGTTTTTGGGCTACACCTTGGATGTTCAGAAGGGAGTTCTCCTTGAGTTTAGCAACTGCCTCAGCTTGTTTTTTTCTCGCAAGGCAAGGCTTTGTCTGATTTGGCAACGCCGCCTATCTTCTAGTTCAGAAGAAAGATGCGGATCGGTTTAAATATTAAGAACTATTTTTTATGGCTTGCCTTGCGAGTAGCGACCACAGATACTATGATGTACAATGCTATTGTACAGTAAATTATAGTATCTGTGGTAGCGACACGCCCAAAGCTTGAGACTGGCGCGGGTGAGCAGCTCATCTCACTGTACAAATTTATCCATCCTCATTTCTTTCAGTACTCTCCCCAACTCCCTGTCCGGCGCGTGCAGTATAA
Organism: Macrostomum cliftonense; assembly: GCA_950096795.1. Taxonomy (NCBI): domain Eukaryota; kingdom Metazoa; phylum Platyhelminthes; family Macrostomidae; genus Macrostomum; species Macrostomum cliftonense. The sequence goes on from CATNEM010000014.1 coordinate 329,316, forward strand.
ACCCTACCCCATTTTCACCAATCCCCAGCCCTAGCTTTGCTTTGCCATATATAACTCCTTTAACTAATTTCCTCGCCATACTCTCTCTCCAACCGCTCGATGCCCCCATATTGTCTAGCCTTTTAAGCATTTCCTTGTCCCACCGATGTTTTTCATTTGGGAAGTCGCGGTACTTAATATCATGTTCCATACATACCTCATCAAGCTCATTTACAGGCTCATGGCCCGGATTAGGCACATTGTTGAAATCTAACTGAATTTCAAGAGGGTTCAAAGGTCCGCAATACTTATATCCAGGGATTGTCCACCCTTTGCTTGGCTTCGGAAGCTTTTCAATTATTCCGTGAATGTCGGGCATTTTTTTATTTATTTTTTATTTAAAATAAAATTAAAAAATAATGACTGAGAACAAATTACAAGCAATTTATTACCGGGACGGCGGTTATTTTATCGGAAATAATGCCGTCTCCAAATTAACAGAACTCAGTAAAGAACCAAAACAAATAGTAGAAAAATGGCTGTCTAAACAGGCTGTCTATCAAGTCTATTTCCCACCTGTTAAATTTACAAGACCCCACTTCAACATCTATAAGCCTAACGAGGCGCACCAAGCTGATCTTCTGTTTCTCCCAAACGATTCTGGGTATAAGTACGCTCTCACTGTCATTGATGTAGCTTCGCGTTATAAAGAAGCAAGGCCACTGAAGACAAAACAGTCTCAAGCTGTAGCGGACGCTCTGCAAGACATATACGAAAATTCACCCTTAACCTTCCCCCAAACATTGATGACAGACCCGGGTAAAGAATTCATGGGTCGAGTTAAAACTCTAATGCAAAAAAAATAATACAAAAATTCGTTACGGTAGAACCGAGCTTCACAGGGATCAAGCCTTCGTAGAAAGATTTAATCTAACTTTAGCCAAGCGACTATTTACTAAGCAGACAGCAGAGGAGCTCAAACTGAAGAGCGGACAATACTACACCAAATGGAAAGACCAACTCCCAGTAGTAATCAGTCAGCTTAACAATGAAGTTTCTCGCATGACAGGCCTAAAACCTTCAATTGCAATTAAACAAGACAAAGTTCAGCTTAAATCTCCCAATCCACAACAAAAAAAATATCCAAAGCTCCCAGGAGTTTATTCTCCGGAAATTCTCACAAATTCTGAGTTTGTTCGATTCCTTTACCTGCCGGGAGAATTAGAAAAGGACACCAAGAGACGAGCAACTGACCCCTATTTCAGTTTAGATGTACATAAAATAGACAGGCACTTTACAACAGCAACTGGTGACTACTATTTTCTGTCTCAAGCCTTTAATCCTAAATCCCCTACAAGATCATTTGCCAGAGCAGAACTTCTCGTCATTCCAAGTGACACAGAAATAAATTGAAAAATAAAAATGTACAAAAAAATGATCGAAACCAGAACAGTTAATAAAATTAGCAAAATCATCGACTCTAAACAACCAGGTTTTGTAACTATTAAGGGCATGAAAGTGAAAGTCGATCCGTTACAGCAGCAAATCCATTGTAAAGATTGCAATAACCACACCCACAACCCCCGAAGCATTACAGATGAAAAGACAGGTGGAATTCTGCCCCTCGCTGCACTGATTCCAATCATTGCGGGTGCAGTTGGTGCTGCCGGTGGCGTTGCCGGGGGGGTTGCGACGGCTGTGAAAGCGGGCAATGACAGAGCTCACCAGTTAGAGATGCAGAAAATTGCCCAAGAAAAGGGAGTCACAATTAAGGCGGGTGAAGGATGCCCTTTGGAACCTAATCCCTCGGTAACCGAAAGCATTTCAAAATCCGACATTATTAAAGCCATTATGACATTGCACAAAGCGGGATTTACAATACTCCGGATGTGAAAAGCCAACAATCAGGATCTGATTAATAATACTCAAATTAATCAAAATTTATTAATCCAGAGAAGTTCAAGCAACACGAAGGGTGATCACCCTAAAACATATTTTTTATTTTTTATAAAAAAAACATGCCAAAAGCAAATTTTGCAAAAAATTCTGTGGACAAATATTTTTCCGAAAATTTTCCGCAGCTTCAAAATCTTTCATTTCAAGCTAAAAGCAAACGGCTTCAAGAACTCACTAGGGAAAAATTCGGTTTGGATCCTGGCTATCTTGGCAGCTATGAGAAACAATTGGAAGTAATAAAACAGCTGGAGTCATCAGATCAGTATATCCCAGTAAAAAACCCAGCAGCTGAGCACCAACAGAAAAGCCGCACCCTAGTTAAAAAGTACCAAACTCTCACAGGACTAAATGTGTCTAAATACCCACAGAATAAGCAGGAACAGGATGAACTTGAAAGAATTGTTAACCAAATTGAATCGGAGATGAACCAAGAAGATATTCCATTTGCAAAGAGAACTTTTACTGATCACTATATAGAATATGCTATTCCTGTAAAACCCAACACCAACAACATAAATGGCTTTAGAGATGACATTCAATCAGTTATCGATCACGTGCTTAAAACACGTAAAACATTCAAGCTTCAACTATCGTTTTTAATACAGTTTTATATGCCTACAAGGCCCACCGAATATCTTGATTATTACATGACAACTAAGGCTTCACCCTTTAGTCCAACCGATTCACCAGACCCTTTTCTACAAGAAATTACTAAAAAGATTGACGCCTTTACATCAAGAGGTTCTGGTTGGGTTGTTACTGGGATTCAAAAAGTCTCAGTCATGATTTATAAATTTGATCCTCTTAAAGCTTCCTCTTACCTGGAGTTACCAACAAAGCTCGCCAGTAAAAAGGCTTGTGTCAACGTAAAGAACTATGATAACTGCTGTGCTTTGTGGGCGGTTTTATCAGCATTATTTTACGATAAAGATCGGTCACATCCTGAAAGAACTTCACATTATAAAACATATTTTGACCGATATTTTATCAAGTGTCTCAGTAAAGGAATATTGTTTGAGAAAGGTGGTTTATCAGTCTCTCAAATCCCAAAACTAGAAGAAGTGTTTGATAACAAAATCAGAATCACCGTCTTCGAGTGGAATGAAAGCAAAGAGAAAGTTGAAATTGTTAGGAGTAGCAAGAAAAATCCAGCCGCCAGCACCAATATCGATCTTCTAATAATTGGGAACTTACAATTTTTAGCCCATTATGTTTGGATAAAAGATCTTTCCAGGCTACTCCACAAGCAAATGACAAGCCACAACGAAGCCGTTTCCATCTGCAGACTGTGTCTTAAGTATTATCGCGGGAATAAAGAAAATCGAGAAGCTAAGCTCGCCGAGCATGAGCTTACCTGTGAGGACCATCCAACTAACTGCTCTCTACCGATGGGCAACCAGAAGTATTTACGGTTTAAAAATTACCACAAGATGGAAAAACTTCCCTTTATTGTATTTGCCGACTTTGAATGCTCATTCATTAATAACAAACACATCCCAAATTCAGCAGCGTACGTTTGCATTGGAAATATTGATTATCTTGGAAATACCGGTATTATAGAGTATAACCATTTCTTCGGTGAAGACTGCATTAAAAAATTTATATTCAGAATGTTAGAGCTGCGTAAAACATTAAGCTCAGTCACTCCTGCGCCAATAAATATGTCAACTCAAGATGAACTCAATTACCAATCGGCAACCCGGTGTTACATATGCAAAAAGCCATTTGATGACAACCTAAAGAATCCAAAAGTTAGAGACCACTCGCACTTTGACGGCCATTTCCGCGGTGCCGCACACAACACCTGCAACCTAAAGTTAAAAAATAATGTCCACGACTTAAATGTTTTTATACATAATGCGCGCAATTACGACCTGCACCTAATTGTTGAAAGAATAGGTGAAATAGAGGGCATTAACCTTGACTGCATAGCAGAGAACAAGGAAAAGTTTAAATGCCTCAATATTAAAGAAAATGGAACGTCCACAAGTGGCGCTGTAAAAATCAAGGATACTTATCAATTTCTTCAATTATCCCTAGAAGATCTCGCAAAAAATTTAACAGATGACCAATGCGTCTATACAAAAAAACTGGCGAAAATCTTAGGTAAAGAAGATTCAGATCCCGAGTCTTTCAAACTACTCAGAAAGAAAGGTTACTACCCTTATGAATATGTGACGGGGTCGCCCACCGCTGAAAATCCTGTTTTTAAAGGCGAACTTCCACCAAAAGAGAAGTTCTACTCACATTTAAAAATGACTGAACTCACCGACGAAAAATATGAGCACGCGCAAGCAGTCTACAAACACTTTAACTGCAAAAACTTCTTTGATTACCACTTAATATATCTTTACACTGATGTTTTTCTTTTGGCTGATGTATTTCAAACCTTCAGAAACACCTGGTACACAGCATATGGTCTTGATCCTGCGCATTTTGTAAGTTTGCCCGCCACCAGCTGGGAATCGCTACTTAAAATGAAATGGGATGAAAACCCAGACTGGTATATCGAATTACTAACCGACATTGACATGTACAATTTTATAGACACAGCGAAAAGAGGCGGCATATCAATCTGCGTGAACAGACATGCAAAAGCCAACAATCCGTATCTAGAATCTTATGACAAAAATCAGCCGTCAAATTATATCGTTTATTTAGACGCCAACAATCTCTATGGATGGGCAATGAGTCAAGACTTACCCATAAGAGATTTCAAGTGGACTCAACAATTCGAACCCGACTTTTCTACTCCCGCCTTCTATGAAGTTGACGTTACAATTCCCGATGAACTCCATGATCATTTTTCTGACTTTGCGCCATTCCCTGAGAATATTAACTGTCCGAAAATTATCGAACACATGGATGGCACTTGGAGCCTGTCTACAGAAAATGAACACACCACTAAACTCACCCAAAACCTACACAACAAGACTCGCTACAAAATTCATTATAAGCTGCTACAGTACTTCATATCCTTAGGCTGTAAAGTCACACACATACATAGGGCCCTCAAATTTACTGAAGAGGCCTGGATGAAACCCTACATAGAAAAGAACACCCAGTTCAGAGCCAAAGCAACCAACAACTTTGACAAGGATCTGTTCAAGCTGGCAAACAACTCTGTATACGGCAAGACTCTTGAAAATGAGCGCAACCGCACGAATCTAAAACTCGTCACCGTTCATGAGCGTGACATCATTCAGAGAAATATTTCTAAACCGACTTTTAAACAACTTCACATCTTTAACGATAACCTAGGGGCCATACTCTTTTATAAAACGAAAGCAACACTCTGCAAACCTATCTTTACAGGTGTCACTGTACTTGATGAATCGAAGCGTCTTATGTACAGTTTCTTCTATGACATGAAACGACAATATGGGGGTCGGAGCTCAGGCGACACTCGCGTAAAACTTCTTTACACTGACACTGACTCCCTAATTCTAGACATTCAGACTGAGGACATCTATCAGGACATGCTTGAACAAAACCGGGGCCCCCAAAACCCTTATGATTTGTCAGAGTATCCAGAATCATTTAAAACTTTGAAAGGTGATCAAGTGATTGACCCATCCAATAAAAAAGTAATTGGTAAAATGAAAGATGAAAAGGCAGGTGACATCATCTCTGAGTTCATCGGTTTGAGATCCAAATCCTATTTTGTAAAGTGTGGTGAAAGCGGTGTAATTAAGAAGTCCAAGGGAATTCCGAAACATGTAGTTAAGAACTCTCTACATGAAGAAGCCTACAGAGATGCCCTGTTACATAATAAGAAAACTACACATGAGTTTGTGAAGTTTCAGTCTAAGAACCATGATGTTTTTACAATAACCCAGAAAAAATAGGCCTGTCAGGCGCAGATAATAAGAGATTTTACCTCGACAATATTACGAGTCTTCCATTTGGGCACTGGAGGCTAAAAAGCGTAGGTTGAAGTATAAGGTTTAAAAACGTAGGCTGAATTTAAAAAAAAAATGACAAAAAATAATGACGACAAATATTTTTCTGGAACAGTTGGCCAAAGAACTAAAAATCCCAAACTTTAGAGGCGTCTTTATGAAGGATACATTACCTGAATCCCACACATTGAAAGAATGTGGCATCATGAACTTTGACACTGCTGAGAAACCAGGGTCTCACTGGGTTTGCTGGGTGATTGATCCAAGCAGAAAGCATAAGTACTACTACTTTGATAGCTATGGGACGGCTGTTCCTGATGAGCTAAGGGAATATATACAAGCTCGGTCGCGAGCGACACTCGGGAAAATAAAAATATACCGCTCAGACTTTATTCTGCAGGGGCTTAGCAGTGATATCTGCGGTGAGCTGTGTATGACAGTTTTATATGCAATGACTAAGACTCGAAAAAGCTACAGGGAAATCATTTTAAGTTTAAATGTTTAGTTTTTGCATAGTTTTTGAAGACAGTTTCGATATCATTTCTCAATTGGCTCATGTCATCAATGCTATTCAAATTTTGTTGCTCATTAAGCTGCTCATAAAGCTTTTGAATGCTTTGAAACTCATCCTCTGAAATGAACTTGTCTTCTATTGCTTTTGAAATGTACCCGGTGACTGCCGACTGGATGCTTTTCTGTTTTGCTTGCATTTCCTGCAGATGCTTTAGCTTCTGGCGTCTGTTTCGAGTTAGAGCTCCTGTAACCGCTGAAATGAGACCACACGAGGCCCCAATAATTCCAAGTGGAACAGCGACTGGTGCGGTGATAATGGGAAGTGTAGAAACAGCAGCTGCAGATCCGCTTATAATTGACACTGACCCGAGAACCATATTAATATACTCGAAAGCTTGACACTGGCTGTTGAAGCGTTTCAGTTTTTTAGAGTTTTTCATAAGGGCGGTTTCAATGTCATTTCGCATTTTCTGAATCTCTACAAGTCGGAACTGTTGAGAGTTGCAGGTAAAAGTTTTGATTGTTGGATAGAGATTTGGCGCACTAGGTGCCATAGGTGGGTCATACAGAGAATCATTTTCGGCCATTTTTTTATAGGTAAAAATTTTTTTTTCTATTTTACGATCGGGCGTCTTCAATGTCAATGTCAGGGAGATTGTGCTGTCGTTCCAGGCGACTAATTCGTCTCAAAGTTTTCCCCCACTTGTTATAAATTCTATCCAGATAGAGCGTATGCGTGGCAACATCTCTTTCTATCTTTTTTATTTTTGCAACATTTTGATTAATGGTTGTTCTCCAAGCGGTAAATAAGGCATCAGTCTCTGCTTGTGAATAGGAATCAAGGATGTCTCGCTTTTTATTAATCGCTGTTCTTAAAGTAATGTCTTTTGCATTGATTTCCGATCTGAGAGTTTGAGCTAGAGTCTCAACGATGGCGGTCAGCTTTGCTATTTTTGTCCGCAAGTCTTCAATGTTTATTTGATGATGGTGTGCTGACCGTTCCAATGGTTTTAAGCGGCCTTTAATTGGTCCGATCTCCGGGATCTTTTCGTCAACGTTAATGTAGCGCCTGTCAAGGAAAGCAAGCGAGTGTGCAGTGGAGCCACTAGTAGATTCGCCAGCAAAGTTTATGGACATTTTTTGTTTGTTTTTTTGTTTTATTTTTGAAAAAGAATTAGGCTACTGTTCTTTTCTCTTTGTTAATCATCACGAACTGATACGGTTTATTCCACTTCTCAAAGCATAGGTTAACAAATTCTTCCTGCGATACCTTGTGTGCTACCTTTCGACCATCGTCCTTTCGATCAAATGGAGGCTTAGTAAAATGGGCAGGAGCAATCACCTCGTTACTTAACCTCTTCAGTCGGTCTTGTGGTATGGTTGGAAACAAGAGGATCAGATTGCAGTTCCCACGAATAGTTTTGTTTGGCAACTCAAACCAGTTTTGGGAAATATAGATTACATTACAGTTGTTGTGTCGACCCCTGGTGAAATAGTTTTCAATTTGCTTCTGGGGCCCTGTCATGCAGTCATCAAAGACAATCAAGTGTTTCCTTCCCTTTTCCAGTTCATCAGGCTGAGGGAGAAGTTTAGTTTTAGGATCAATTTGCGGGTCCTCATATGTGAACACTTTAATGTCGTGCCACTTTTCATTATCTGGGATATGGCTGGCATATTCACTGGCGACAATTTCTGGATCACTTGGCAGCTTGGATTGGTTATTAAAACACTGAATGATATGCTCCTTTTTAAGTTTGTTCTGTAGACCTGCAATCAACATCTTATACTCATCTTGATACAGAGTGGGTGAGTAGATGTGCAGTGTGTCATAGTCAAGAAATCCTGGTCTCAGAAGCATGTTAAAGATTCTGAATGTCTTCCCTGAGCCTGATTCTCCAACAACAATACATCTGAAATGACCAGGAATTGCCTCGTTATGAGTAAATTTGATTTGGTTCCGAGTCCAATGAGGGTTGAAATCATTTGAAAAATCCATTTTAAAAATAAAAATTAAAATAAAAAAAAAACAACATGAATTTCGCTGGCGTCGTAAATCAACCTTCCAATACTTACAAGCTGTCGTTCCTAGATTCTAGGTACATCAACACAGACGAAATCACAAGACAAGACATTTCGCAAAACGCAAAACTCAGTGACCTATCAAAACGTATACAAGCCCTAGAATCGGAGAATTCTGCATTGAAATCAAGGGTCACTACGCTAGAATCGGAGATAAATCTCCTGGAAATAAGGACAAATACCCTGGAACCGCAGACAAATGCCCTAGAATCAAAGGCGATTGCCTTGGAACGCCGAATGGCAAATCGCCTTGAGTTCACGGCCGCGGACCGTAAGGGCATCGCCGACGCGGCAGTAGAAAGCAACTGTGTAAAAATACATTCGGCCTTTATATTTTCTGCACTTATGGACGCAATATCGGCGCTACAGATAAAGACATATGGTCATGAAAAACAATCCTGGACAACTTTGTTACACGAAATAAAAAATTTGAAACGAGGCAACCGTGGCAGACCGTCTTGCGATTCGAACACAAACCTTCCCAAATTTACTTTAACAACGTTAGTGTCTCTGGCACTGGGTCCATAACCGGTGCGTGTGTGTGTGTGTGTGGTTTTTTTACTTATATATGTCTTTTTGCAAGACGTCTTGTACCCCCACATGTCTTTTACCCCAAGAAAGCACCCGTGAAACTCCTACCTTAGTCATATTTAAAACCGCTGCCCTTTTTAAGATCGGCTCTCATCTTAGCATAAACGGATGGATCAATGCTATCAGCGCTTGGTGCCAATGAATTTGGTGCGAGTGGTTGACCGTCATTTATAGTGTCCTTGATCTTCTTCGCAGCTGTGACTACACTTCCCACCGCCTGGGCCCCGACCTCGGCAGCATTTTTAATATTTTCCTTGTTCTCACTGATGACTTTGAAAATCTTTGCCCCCTGGGCGATCAAATCAGCAATACCGTTACCCGATCGCTCTTTTCTTGGATAATGACCTGCTGGAAAAAGTCCAGATCCTCTTTTAATGAGCTTTAATTCATTCTCATCGTAGTATTTAGGGACGTCTTTTTCGAAGATTAGTGGCATTTTTTATGTGAAAAAAATTATTTTTTATTGAACCTTGAAAGTAAAAGTTCTCTTGCTCTTTTATCGATGTACTTCTTTTGTAGCATTTTATCAAGAATGTGAACAAACTCTTTTCTATTCTCATCCTTTAAACCTGTCTTTGCTGCTCCTAGGAGAACAACTAGCCGCTTGTAAACTTCAGGCATCCCTGTGCCGGTACTTGCAGCTGATGTGTCTGGTGATGTCTCTGGTGATGTCTCTGGTGATGTTTCTGGTGATCTAATGTCTTGCCTTGGTGTGAAAACTCTGTTTGAAATTCGCTGCATTCTATCTGGCGAGAATTGTTCTAGATGCCTCCATACTTGTGGATTTCCCGTTTTGTAATTAGCTACTTGAGTTGGATCTGCTGTCTCAAGTTGAGAGAGTACATCTTCTTCTGTTAATTTTTTAGGGCTTTGTTGCTGCTGAGGCATCTCTTGCTGTTGAGGGGTCTCTTGTTGCTGAGAGAGTTGTTTTTGCTGTTCGAGGTAATTTATGACTTCTAGCTGATCTGGCAGGTCGAACCATTGTTTAAAGTGCTTATACTTTCTAAAGCTGTTCAGGTCGACCCCATTGTCATGTAAAAATTTGAGTATGTCAGGGACTTTAAGGATGTCTATGTCTCTTTGTAAAGCAAAAGTCACCAGATCTTTATAATTTTGTAGCTGTTTCGCAGAAATATTTTCTTGATTTTTAGTCATGAAGTTGAGCAATACTTGGGTGAAAGCAACTTTCTTTGAGGTGTTTTCTCCTTCCCCGGCCGCGCCTTCTTTGATGACTCCAATACTTTCTTTCGTTATCTCAAGATGATAATCCACAGGATCAGTAGAAATATTTTTACGCCAGACACTAACACCAAAGACGAGTTTGCCTTCATATTCTACTGGCCCAAAGAAGTTATCTGTTACTTTCAATTTTTGCTGAGATGCTTGAGGAGACGTTTCGCCAGGTGGAATTTTATTCAGCGTATTCTGAAACTGGCTCTCTTGAATCTCATCAACAGCTTCCTTAACTGTTTCAATGGATTTCTTTGCTTCGGTGTATCCCGGTTTGTGAAACTCAGTGGCGGCTTGGATAAACTCATTGTAGGACTGCTGCTCTTTGTTAATTAACCCAGTGACTCGTTTTTCAGCTTCTGCGAGCTTCTCTAAGTCAGAGATGTAATGAGAATTTTTTCGTTTCATTTTTTAATTTTAATTTTTTAAACTAAAAAAATGAACGATCCTCTGACGCCAGTTTTCTATAAAATCAACAAGCCTATCTTGAGTGATGACAGCACAATCAAAGCGACTCAAGTAAGAGTCCCCAGTCATGAAAATCAGAATGAAACTAATTTGGGCCCCGGTCAAACGCTAACATTTACTTACACTGGGTGTTCATCTCTGGTCAGCGTTCACAGTCTAAGGAGCGGGTTTTACATGACATTCCAATACAAGACTAAAGGTGGTACAAATGCTGCTGGTGCTAATACTGACAAGCATGACGCTGATGTCACGCTAATCAGCAACTTCTGGGCCTACATGTTTAAGGAGTTTAGCGTGTCGAACGGGAGTACAGAGCTGGAGAGAATTGCCAACTTTGGTGTAGTGTATGACACTCAATGTCTCATTGAAAACCCAGATTTTATTCAACTTGGTAGCGGCGCTGGCTTCATCCCTAATGAGGAGAAAGGAGACGTAAATGATTCAGGTTATGCAAAAAGAAAAGGGAGATATAACTATGCATTGACGGGTGATGATGATGGCGCAAAGAATACTCAGTATAGAAATTTAGATATATTTGTACCTTTGAGATTCATGAGCGGGTTCTGCAATACTTTTAATCGCCTGACCAGCAACTTTAGCTACACATTTAGGCTTACCAGGGACGATCGCAACAGGAGTGTTTGGACAGGAGCTGAGCATACTAGAATGGAAGTTAAGCTAGCGGGAGTTGAGCTGTACTTGGAAATCATTGAACCAAAGACAGCACTGAAAGCTGAATATTTGAAGGCTATTGAAAAAGATATTGATGTTGCTTACACAGCTTACATGTGCAGGGATGAACGCAATGAAAGAAGGCAACAGATTTGTATTAAGGAGGGTTCTTGCAGCAACCCAAGGTACATTATTGTCAGTTTGAGAGATCCATTAACTATAAGTCGTTATGAACATGGAAATGTGCGAACAATTCAGCATGAAATCAGTGATAATCTTTACCCGCCAATGCCACAGAATGGAGATTTTGCAACAAACAAAATTAGTAAATTTTGCTGCGAGCTGGTTGACTTAGCCGTAAAGGAGAACAACGGAATCGCCATTACGGCAGGGCAGTACAAGACTCTTTTCCCCATTTTCGGTGCAGACGTGTCGGCCAGGCAAATGCCTACTGACAACAGTCCGGTGAATATTGTGACCACTATCGACAGAAGTGAGGCAACACCCGTTGACCTTTTTATCATCTATGCATTTGAGAGGAAAATTAAGCTGAACATGATTAATAATTCTTCGAGTAAGGTTTAAAATATTTTTTTTGTAAAAAAAAAATGGAAGCGATTGCTGAAAGACTAAACAATATCGTGTCGCATTCGAAGGAAAGTATCCCAATTACAATAACTGGTCGACTTACAGATTCAAGTGGAACTTTTATTGAAAAACTTGAGCAACCCATTCGTCTGGACCCAGAGGCAAACTACCATGTTTATCTCAATGACTTTACTGGCTGGTCAAATGTCCCCAACGTGACAGAAAAGAATAACATGTTTTATTACAAATGGAAACAAATTGGAGGCGAAGTGAAAGAATTTCCGGTTAAATTCCCTGTGAGCACACAGAGCGTGGATACTTATAATTACTTTCTGGAGAACGTTTTTACCAAAAGGGGGCATTTTGAAACTCCTGATACTAGCAAACCCGAGAATAAACTATTTCCTGTTAAATTGTCCTATGATCTCACTGTAATGAGAGTGGTTATGCAAGTTCATAAAGACGCAGAGGTGGAGTTTAAAGATGGCACCTGGTATCGGGAGTTGGGATTTGAAAAGAAGGTTTACAAGGCGGAAACTGCAGCTCCACCCACAGCTCCTTCGCCGGGGGCGGTTATGTTGAGCCGCCAGCCAGCACGCGGTTTATTTATGGCAGAAAATATCGCAGACATTGTTAAAAGTTTGAACATTTTGATCCGAAGCAATCTCAGTCTGGACTGGGTCTTCAAGGGAAAGCGAACAAATATTTTGTACAATATTTCTAACTCTGTTGCTGGTGGACAGATGATTGTTGAGAAGCCCAATCCAGTAAAAAGAGTTGTGCTCTGTAACAAAGAAATTAATGAAATATTGCTACAGTTTGAGACAGAGGACGGAGAAGCTGTTGATTTTAACGGTGAAGAGTTTGCCATGACAATTATTATTGAAAGAATGTGAATTGTCATTAGTACAGAGGTGGCAGGGACAGGCAAAGAAATGACTGGAAAAGAGGCAGGGGAAGAGACGAAAAAAATCGAGAGCTCAGTGTACGCTGTGTGGAAGAAAGCCGCGTTGACCACGTAGACTATGCGTGTGAGCTAATGGTAGGGGAGAGTTTGGGGAAAGAAAAAAAATCTGGGCAGAAAGGGAGCAAGCTTTGTCCTTCTCCTATTGGTGCCAAAATCGGAGGCCACTTGGGCGGGCCAAGGCCAAAACCAAAAAATTTTGGCCGTTGATTTTGGCTGCAATTTTGGCTGCGATTTTGGCTGCAATTTTGGCTGCAATTTTGGCTGCGATTTTGGCTGCAATTTTGGCTGCGATTTTGGCAGAAAATTGGGCGTTGATTTTGGCTGCGATTTTGGCTGCAATTTTGGCTGCGATTTTGGCTGCGATTTTGGCTGCGATTTTGGCTGCGATTTTGGCTGCGATTTTGGCTGCGATTTTGGCTGCAATTTTGGCTGCGATTTTGGCTGCAATTTTGGCTGCGATTTTGGCTGCAATTTTGGCTGCGATTTTGGCTGCGATTTTGGCTGCAATTTTGGCTGCGATTTTGGCTGCAATTTTGGCTGCGATTTTGGCTGCAATTTTGGCTGCGATTTTGGCTGCAATTTTGGCTGCAATTTTGGCTGCAATTTTGGCTGCAATTTTGGCTGCAATTTTGGCTGCAATTTTGGCTGCAATTTTGGCTGCAATTTTGGCTGCAATTTTGGCTGCATTTTGGCTGCAATTTTGGACTGCGACTCACGCCTACTTGTTGGCCAAAAATCCACACTAAAAAAAGAATCTAAAAATAGATTACCTTATGCAAGAATGCACGAAATATAGTTGCAAGGATTAGAGTTGCTTAATAATTTCTGCAAAGTTATAGTAGCTGTCGTAATCTTTAATTGTTACCCCATGCAAATAATGCCAGTGAATCTTAACTGCTTGATTAAGATTCGGGATGGTTGGTTCAATTTTAGGCCAGAATTTTTTCATATATTCTTTGCATTCCTTCTTGCATTGGTACTTAGATTTGTAATTGGGATGAGGCTTAACATAGTAAGATCCTGGAGAGACGGTTGGAAGCATTTTTATTGAAAATTTATAATTTTTTTTCGGGGTGAGTACCCTGAGTCGATGCCTAAATGTGTTCAAGTTGCTAGAATGAGGCTTAGGTTTAATGTCTCCAGATAATAGCGTGAGGTCCATTGAACTCGCTGGGATAAACAAAATAATGGATATTGGATTATGATTTTTTTGCATGTTACGAGGTTTTTGTGGCTGTCCCAGGTTTTTTCCTCTGTCCCAGAGGACCCATTGGGGAAAAGATACGAATCTATGGGACATATTAAATTTAGGCTAGTGAATGGGATCTGGTGACTTTTGGTCAAAAGGGGGGGTACCCTTTTTTTTGCTGAAGTGCATGGGGATATTTAATTTAGTGTTTGAGAAGGGTGTTTGAGCATGTTACGAGTTTTTATGAATGTCCCAGGGGTTTTTTTCCCTGTCCCAGATGACCCATTGGGGAAAAAGGTACGGATCTGTGGGGACATTAAATTTAGGCTAGTGAATGGGATCTGGTGACTTTTGGTCAAAAGGGGGGGTACCCTTTTTTTTGCTGAAGTGCCTGGGGATATTTAATTTAGTGTTTGAGAAGGGTGTTTGAGCATGTTACGAGTTTTTATGAATGTCCCAGGGGTTTTTTTCCCTGTCCCAGATGACCCATTGGGGAAAAAGGTACGGATCTGTGGGGACATTAAATTTAGGCTAGTGAATGGGATCTGGTGACTTTTGGTCAAAAAGGGGAGGTACCCTATTTTTGCTGAAGTGCCTGGGGATATTTAATTTAGTTATAGGCGCATATAGAAAAGGGCGATTCTTACTGTCCTGAAAGCCCCGTCTTGCATTCTACTGGCCTAATTAAACTAACGCGCCAGTGATTCACGCCATGGATGTCTAATTAAACTAACGCACCAGTGATTCACGCCATGGATGCCTAATTAAACTAACGCGCCAGTGATTCACGCCATGGATGCCTAATTAAACTAACGCGCCAGTGATTCACGCCATGGATGCCTAATTAAACTAACGCGCCAGTGATTCACGCCACGGATGCCTAATTAAACTAACGCGCCAGTGATTCACGCCATGGATGCCTAATTAAACTAACGCGCCAGTGATTCACGCCATGGATGCCTAATTAAAATAACGCGCCAGTGATTCACGCCATGGATGCCTAATTAAACTAACGCGCCAGTGATTCACGCCATGGATGCCTAATTAAACTAACGCGCCAGTGATTCACGCCATGGATGCCTAATTAAACTAACGCGCCAGTGATTCACGCCATGGATGCCTAATTAAACTAACGCGCCAGTGATTCACGCCATGGATGCCTAATTAAACTAACGCGCCAGTGATTCACGCCATGGATGCCTAATTAAACTAACGCGCCAGTGATTCACGCCATGGATGCCTAATTAAACTAACGCGCCAGTGATTCACGCCATGGATGCCTAATTAAACTAACGCGCCAGTGATTCACGCCACGGATGCCTAATTAAACTAACGCGCCAGTGATTCACGCCATGGATGCCTAATTAAACTAACGCGCCAGTGATTCACGCCATGGATGCCTAATTAAACTAACGCGCCAGTGATTCACGCCATGGATGCCTAATTAAACTAACGCGCCAGTGATTCACGCCATGGATGCCTAATTAAACTAACGCGCCAGTGATTCACGCCATGGATGTCTAATTAAAAAATCTCGCCGCAGCTTCACACTGGCTGCAGCAGGCCGACGTCCGAGTCCGCCGGCGCCTGGGCAGCCGAGCCGGCGGGTTCGCAGGAAATGACGGCATCAGCCTCGAACTCAGTCAGCGGCTGACGGTCAGGAGTGTCGGCCACGCAGCAGCAGGAGGCGCGGCAGGTGAAGGCGGCCTGGACGATGGCCACCACAAGGCCAAGAAGGAAGACAAGAATACAGACCACAGCTCTGAAGATATTTGCGTAGTGGGAGACAAAACTGACTGATTCAAGTATGATAGCCGTCATTGACACCGTGGCAGAGATGACGCTGAGCACGAGGCAGCTGATGATGCAGCAGAATGTGCGGACGCGGCCCTTGCCAGCAGCCAGTCCGGTGGCACCGGCGGGGATGAAGAACATGCCAGTCCAGAATCCGGAGGCTAGTTGCGGGCTCGTCGAGCATCCCAGAAGGCTGTAGGTATTCAGGAAGATGAGCAGGCAGCCGACAGTGATCTGGATGGCTCCCAAGATCACGTGCGCTTGGAGCACCCTGGCAGGCAGCAGCTTGGCGTAGCGGCTGAGAGCGGAGCTGCTTGTTGACTGAGCTGAGTTCATGGCTGCAGAACAGAAAGGTCGAATAAAAATGGCATTTGACAACTGAGCTTAAACTACGGCATACCGAGCGTATGCAGAGAAATGATTGACATGTCCAGTTACTTACAGCACGGGAACCCCCCATTGGAAATCACAGGCTCCGCGCCTGAAGCAGGGGCTGATTGGCTCGCCCTCCCATCTGTCTATTCTAGAAATCGGAGCTACCCTAAAACTTGGGCACTGCCAATGAAGTGCGAGGTATTATGCCATCTGTGCTCCTCCCTTAGTGGGATGTGACGTCAGATCGTGATGACACACGGGAGGATACTTAGGGCCGAGTGAAAGTGCCTGATGGAAAGAGGAACGACTATTGCGTATTGCTGTAAGCTACTGGTCAGAATGATTTAATGTAGAGCCGCTAATTAATATTTGACACAAGTAACTGTAAAGTTCTTAATCTACTGGCCCACTAGATTTTTTTCATCAATAGAAATTGAAGCGCAAAATGTTCACAGCTGTTTATAAAATCTAAAAAACTGTTTTTTTCATTACTCAGTTGGGTTGAAAAGTTACACTAAGCAGAGATTCGTGGAAAAAAAATTTTCAAGTAAAAAACTCTACTTGTCTGAACATCTCACAAAACTTCAAAGCTTTAAAGGCGCATAAGAACTCGTGTTAAACGATAAACATCGGAATAGGAATGAAAATGTAGCACTAAAAACCGAATCACCTGCTGCATGTGAAAACTTGAAAAAACGTATTTTTCTAATACTTTGGTACGCCGAAAAATAGACTTTGAAGAGATTCGCGTGAAAAATATTTAAAAGTAAAAAATCACAATTTACTTGGCTGAACATCTGAATGACTCTGACTAAGAAAGCTTGAATAGCGCAAAGAGCTCGTGCAATAGCGATAAAAATCTGAGCGCTTGTCACTGGGTGATAAATAATTTTGGATTCTGCGAATACCACGAAAGCAGGACAGCGTGTCGAAACCGAGAAGCTGCAGGAGGCGCATCGGCTCAGACTGACAGGCGTCAGGCAGCGCTGCCGCCAAGCAGCGGATTGCGCTCGGAGTCTGCCCCCTCCGCAACTGCCACCACAGCGCTGCTGGCCGAGACCGAAGCCCTGAAAGCGGGCTGCGGCAGGCAGCAGTCGAGCATGAGCAGCATCGCGAGCACCAGAGACTGCGGACGGAGGAGATCATGCAAAGCTTACTAAGCGCCAGTTACAAAGCCTGACCGGCGCTGAGCCATATAAGACCTCGGCTATGCTTACGATCGTGCATTTACAAAGAAACTTTGTAGAGCTAGAAGGGCGAGTCGAAATCTATCAAGGCACTGTTCAGTGCAATGCATTGCCGCTAGTCATCAAACAGCACTATTGGTCTATCAAAATTTGCGAATAATGTGCGGTGAATTCAGCAGATTAATATAGTGCATTGTGCCGGGCAAAGTTTCCCATTCCTCATTAGTCCTTATTCCCACTTACCTGCAAAGAAAGTAGTAACAACATTTGGATCGCTAAAGCGAAAGAAACGGTACCACCATCGGGCCCGGCTACGACGACGGGGAGGCAGATGCCGATGCCCGGCAGGTTCAGCAGCAGGCAGCAGGTAAAGTAGCAGCGCCAGACAGTCTGCGCAGCGGCTCGCCTGCACGCGAGCAGGCCTAAGAGTGCAGTCACAATGATAGCCGGGCTGCTCCAGAGGATGGCGTTAGCGCTGGACCCACTGGCTTCCAAGCAGATATTTACGATAAATATCACGGATGCACCCAAGATCTGCAATAAAAAAATTGCTGCATTTATATGCAGACATTGATATCGCCTCTGCTCTGGGCTGATTTCATTCACCATGGCTAAAATAGCTGAAAAGAAAAAGATAGCATAGCTTACACAGATCTGGAGCAAATTGGCTGGTGTAAATTTTGTTACTGACATTTGCGTATTCGGTAATGCGCTCCTCTTGCCAACATAAATACTTTGTGGTTGTTAATCTTTTTCCCTAATCAATTCTCTTAGTTAAAGGGGATTGAAAAAGGCCAAGGGTTGGAGGAATGATAAGAATGGGTATAAATTAAGTATAGCAGGGAAGTCTAAACCCAAGGCAAAAATTTGAATTAAAACACATTGATGTAGCAAAATATGTACTTGGTGAATATTGGGTCTTAAATGGAAAAGCTAAAATTTGGTAAATTTTTTGTTTATTCTAGCATATTATTCCAGCATATTAAATATATATTTTTCATAATTAACTACCCGAAACCCCTAGTATATTGCTACATTTTTAAATAATAAATGTAGCTACAATATAATAATACTGAAGTAATTGGAGATCACAGTTTTAGGTCTAAATTCTATATCTTGATAATCGATTGATATAAAATCCTCTTGAAGTACCACTTCATTATGATCTTTAGATGCGTTTCGTATATTTAAAAATATTGTACATATTTATATAAAGTTTGACCCAATACTATTTTCAGAATTGAATACTATCTTAGCCTTGCTCTGTCTCAGCAAATGATATAGTGTAAAAGCTTAGATAGTGAAAAATATAAAAAGATTCATTTGTAGAATGTTACATAATTTATAATTATGATTACATTAATCGACAATTGAGAACAAAATAAGCTCGTAACAGAAAAATCCATCAGAAATCAGTAAGTTGAACTTTTTTTATAATTTTCCTTTACAAAGATTTTTCTGTTAACCTAAAAAAATTGCATAAAATAAAAATTTTCATGTAAAATTTTTAACGGTGCAAACTTAGCTGATAAAATAACATTTTATTATAATTAATTTGTTATAAATACAAAAAAAAGGTTTTTATCAGTAAAATTCAAAGTAGCGTTCGTGTGTATTATTAGCATTGTTGCATTATTCCATGATGCTTACAGTGCATAATTGCTCAAGTGAGAATTCTCCGATTTGCCTATATTAAGAAAAAATTAAAAGAATCACGTAAACTGCCTTGCGGGTTAACACGTGAAATTTTGCGGGTTACGAGGGATCTATCAGCTGTACCTAGTGTGTCTTACACCTAATTTTGGAGCAATTAATTGATAGGCTGTTTGCACTATGATCTTTATTAATCCTAAGTCCGGGTTCGGAACGTTCTACTCTTTCTTTCCCTCTAGTTCCGGCGGTTTCAAAAATCCATTGACAGTGCCCTTCGGTCACTGCCAGCTGCTTTAATGATGCAAAAGTACTGATTAATAGCTTGAACAACTTTTGATAAATTCGCGGCACGATAATAATTAACGCCGAAATGAATTGCTTTTAATAATTGTCACACTATATCAATTTTGCAGCACAAAAGAATGGAAAAAATCGGACGAACAAATTGACACAAATTACCCTCGCAGAGACGAATAGATCGATGCAAATGAATAAAAGACTAATCCCAGAGCTGACTATACTCGCGCCCTACTCTCACCCTGAGAATCCCTTCTGTCACCCCCACACTTCGCCTTGTCGGCCGTTCCCCGTCGGTATTTGCCAACGTTGGAGTGGATTGCGTACTGGGAATGCTCAGAGACCTCGTCTAGCCACTCTACGACACATTCCTGCTGTTTGCCGAGGTCAGTGCAGACAGTCGCGTACGGTAGTGAAGCCGGTGCTTCAACGTGGAGGAACCAAGGGAGAGGCCTAGTCAAGAACTAGTGGGAGTAAGCGACACGGGACTTGCTCGTTGATCCAGATGAGAAAACACACTGCCGCACCAAACGCATTAAGTAAAAACGAGAGGGACAAAACAATAAGCGGGGACGAGCGAGGTGGTAATCATGCATAAACATCTAGCTATTTTCCTCAAGCACCTTCTGCTGCGATAGCCCATAAATAATTTTTGCATCGGTCACATATTTTATGACCCCAACCTATCAGACAGGATCTCCCGGTGTTGGGTCCAGGTGGCAGCTCGCCATCCAATCAGAAAAATGCACAGCCCTTTTAAAAAATCTTTCGGCATTGATGATATATAAGAAGTTAACATCTCGGATCCTTTCTACTGGCGGCGCTCAGGCGGTATCTTAATCTGGTCGGAGAGGTTGCTTGATCTTGCCTCACTGCTTTTTGAGTCTCTTCTTTCTGTATATTCAAAGTGGTTTGTTTATTACTTATTTTGTGCTTATCTAAAGCCGTAGCAATTTTAAGTCACGTATAAGTAAGATTTTTTAAGCGCTTTGTAATCAAAGATAAATCAATCAGTTGATATTACATTATTCTCGCTCCGTGACTTACTTCGACTCATACGCGGGCCTTCTCGGTCTATTTTTTAAGCAAGGCAGCAAATGGGCAGGCAACCAACCACATTGGGTCAGTTCGCCTAGCTAAGTGCGACTATTATCAAGAAACGCAGCCATTATCTTAATCCAACCAATCCAACTGATAAGCAAGGACCACTAGGAGTCGCTCTGCCTGCAGTTCGCCTATGCAGAGCAAACAGGGCAATCAGGACAAGCATGGATATTTGCCCCCAAGCCTATCTAACAGGTAGTGAGTTCGTTGCATGTTGGGATTATAAATCATGACTTTCCACATTGGCGAGAAGTCGCGCCTCTCAGAAATAATGCCTGACAAATCTTTGATCTATGGGCTCGTACCATGCGGATGGACACGCCACAAGGCTAAGAGAGCGAACAATGCCGAGGACAATTACAAAGCGGACAAACAATTCTATTACAATTCAATTCTATATAAAGGACTGCCACTATGAAATCAAATTATTACTTTTTAGATCAACTTGTTACACAGTAAAACATGAATAGAAATTAATCAAAGAGTTCGGTTTTGCAGTTGGGAACATTGCCCCACTGCAACTCCACCGCTCTCGTACGCGTTCCCAAGGCTGCCAGCTTGCTCACAGCCTCAATACTTGCTCCCGTAGTTCGGCGGCTGGTCATTCACAGTGACAGTCTGGGCGGTGAACACCGTCATGGGCTGGGCTCCGACCATCGGGTTCACGGCGGGGGCGGCGGTCAGGCAGCAGCAGGAGGCGCGGATCGCGTAAACAACCTGACGGGTCACAACGAAGGCAAAAAAATCTGTTAATTCGCCTAATTGGGCGGGCCTGAACGATTGGCGTCAACTGTTATGGATGGAAGACCGACCCGGACACGGCGCCCAAGCCGACTCACCTGCACGAAGCCGACGACCAGCTCGATTAAAAAGAGCCCAATGCAGAAAATCTCCACCCAGAAAAGGATAAAATAGGGCCTCCGGGCGATGATGATGCCCAGGAAGACGAGGTCGCCGATGCTGATGCAGACAGTCAGGATGCAGAGCACTAGGCTGGTGACGATGCAGCACTGGGTGCTGCTGCGACCTTTGCCTCCGATGAGCCCGGCGGCGCCCGCGCCGAAGATCAGCGGGACCGACACGATGGCGCAGATGAGCTCAATGACAAAGACGTGGATTGTGAAGTATCCGTGGATGCACGCGTAGATTCCGATGCAGCCGACGATGATCTGGATTGTGCCGGTGGTCCTCAGACCGCTGAGCACGCTCGGAGGCACCTGGCTGGCGTATTCGTCGGTAATGTACATGCCGGCTATTCGAGTGGAACAGTTGACTTTGGAGCCGACTGAAAAGCAGTTTTTAAAATCAAAATTTCAATATTTCGAGGTCTACATTTTGTGAGACACCTATGGGAAAGGGTGAATTCGAGCAGCTATAAATCATTGGTGCTCACTGGAGCCGCCGAAAGACTCACCTTTGCAAAGCAAGACGATCGTCAAGCAGTTGAGTTGTAGGGCTCCGCAGCAAAAATTTACTTTTATTATACAGAGCGCGCGGTTGAAGCCAGGAGCAGGAGTGAAGATAAGGCCGAGTTTGCTGACTCTGCTTCTAATTATACGCTCGTACTCTCGGACTGTCTGTTGCCATGCCTGACTTATCAATCAATATTTAGCTGTTGCCAACGGCGAACCAGATTTGCCGCTAGGACCGCAGAACTCAGGGGGGCCGTTAGTCATTGCGCAGCTCTTTAAATGGAATCTGAATAAGTGGTCTGTCATTTTTCTGGCGATAGTCAACTATTTTTCTCTAAAAAAATTCCCCGAATTGCACCTAATAACATGGTTTTTTTATATTTTGTCTGGCCTCGAATACAGCGCTAATGCTGGGCTTCGTTTGGATCCTGCAAGGGGGTGCATTCACGGCATGCAAGGCTCTTCCAAGGACCTTTAGGAAATACGCATATGAGTAGTTAAGTAGTCCTTGGGCTCTTCAAGAGCTTTCCGCTACTGATTTTTGAGAACTGAAGTTTAAGTCGTCGGACAGGGTTTCCTGTATCAAAAATTGATGAAATGTACGAGGGAGGTTCAAAGAGTTTTTTTCGTTTTAGTATCTGGAGCAGAAATTCGGGGGACATTTTCACATCTTTTTTCAATTCCCCTCTGCACGTCTGATCATCGATGCACTTCTGCCATTCGTCGTGAAGCTACGTCCGGATGCCGCTGATGCAGAACTCGGCCAGCTGGTCCTCCGGCCACTGTTTGGCGAGGTTGATGACCTCCTTGTCGGACTCATATTGGTGCACTCAGCTTTTCAGCGTTCCGAACACCTTAACAGTGGGGTTGGTACTCGGTGCGTCGGATCCTTTGACAATCGCAGAAGAAGCAGCCCAAGATCTTCCGAGACGATTTTGTCTGTTTGAACTTGCGGGGTAACCCTTTTCCAGGGCGCCGCCACTCCCAGGAGTCACACTTTGACTCGGGGTCATGGAGGTCCAGCAATCATCCCTCGTTATGATCCGATGCTTTGATATTGTAGAGTTCCAGCATGAAGCAGCACAATTTGACCCTAGTTTGCTTGCGTTCCCGTGAAAGTATTTAGGGTACCCAATCGGGCAATTTTTATCCAATTTGGTGCAGAATCTCCACTACTAAGCTAACTGAGATGCCCCCAATGTCTAGGAGCTTGGCAACTGGCTCCGGGTGTTGTCTTTGAGGCTTACCCTGTCACTCTTGAATGCAGTTTAGTTTCTTTATTAGTTTGTTTATTTTGCCCAGACAGGGACAAGTAGTGTGGTACGCAGGCATTTTCTCCTCTTCGATGGCTGGCGGCTTTAGCCCTTTCAGGGAGCACAATATTACTGTCACATTATTTTGCAATCACAAATGGCTTGAATTATAAGTTATTAACAAATATCTGGGCCTGCTCTGCTCGGCGATCCATCTGTCCCTCAGCTGAGTGGTCAATGTTTGGAAACACCGTTCGGTTCGATAGTGAATGAATCTCACCTCATTTAATAATAATAAATGCGACAATACTTTGCGTAGCTATCGTTGTGCACAGCAATTAAACAATTGGATCTTATAGTTTTCTTGACCACTTTAGTATTGAAAACATATTGCTAGTAAAGGAGGATGCGGAACTCCCATGTCATGGTCTTTTGTCATGATATTTGTTCTGCTGATTTGTTCTGCCTCCTTATTCTAAATTTGTTTGCTGGGATTTAAAAAAATGCGCTGAACCCAATTGCAATTTGGAAGTAAAAAATTTTGCTTGCCATTTTAAAGCCAAGTATTGCACTCCTGACTCGGCGACCACGAAGACAATTTTGTCTTCGTGGTGATTCGACTGCTTCTCTGTGGAATGGCTTGCCTTTAGTGTTAAGGATGAGTCACACGTGGCTTGGAGACCCTTTTTTACATTGATTTCAGTCTGGCTGGCCGTCCCACAGTTTATTTTTTAATATTTAATCTGGGGCATTCAAAATAAAAAGCGAAAAACCATAGAAACGGAAAGTAAATGTTGGTAATAAAAGGCGGTTATGCATTGGTCTCACGCTCCCTAACTCCTTCCCAGACAAAATGGACGCGATGTGCCCGCCAACCCTCCCGAACTCAACGAAGACACAACTTTTACTCCGGTACGATAGACAACAGTTCTAATGTGACGTTTAGGAGCGGCGATTATTTTCTGCAACTGCAACAAAAAGATTCATGAGGTTCACAGGCAGTGTATTAACAATATAATCTGAACCAAATACATAGTAACAGTGAGGCAACCCCAGGTATCTATTCATAGCACAAAATAATCTCCACTCCCATTAATCCCAATAAAAATTTACTATAGTAACCGAGTTACAATGCTGAGTAGTCCTTAATTAAATAACTGCAAGTCTAGTTAAATTGGTTTGATTAGTTATTTAATTACTTTATTATTTTGCTATTTCATCTAATTGAAGTCTGTAACCAAGGTCTAAAGAAGGAACAACTCAGGAATGGTCCTTGTCTGGGACATGTATTCGAGGTTTGAGCAGACCAACAGAGTACAATTTTACCCCGGTTTTGCAAGCTTCAACTAGCATCGAAAAGCTGATTTTTACTTTGTGACGATTCAATCAGACTGATGCCGTTAGGGCAGGGGGTAACATACACAGGGCCTCCACTGCAAATGATAAAGCAAGTCTAGGTTGTCATGTTTTTGATTTGTTAAAGTCCACGCGAATATGCGTATGCGTGATCATATGTATAATGTAATCAAATTCAAATATATTTATAATATTTATAATATTTATATAATAATAATAATATTTATATTTATATTTATTTATATATTTTTTAATATTTATAACTCAAAACTGATATACATGTAATACCAAATGGTGGTCCTTGAGAGATAAAAGTTCCGCAAAAATTTACACGCCAAAGCAACATTTGTACATCTTTTTATCTGCATGCATAGCCGGCTCAAGTAGCCGAGTGGTTGATCGCTTCATCATAGGTCGGCGGCGCCTTGTCAAGGTCCCACTTATCGGCCAGCTCAGTGTAAGCAGGCTGCGCAACGCCAGACTCCACAGTGGCAGCGCTGACAGAAAGGTCTGGCGATGTCGGCTGATGGCCATGCGTCCCAGCTCCCCGAGCAGAGCTGGCTGAGCGCCTCCGAGACGATAAAAAATAACTGGCGATGCAACACTGAAAATGAGCCGCGAATTTTGGACTGTCAATATCAGCTATTGGAGCTGGGCCCCGTTTGAGAATGCTCAAATGGAGTACAAGCACCGATGCTGGTCTTGCAAGGTACGTGCATTGATTCTGTTAGTCACGTGGAGAATCAGGCAAATCTCTACGAGTATTAGCTACAGTGAAATAATAAAATAAAAAATAAATTTAGACAACTGACCTTTCCATCAGATGTACAGCCCACGGCACAGCCGCAGCTAGTTGCGCGGCGCATCCGAGAGCTTTGTACAGCTTTCAGCCTGACGGGCTGGAGGGGCCGCAGCACCCACACTAAATTTACCCAGCTCAAACTGGTACCCAATCTCAGCTGGCTGGACTGAAGCAATGCGGGATTAAGTGCCTTGCTCAAGGGCACAAATTGTCTCCTAGGGCCGGGATTCGAACCCCCCGACCTTCCGATCATGAGGCAGGCGCCCTAGCCACTAGGCTACAACTCCTCTGCTCAGTGACCTAGTGAGACAGTGAAACCAGCGTATTAACTTTTTTCCACTACAAAATAACATATATTTTAGTGATTAGTAAATAGTCACCTGCGATCAGCTTACCTGCGCCAGGGCCAAAGCCAGCTCAAGCGAGAACAAAACTGTCCAGAGGGCTTGGATTGCCTTGGTGTACCCCGAATTGTTGGACATGGACATGGAAATGCTGACTGACGGTATGGCTGCGGTGCAGCACACAGCAACAAGGATGCTGAGCAGCAAACTGCTGAGAACGCAGCACCTGATGGTGCTAATGCGACCCATGCCTGCAGCTAGGCTGGCAGAGCCGGCCCCGACCAGGAGCCAGCCGGAGCTAAGTGAAAAAATCGCCTCCCTGATGTACGCACTCAAATCGTGAAAGGCGACAAAGCCGGCGAAAATCGCCAGCAGGCCGAGGACCAGCTGGAACAAGCCGTTCCACGCGAGACCCTTGAGCAGCTGGACCGGCACCTGCCTGGCGTAACTGGAGAGACGCGCGCTGCTCCAACAACCTCCTGTTTCCATGGCTGAAATCTGTGGAAGAACTGAATTCAATGAAACGAAAAAATAATAAATAATACACGCCATCAAATAGTCGATGAAGACTCACCTTGAGATAAAAGGGCAACTATTCAATACCACTTTATCCGTTAGTCTCTCTAGTGCAGATAGGCATGCAGTTTTCTAGTTAAATCTAATACGCTATGCACAGCAGAGCCAACCAGTGAAGATAAGCGCTCGGACCTGATAAGGGCAGCTAGAAATAGAGCCCACTCAGACTGTGTAGTCATCGCATGAGTCAAGGAGAGAGCAGGCCTTGGCCCTACCAAGACACGGTACGGGAATAGAAAACCGCTTCTTTAATAGCAAACTGTGTCCTCTAGTGGGCTGAAATGGTGAGAAAATAACCGCTAAGTTGGTCAAAGCACCTCGGGCTGTGGACGAACGCTGAGGATCAGCAGTGTTACAACTTAACCTGAGGTCACGAAGACGGAAGATTTGTGTGTTACTCGTACTATTGAATGTGCACTTTATTTATTTGTGCTGCGGTTTCTTGGTCCGCCTCTCATTATCTCTTGGCTCTTCTTGAATCAAAGTCTCGCGATCTCCATAGCTGTATGGAGTTCGCGCCATAAACAAAATAAGTGGCTGTGTGCCCAAACAAATGCTTTGCAATATCAGTGTCTTTTTAGCTAACCACAACAAGCAGCACTTGAGTCCCCCGCTGCTGGACAACCCACAGTCGCACGGGAAGTCGCACAGGCTGAAGGCTTGCAACCACATGACACAGCAATCCATATTGTTTGTAATTCTGACAGTCAAACAAGCTAAAGATTTCTCAACGGGGGACTCAACAAATGACAGCACGCTTGGGGGAGAAAAAACTAAACCTTGGGTGCAGCTCAGCCTAGGGAAAGAGAGAGCAGAACTCGAGTAGGGACGGCCTGAGCAGAGCTCATCAGCAAATCAAAAACGACAAGAAAATTTCAGAACTTCCAGAGCAGGCGTAACAAAGCATGGGGAGTTGAAACGCAGAGAAACGAGCCCGCACAAATTGAAGTGCATCAAGTAAGGAAAAAAGAATAGTTAATCTCGCTGTTTAAAAAAGCCAGTTCATAGAAAATTTGTAAATTCAGCTTAATTTTATTAAGTTCATTAAGTTCCAGTGCCAGAAAAATCCTTATAATTTTGGCGGCTTTCATATATTTGGCGAGGCAGTAATTGCGAAAAGAAGTGGCAAGAGCATGGCTGACGGTGTATTTGTTTTTATGCATGCAAATTTGCTGCGAGACCAGATTGGGCGCGTGGAGAGTTGGTGCCCACAAATGCCAACCCCCCAGCCAATCAGAACCCCCCGGCTTAGCCAGCAGGGGGTTGGTGCTCGCTAGCCACGAGGAGGCGTAAGCCATTGGGTAGGCTGGCTGGACTGTTGCGTGAGTGCGGCTGCACTCTTGCTGCGCCGCGTGCCAATGACCGCCACATTATGCAATTTTCCATCTTCCATTATGCAATCAAATGGTGTGAAAATTCAGCGCAGCCAATTTTTTTTTCATTCTTTGCCAACAAAATATGTCATGGCCAGCCAGCCTCCAGCCAGGCCGCGCGGATCCAGCCGCGATGGATGGGAATCCCGACAACAGGGACAAATATGCTGACCTTAGCGAATTCGCCCACATCAAGGACGACGGGAACCCGGTGGCCGGTTAGAGGCCGACAATCAGCACGAGAACCTGCTGTTTGACGTAGCTGGACTGCGAAATTGCATCGGAGGGGGTCGTTCATCTCCACAATAATTTTTTCTACTGCGGACGCCCATAAGTACATTTTGCGAACACTGAAACTGTGTGGGGCGCGCACACTCAGATCAGATATACGATATAAAGATAAGCGCCCAAGCTTTCAGCCCTGTTCGATTTATCAAAAACACTTTAGGCATTAGAAAAAGCAATAGAAATAGAATGAATTCGCTGGTGGCGTAAGTGAAAATGCTAGGCAAATTATTTGCTTTTGTGACGACTGTAGGCGTTTGAAGCATTTTTAGAATTCGTAATACCATGTTGGTGTGGCCTAAAAATGCCCGCGAATGTTGCGGGCCATTTGGGACTGCATGTAGCCAAGATGCTTATACACTGGGACTGCATGTAGCCAAGATGCTTATACACTGGGACTGCATGTAGCCAAGATGCTTATACACTGGGAATGCATGTAGCCAAGATGCTTATACACTGGGACTGCATGTAGCCAAGATGCTTATACACTGGGACTGCATGTAGCCAAGATGCTTATACACTGGGAATGCATGTAGCCAAGATGCTTATACACTGGGACTGCATGTAGCCAAGATGCTTATACACTGGGACTGCATGTAGCCAAGATGCTTATACACTGGGACTGCATGTAGCCAAGATGCTTATGCACTGAGACTGCATCTAGCCAAGATGCACTGGAACTGCATGTAGCTACGCTTGCAAGATGCTTAAACATTGCCGGGAACTTTGTTAGTAGGACTAAATAATAAATTAAATTAAATAATTATTTCTGACAATGCTAAACATGTTAAACAGCAACGTTTTTAAGCCGAAGCAGTTTACACCGAAAATTTATTGACTGATATATTTTTTGCGGGCTTTTGGTGGACAGGAAAAGAGCACCAATGTTGCAGTAACAGAATGAAAGTTTGTAAGCTATACAATAAGGCTCCCAGCAAGGTTGGAGTGACCTCTCTAGAGAGCTCAGGTCCCCGGCTCAAGAACTGATCAGCTATCGAATCTAAGAGTTCAAGCTGGGCCAGAGGGTGACAAAATCACTTGAGCCAGCCGGGCCCGACTCGTCACTGATTATTCTGAAGACGTCAGAAACTTTGTTGCACGCCAGGCTGTGCGGCCTTTCTGGAGCAGCAGCGGCAGAGGCAGCGGACTGCGATGCAGGCCTGCAAATGCATGGCGGGTTCAATTTATTCTTACTGAATGCAGGAAGCCATAAAATCCAGTCGCAGAAATCGCACCTGCGCCAGTGCCAACAGAGCCTGCAGCGCGAACACAACCGCCCACAGGACGTCGATCCACGACTTGTAGTTGAGGTTCGCAGGGCCAGCTCTAGCGGACACGC
Source organism: Macrostomum cliftonense (assembly GCA_950096795.1). Lineage (NCBI taxonomy): Eukaryota > Metazoa > Platyhelminthes > Macrostomidae > Macrostomum > Macrostomum cliftonense. Next base: position 358,600 of record CATNEM010000014.1, read on the forward strand.
CGAAGAGAATCACGCCCAGGAAGCTGAAGCACGCAGCCAGGCTGCTGAGCACCAGGCAGCCGATGATGAAGAGCTTGCAGAGCCTGGGGCTGCAGCAGCCGCAGCCAGCGATCAGACCGGTGGCAGCGGCAGCGATGGACAGCACGCTGGACGCAAAGGCGCTGAAGGTTTCCAAATTGAACTGGGAATCCGGGCCTGGAAGGGCTCGGACCCCGCCGAACAGAATTGGGGCGGCAAGCAGGAGCTGGAAGCCGGCCACGTACATCAGGGCGTCGAATCCCCATGCTGGCATGGCTTGGGGGCCTCTTTTGGGCGCTTCTTTTGTAGCCATGTCTTGGATGATTCGGTCAGCGCGCCAGTGACATGAAATTATGCGAATGACAGGTATAAAATTAGCTGTCTGAAAGCTCACGTTGTGCTTTGGGACACCGCAGAAAGTTCAACCCTGCCAGCTATTTTAAAAGCAAGCAGATGTACAGGAGTAGGGCGGGCAGTAAAGATAAGCGCTTGATAAGCGGACTGCACCGGTGCGAGCTGACCGCCCAACTGCAGCGCGGGTGCAGCAGATAGCCAGCGCTCTCTCTGCCAGCTGACCCCAGCCACCGCACTGCCCAGCAAGCCGAGCAGTGTCCGAGCACTTTCTTTTGCATTTTTCTCTCTTTCATTTCTGCTTTTTCTTTCCTCGCTGCTGCAGGCTGCTCAGACTTCTCTGACCACTTTCTGTGCTACGAAGCAAAAAATGCAGAAGCGATTTACGTGAATTGCCTGAGCTGAGACTTCGTACAGATGGGAGATGGCTTTAGTTATCCTGTCTCTGGCCGTTGCTTAGCTACTAGGAAAATTATTCAGCTCACAAGAAGGCAAATGCAAGTTCAACTCGTGCACTTTGACATTTGATATTTTGCTAACTTCCTGCAACTTACTAAACTCTTGCAGGCACTGTAAAACGAAGAAAATTAGCTAAGAACCAGTTTTGTAAGTAACAGCAATTTTTTCCCATTAGTGCCTCAAACTTGAAGCTCGTTCTCAGTATCAATAGCTTTTAGCTGCGTTTCTTGTATTCAAGCTTGCGAAATATTGGTCGTTTTTTAACACAAAGTCCCCCTTCGACTCAAAAAACAGAAGAGAAGGGAAAAGTGCACTAGGTTAAAGTACATTTCGATTAGACAAGATTAAAACGTAAAATTACCGCGTAAAAGTACAATACAACTAGATTTTTAATGAGTTAAACTGCAACTTTACATAAAGGCAACGAATTTTAAAACTACGCTTGTAAAACACTGAATGGGAGCCACAGCCAGTGAGTTAGACAGGCAGTGCTTTTCAAATTTTTTTTCGTTGATTCGAGTGCATTGCAAAGCTTCTCCGTGACCTGAGGGCGTTAAATATGCCAGCTTTTGCACCCGTGCAGGAGCGAAACAGCCAACTGGAATTCCCAAGTAAAAAGCATTAAAAAATCTTTAAATATTATTGACGAAGCTGAGGTGCTAGCACCATAAATCAAATTCACGAGTTTTTCTGTTCTGCTCCCAGTTTGTTTATTTATTTAAAAAATGGTAAAATTAGCGAAACTCAAGCAACAGTCTAATTTTCTGTTTCCCAAGCTCTCGCGTAGTCTCGCACAGTTGCTGGCCCAGTTGGCCACTGCCGCCCAGATGCTCAGTTGCTGGGCAGCGATTCGGTTGCCACCGCATCACTGCCCGTCTGCATTCGCCACTCGGCTGCTGCCGTGCTGTCGCGGCTGGGCTGGGCAAAGAGCTGGGAGAAGCGGTCTGCAGTTCCGGACACCAAATGCAATGGCAGTTTCATAGCGATTTTCCAGACAGCACACAGGAACTCGGGCCGAGTGGCTCACCTGAACGATGGCCATCACCAGCTCGAACATGAACAGTGCGACCCAGAGAGCACACTCAAGCGGATGTCGTCAGGCTCGGGGTAGTCGCGGTGGCGAGGACTGACAACGCTGTAAATGGTGACACAGATGGCGACAGTGCTGAGGAGAGTTGCCGCAAAGCTGAGCGCAGCGCAGCAGATGATACGGCTGCGCTTGCTGGCGGTCCGCCAGCCGAAACTGCCGCACAGATGACGGCCTAGGCGATTTTTTGCTGCACTATGAAGAGAGCCAAACAGCCCAGCCCGACTTGCATGGTGCCTGCAGTCACGTGATTTCTGAGTAGATTGGTCGCTTCTAAAATTTGCATTTTTTGGAGCCAACGTAATGCAGATACCGAAGTGGATTGCTTCATCGGACAATTTCAAGTGATTATTTTCAGGAAACAGAGATCCAACCTGCCGCATCACGGATCTCAGACTGATTCCCTTGCACTTCAGCCTCCCGGCCTGCACTTTGCGCCGTTCGCAGCTCCGAGCTCGCTGCGGAGTCGCCATCCGGTGCCACGGTGCATTCAGGCTGGCGGGGGCGGACAGCGCGAGCCTGCAGATGCGGGGGTGCTCGGCTGCGGTAAACACGGCGCCCACCAAATGAAGCTCCCCTTGAGTTGGCTTGAATCGAGAAATGCTTTTGTGGGGGGCGCTGCTCACCATGACCAGAGCGATCACCAGTTCGAACAGGAACAGCAATATCCGGAGAAGGGCATTGTGCAGATGGTAGTGCTGGTAGGCTTGGGCTGCCGCAGCGCCAACTGTGATCTGGATGGTGCCAATGACCGCTTGATGGCTGGGCGCGCTGGATCGCACCTGTCGGGCGGAGTCCGTCTAAGAGAAAACGGGAGCCGAAAAGTTCCTGAAGTGAAAGTAAAATTACTGAAAGCTAGCGAACTAATGACTCATGAAGCGAAATTGGAGAGCGCTACTACAGTCACCGCGCAGTGCGTTCGCAATGCAGCAGTCCAGAGCTGATAAGCTGAAAAGCGATAGCCCAAAGCAGCTCTGCATGGCAACAGGCCATATATTTCTCCAGTGCAACGGGGGTGTTTCGAAGACTGTCAGTCGTCAGGGAAAGTGAAAGAAAATTGAAGCTTCAAAACGCACCATCAGGCCTACCTATGCATAATTCAAGCAATTTGTGAATTGGTTGAGCAATTTGTTTCTTTATTTTTATCGCTTTAAGTCTAAAATCCTGTTATTAGCTAAAATTTAATGAATAATGATCGTTATAAATATAGTTCTTAATGTTAAATTAGTGCTGCAAATGTTCACAATATGCAGCATAGAACAGCAAAAAATGAGCCTTCGATGCCTTAAAATTTACTAAGAATAAACTTGTCAAGGGGGAAAAAGAATGTTAAAGCAGTAGGTCACGATAAAGAGATTATTTGCCACTGGGTTTAATTATACTAGTCTTTGTTACAAAGAGGGTAACTCGCAAACAGTTTAGCTCGTACAGTGAGGTTCATTTGTCGAAAAAATGGATCCAAAAAGTGCTTGTCAAGCCAGTCACAATTTGATTTTCTTTTGTCTGTCTGATCTCGCAGGTGTGCCAGGTCCACTCGGGGACCGGCTGGCAGGCAGCTTTGCCGAACACGAGTGTCTGCGGGGTGGATGGAGAAGGCAGCTGGTTTAGGATTTTACAGCTTTTCGTTGTCGGCCAGGTCGGCGCTTCGGCTTGGCGTCATTTCAAACCACAAAATTATGAGCTCGAGGTCCGCGAGAATCTCGCTGCCTTGCTAAAAACGAAAGAAAATTTTTACTTAACGGTCAGGGAAAGAGTGCTCGATGCCGTGATAAGTCAGTGTCAAAGAACCCCTTGCAGTGCTAGTTGTAGACTCGGCGTGACTCAACCTGGACACCCCAGTAGCCGCATGGCAGAAAGCCAGAAAGTGCTGCATTACACTTGAAATCAGCATCAAACCTCTGCGTCTTCTGCCAACTATTAAGTATTTTTTAATTCCAAATGACGATTAAATCAGGTGAATGAAAGGGAAAAAATCTGTTAATTCGCCAGAGAAATTTCTCAAGCCAATGGGGAGAGTCGAGGCCCTTCTGAGTAAGGAGCCATTGTGTGGAGATTCTGCGCCCGCGATGTGGATTTAGTGTCTGCATGGTATCTACTCGTATGCTTTCAATTAACTTAAATAAACTTAAAGTAAGAGTGCATAAAAACGACGACTGGAGTCTATTCTGGAATGTATTCCGATTCCAGAACTGAATAACACACGATGCGAGAATCGAACTCTCGGACATTCACAAAGGAGATCCTGCACAGATGCGCGCGCCTTGAAAGACAACTAAGTGTTAGAAATCCATACGGACAAAACGGTTCAATCGAGCCGCATGATCAGCAGCGGTGCATTCAGGGACGTCGGGGTCCAACTAATGCCAGGGTCCGCACTGGCTCCAACTCCCAGGGAACGGACGGGTTCCAGACTGAGACCTCCTGGACAACGCCGATATCAGGGGCCACGGCGGCTTCAGGCAGGCAGGCTGTGCTGCTGCAGATGACGAGCTGAAGAAATGCGGAAGCGACACGGAGTTGAGGCTCAGCGAAGCATTTGGGTCAACCTTCAGCAGGCCGGGTCGGGCAAACAGCCGCTCACCTGCGCGATGGCCAGCAGAAAAACCCGTACATGGCGATGCAGAAAACCGACATCCACTGATTGGGCTGGCCGGGCGAGCAATGCTGATGGTGGCGGACATCAAGCTGAGCGACAGGCAGCTGACAATGCAGCAGCGCGTATTGCTGACGCCGCGGCCTCCGCCAATGGGTGCTCCACAGGCGACCATGAAGAACGGCGTTGACACGAAGCCGCACGCCGACTCCCAGGGAAACGCGCTGCTCACTAACAAAAACTCTATTGCCGTGTAGGCCGCCATAAACCCCAGGGCAGCGAGAATGATGCCGCAGACCAGGAGAGCCGACCGCACGGTGCTCGAAATCTGCTTGGCATAGTCAGTGAGCTCTCGATGTCCACGTCCGACATTGCTGAAGAACTCTGCGGCAAGAATGCCTGATCGGCTCCCGCTGTTTATAGGCGGCCGAGGGGGCAGCGGGCCCGCCAGTGAAGACACGCCGGTCTGACTAGTTTTCTAAGAATAGCCGCGCGAAAAACTCCTGCCCCAGCAACCAGCCACAGTAGTGTTGGCTGAGCAATCGGCCTCGTTCAAACTGAGCGTTGAGTTTTTGCACTGCATGTAGTTTCAATAAGAGTGCGTCAATCGGCTTCTATGACAAAAGAATTTTTTGTTTAACTTTAGTGAGACTCAGTGCCAGGGTCGGATGTCAATTTTTAGCAATGCAGTAGAAAACCTGTCAATCTCTGCCATTACAAAATAACACATTTTTTATCGCTCCCTTTCACAAAGACGAGGTGTCATTTGTTTTGGATTTTTTAAATTTAGGTTTAGTTCTCCAGACAAAAATTCACCGAGAGTTCAGGGACGACAGGAGACTGCGGGCCTGGGATCCTGTAGGCACTCGGGCTGCTTGCTGCCAAGCAAAAATCCCATGACTGAAGGGACTGAGCTGGCAAAGTGAAAGCCAGTGAGTTGGCGAACTCACTCAATTTCTAATCAGAGCGAACCCCCGCGCAGGTCAAATTCTATTGGCCGCTAAAGTTCATAAAAGGCACAAAAAAATAAAAGCTAAGTTTGCTGTGGCATTCAAACCAAGCAGCTACAAATATCTGTGTGGAAACTGTTTATGGCCATGAAAACAATTCAAACAAGTAAAAATAGCGGCAGCAAAGTCGGCAATTCAAAGCAGCAATAGGAAAAAATCTGAGCAGAGCAAATACCATAACAATGTACGAAAGACAGAAGCACAGCAGTCAAAAGTATCGCAGTCATTCGCAGCTGGAGGCGGCCGGCTCAGACGGATGACGAATTCGGAAACGCGGCCCCCGCCAGACTCTCGTAGGGGGGCGGCGGCGGGCCGAACTTCCAGGATGCAGCAGCCAAGTCTTCGTAGGCAGGCGGCGCCAAGCGGAACTCCAGGCTGGCGGAGCTGACTGACAGGTCCGGCGCGGGCCGAGCGGCGCTGTTGGGGGCCACGGCGGAGCCGGGAAAGCAGTAGCAGGCGGCGCGGCCGGAGAGGGCCGTCTGAAGAATGTAAAAAAGCAGGTCTAGTTAGAACTCCGGAGCTCCAAACCCCAGCGCGTGTCCTCACCTATCCAGACTCAACTGACTCACCTGCGCCAAAGCCAGAATGAGCTCAGCGGTGAACAGCGCAACCAACAGGCCATCAATCACGGAGATTGTCGAGGGGGCTTGGCTGCTGCGGGAGCAATACATTCTGACATTTTTTATGATTGCAAAGACGCTGGGGCAGGAAACCAGGATGCTGAGCACCAGGCAGCTGATGATGTAGAACAGGGTGTAGCTGAGGCCCCGGGCCGCTTTCAGGCCCGCCACGCCCGCTCCAGCGGACAAGACGCCCGACGCGAAACCGCAGACGACTTCCACGCCGCCTTCTGTCCACATGCGGAGGGCGTAGGCAGAGCCGCAGACGGCCAGCAAGCCGAGGACCAGCTGGAGGCTGCCCGAGTAGAGCAGACCCCTGAGCAGCCGGGCTGGCACCCGCTTAGCGTGGCTGGCAAGGCGGGGGCCGCGCGGCTCCGGCAGGTTCATGTCTCTAAGGAGTTGTCGGACAACGCTGTTGCTTCAGTTGGCAAAGAAACTTCAGCAATCTAATCGGCTGGATTTGCAAGCTCCGGGACTCACCTGAGCATCTGCGATCTCTGATCAAGCGGAGCGTTTGTGAAGCCAGAAGGCGAATCAGCACTGCAGCGGGGTTCTGTTCATTGCTATCGGCACCACCGCAGAGATTCCTCAGCTTCTTATAAAGAACGCGTGCAAGCGAACCGGTTAGGGAAGAAGACTTTGACCCCATTGCTGAATAGGCGAGTTTTTAATGTCTGGCAAAGCTTGTAAGTCATGCCACTGAGGTGTCAATTCAGCTGATAGCGCCACCCCCTAGCCCGGAGTGGCTGGGCCGCGCACGGAAAAAACCCCGCTGCAATTAAGTGAGCACGCGATCGCCGCTTGATGCACGCGGCTAACATCTGACGCACGCGGCTAACATCTGACGCACGCTGCAGAGCACTGGTGCTGCATTTTGTGGTGCTAGAGTACAAATAAAACTGGAAAAACTCGGCAAGCCTTCAATTCGATGGTTAAATTTTCCTAATTTTATGTGAGAAAAACAAAAAATCCAAATTTTGTGGGTGACTAGCAGGAAATTATTTTCAACGTGAAGTACAAAATGGCACCCTTTTTGCAAGCTCAGAAAGCTGCATCAGAGATTCACAATGCTCAGAAAGCTGCATCAGAGACTCACAATGCTCAGAAAGCTGCATCAGAGACTCACAGTGCTCAGAAAGCTGCATCAGAGACTCACAGTGCTCAGAAAGCTGCATCAGAGACTCACAGTGCTCAGAAAGCTGCATCAGAGACTCACAATGCTCAGAAAGCTGCATCAGAGACTCACACTGCTCAGAAAGCTGCATCAGAGACTCACAATGCTCAGAAAGCTGCATCAGAGACTCACAATGCTCAGAAAGATGCATCAGAGTCTGCACAATCGACTGCACAATCGATTTCAATCAGGGCGATACAGAGGCAAAAATGGGAAAAAATGCTTATTTATCGGAGGTAAAAAAGCAAAAAATCAAATCAAAACTCTTTTTCTATCATGAAGTTTTCCTTTCAGGAAAATATTCCGAAGGAAAAGAAGTTACGCATGTATTGCTCAGCCCATTCAGAATAATTTTACTGAAAATATTTTTTCCGTGACCATATAGTGTAATTTAAATACCGACAGTGCTCATGGCATCCACACCGCATCAAATCGCGTGAGTTCTCAAAGGCATTCGGCCTTGATAAGCTTCATGCTAATTGCATCCGCCGGCTTCTCCATCCCCTTTGAAAACTTTGAGAACGGGATGAACCACCTGGCTAGCATAGAAATAGTCGCCATGGCAACCAGAACGATGGCGCCGTACCCTACGAGAGCGCACAGGAACCCGACCATGGCGTCGCTCGTCCCCGCAATGACGGCCAGGCGAGAATTGTCGGCGTCGGCGGGCTGCGGGGCCGTGCACGGCCCGTCAGTGGAAAACTCGGACGGCATCGCGGCGGCGAGCTCGGCTGGAGGCGGGCAGAACGCCAGCAGGCACAGGAGAAGCTGGCAAGAAGCGCGGCTAATCATTGTCCGATTCGCAAGGCCTGAAATCCTCAGAGGGTGAAAACCGAGGCACTTAGCGAGCTGATTCCTGTGACACGCAAATAAATTCGGAAGGACTTACAGCAGTCGGGCCCTGTTGGAGTCGCAGTAGGTCAGCTGGACGAACGCAATGGGCAGCAGCTGTCAGCCAGCCGCCTGTTATAAGCCACTGGCGCCGACCAGTCAGAGATTCGCGGCAGGGCGTGGCCGAGCGCAGTCAGCCAGCTGCCCAGTCGTCCGCCGCCCGTGCAGTTCCATGCAGACAGCGGCAGCAAAACAGCGGCATCAAATTCTCAGGGACTCAATCAGACATGGCCTCCTGGGCACAGCACCTGGACTGAAGTATTTGCTCACACTTCCTTGTTCCGCACCACCCTCCCGGTATTCCTTGACAGTGACCAAATGCAGTCCAGAAGGGAGCTGTCTCGGGGATCCTTGAGTCGGCACTAAGCTGTTTTGCCGCTGCCCTCATTTTGCCGTCCCTCCCATCGCACCTGCCTCTGCTGCTCCGCTGCTGCCCCTCCCTCAGCCCAGCCACGCCCGTTTCTCAGCTTCCGCCCGCGCCTTTTTGGCAACACTCGACGGCTGCCAGCATTCTGTTGCCAGCCAGCAGCGCGTGAGCTCGAGCGCCGTGGCCAGCTCTCCTCCCTACCGGCAGCTGTTCGCATCATCCTCTCGTGCTCGAGGACCCGAGTGGGAGCCCGTGGTCAGTTAATGGCAGGCAAATTCCCATTAAAGCCGATCCCAACATGGCGGATTTTGCCGAGTAGCTTCGGACAAGTTTCTAATGCACCATTGAGTTTCTAATGACATTCTAATGCACCATTGAGTTTCTAATGAAATTCTAATGCACCATTGAGTTTCTAATGACATTCTTCTAATACACCATTGAGTTTCTAATGACATTCTAATGCACCATTGAGTTTCTAATGAAATTCTAATGCACCATTGAGTTTCTAATGACATTCTTCTAATACACCATTGAGTTTCTAATGACATTCTAATGCACCATTGAGTTTCTAATGACATTCTAATGCACCATTGAGTTTCTAATGACATTCTAATGCACCATTGAGTTTCTAATGACAATCTTCTAATGCACCATTGAGTTTCTAATGACATTCTAATGCACCATTGAGTTTCTAATGACAATCTTCTAATACACAATTGAGTTTCTAATGACATTCTAATGCACCATTGAGTTTCTAGTGAAATTCTAATGCACCATTGAGTTTCTAATGACATTCTTCTAATACACCATTGAGTTTCTAATGACATTCTAATGCACCATTGAGTTTCTAGTGACATTCTAATGCACCATTGAGTTTCTAATGACATTCTAATGCACCATTGAGTTTCTAGTGACATTCTCATGCACCATTGAGTTTCTAATGACATTCTAATGCACCATTGAGTTTCTAATGACATTCTAATGCACCATTGAGTTTCTAATGACATTCTCATGCACCATTGAGTTTCTAATGACAATCTAATGATATAATTGAGCTTCTAATTATATTTTCGAGTTTCTAATGACGCCACGTACAAATTACCTGCAGAAAAGTAATGAACATTTCTACGATAAATCGCGGACGCCAGGTTTTCAGGCCACAGAATGTAACACTAAGAATATAAAAATTTGAATCAATTTCGGAAATTTGTAAAACAGCCAATGAGTTCGATACGCGGAAATTTATTGTAATAAAAATTTGCCAAATAAAGTATAAAACTTTTTTTACGAGCATTGAGAAATGGTTTGCTGAAGGCACGGGAATTAAAGCGTAAAATAAATTTTACTTTAAAAACAGCTCAAAGGACTAAAAAGCCTTATTAGAAATAACAGCTCATCGTTTTAGAAGGACAAAGTTTATCATTACTGTCAAATATGTATAGCAAAAAAAATAAAACAATATTGAACACAATTAGCTGCAAAATGAATGCCAAACAGCCATCAAGAGACATCAGCTGTCACAGCCAATCAGAACAGCCAGCAACAGACATCAGCTGTCACAGCCAATCAGAACAGACAGCAGTAGACATCAGCTGTCACAGCCAATCAGAACAGCCAGCAACAGACATCAGCTGTCACAGCCAATCAGAACAGCCAGCAGCAGACATCAGCTGTCGCAGCCAATCAGAACAGTCAGCAACAGACATCAGCTGTCGCAGCCAATCAGAACAGCCAGCAACAGACATCAGCTGTCACAGCCAATCAGAATAGCCAGCAACGGACATCAGCTGTCACAGCCAATCAGAATAGCCAGCAACAGACATCAGCTGTCGCAGCCAATCAGAACAGCCAGCAACAGACATCAGCTGTCACAGCCAATCAGAATAGCCAGCAACAGACATCAGCTGTCGCAGCCAATCAGAACAGCCAGCAACAGACATCAGCTGTCGCAGCCAATCAGAACAGCCAGCAACAGACATCAGCTGTCGCAGCCAATCAGAACAGCCAGCAACAGACATCAGCTGTCGCAGCCAATCAGAACAGCCAGCAACAGACATCAGCTGTCGCAGCCAATCAGAACAGTCAGCAACAGACATCAGCTGTCGCAGCCAATCAGAACAGCCAGCAACAGACATCAGCTGTCGCAGCCAATCAGAATAGCCAGCAACAGACATCAGCTGTCGCAGCCAATCAGAACAGTCAGCAACAGACATCAGCTGTCGCAGCCAATCAGAACAGCCAGCAACAGACATCAGCTGTCGCAGCCAATCAGAACAGCCAGCAACAGACATCAGCTGTCGCAGCCAATCAGAACAGTCAGCAACAGACATCAGCTGTCGCAGCCAATCAGAAGGGACTCCAGCTGCGCCAATCCCACAGGCTGAATCTGAGCAGGAATTTTCCGCTCAGACCAGACAGCAGAGACAGTCTGAAAGCAGGCAGCGGGCAGCTCGGCGACGTGCAGCAGCAGCAGGAGGAGGTCGGCAGATTGGCGGCTGCAGGGAGTCACGGAGGCGGCGAAGTTGGCGATGGCCCAGGCGCAGGCGCAGAGTGCCATGGCGCTCAGTGCCGCGCAGGCTGAGTAGCCGCCGCGCCAACCGCCCTGCAGCAGGCCGGCCGCGCCGGCGATGACGCAGAGCGGGCCCGTCCAGAAGGCGAAGCCGGTTGAGATGCCGGCCAGCTGGCAGAACGCGGCTACGAAGACGATCTGGCAGCCGAGGCTCAGCTGCAGAGCCGCAGTGAGGTGGCAACGCGCTGGAGCTTCAGCCGGCACGGCCCAGTCCGGCTCGGCGCTGTCCTACAGGCCGTCAGTCTTGCGCAGCTGGAAAGGGAGGCTGCATCTGTGTCGTGCTGATAGGATGACAGCCTAGGCATAATTCAGACTCCCTGATCCCCTTTTGGTCCTCTGAGGACTCCCTGATCCCCTTACGGTCTCCGGAGGACTCCCTGATCCCCTTATGGTCCCCTGAGGACTCCCCCATCCCCTTACGGTCCCCTGAGGACTCCCCCATCCCCTTACGGTCCCCTGAGGACTCCGTCATCCCCTTACGGTCCCCTGAGGACTCCGTCATCCCCTTACGGTCCCCTGAGGACTCCGTCATCCCCTTACGGTCCCCTGAGGACTCCGTCATCCCCTTACGGTCCCCTGAGGACTCCCTCATCCTCTTATGGTCCCCTGAGGACTCCCTCATCCTCTTATGGTCCCCTGAGGACTTCCTGATCCCCTTACGGTCCCCTGAGGACTCCCTCATCCTCTTATGGTCCCCTGAGGACTCCAATCCCCTCATGGTCCCCTGAGGACTTCCTCATCCCCTAATGGTCGCCTAAGAACTTCCTTGTCGGTGGCTACAGATCCTTGACCGATTCCCAAATCCCTAATGCCTTCTCCCGGCCCAGTGGGCACGCAAGCAGATGATTGGGTACACCAGAATAAAAGCTAAGCAAAAGTACACAAAAGTAAGCTGCAAAGCATTTTAACCACTCAACGGCCGGCGGTTTTATTGTTGGCTAAAGCTGTGAGAATGAGCGCGTTAGAACGCAAAATCAATAAATAATGAATTTGAGCACAGTGCATTATACGCTAACATAAAGTAACGAGAAAAAACGTAGTTTACTGAAAAAACTGCCTTAAGAAAACTGTTGCTTTCGCAGCAGTAGCTTAAAAAACATTTAAATTAAAAACAAGAGCAGAAGTGGAGCACAGCTGTTGATAAACATAAACAAAATTTAGAAAAATTTGGCAGGCAAAAAACCATTAAAAGAGCCATGTAAAAATGATTAAAGAGTTTAGCTTGGCCATGAGGTATTGATGATGAGCAGGTGAGAAGCTTTTGAATTATAATTAAAAAAATTCATTGTAAAAAGTTATAATGTACAATTGGCATCGTTAAAATTTAATGACTTTCGAACTGCTAAAACACAAGGGAAGATCTGACAATTTAAAAAAACGGTCCAAAAAATGTCCGGCCAGCAGTGAGAGCTTTTGAATAGAAAATTGTTGAGCAGCGCACAAATCGGCTGGCAGCAGCTCAGCTGTACACAGCCAGCATCTCGATTACAGTGCGCGCCTGCAGGCCTTCAAAACTTGCCCAGCTTGGCTGCCGCCACGTAGGCGGGCGGGCGCGGGTCGGCCATCGCCTCCATCGTCTGGCCGTCGGGGACCTCAGCGGCCGGGTGGCGGCAGCAGAGGGCGCGGCCGATGAACGCGGCCTGCAAAAAAACCGCCCTCTTTAGATAGACTTTTTAAGCGCGCGTTTTCGCACGAGGCCGGTCACGTGACAGCAAGCGCCCTGTGGCGAGCTCAGCACGGCACGAGAAACTCACCTGCACGATGGCCACCACAGTCTCCAGCAGGTAGGCGATCAGCCACAGGATGTCCGCATAAGAAGCGAAGCCGAAAGGCCGCAGCCACATGACGAAGTTCACGGCGATGGCGCCCACCGCAACGATGCCGGCCAGCACGCTAAGCGCCAGGCAGCTGGCCAGGCAGCACCGCGTGCCGCAGCGGCCGCCGCCTCCGACCACGCCTGTGGCGCCAGCGGCGATGAACACGGGCGCCGTCCAGAACCCGGAGAAGGTCCGCCTGGCGCTGACGGAGAAATCCCCGGTCAGCAGCGAGTAGATGTTGGAGTACACCAGCAGGCAGCCGACCGCGATCTGGATGGCGCCCATGATCACGTGACCTCTGAGCAGGCTGGGCGGCAGGCGCCTGGCGAAGCTGCTGAGCTCGGAGTTTTCAGGCATGGCTGCAAGCTGTCAATCAAGGCACTGATTTGTGCTGCTGCAGACAGGAGTTTCATGGCCAAGTAGATAATAAATCTGGGAGGGCGACTGCCATTAAAATGTATGTTTGCACATTTGCTTATTTTTATTTATTAATACAGGGGAGCCCCCATTCGTCCCCTGGTAGGCTAAGCCCCCCATTTTGTTGACTTGCAACTCCAAAAAGCGCCTTATTTCACAGACTTTTATTCCACCTAGAAGGCACTAAAACCTTGTAGAATTAGAAGCAAGTTGGCAATTAAAATTTTTGCAGTCAGTTTGTTTGTTGGCCTGCAGTCAATTTGTGGCAGTCAATTTGTGGCAGTCAATTTGTCGGCAGTCAATTTGTGGCAGTCAATTTGTGGCAGTGAATTTGTGGCAGTCAATTTGTGGCAGTCAATTTGTGGCAGTCAATTTGTGGCAGTCAATTTGTGGCAGTCAATTTGCGGCAGTCAATTTTTCGCCAGTCAATTTGTGGCAGTCAATTTGTCGGCAGTCAATTTGTGGCAGTCAATTTGTGGCAGTCAATTTGCGGCAGTGAATTCGTGGCAGTGAATTCGTGGCAGTCAATTTGTGGCAGTGAATTCGTGGCAGTCAATTTGTGGCAGTCACTTTGTGGCAGTCACTTAGTGGCAGTCAATTTGTGGCAGTCAATTTGTGGCAGTCAATTTGTGGCAGTCACTTAGTGGCAGTCAATTTGTGGCAGTCACTTAGTGGCAGTCAATTTGTGGCAGTCACTTAGTGGCAGTGAATTTGTGGCAGTCACTTAGTGGCAGTCAATTTGTGGCAGTCAATTTGTGGCAGTCAATTTGTGGCAGTCAATTTGTGGCAGTCACTTAGTGGCAGTCACTTAGTGGCAGTCAATTTGTGGCAGTCAATTTGTGGCAGTCACTTAGTGGCAGTCAATTTGTGGCAGTCACTTAGTGGCAGTCAATTTGTGGCAGTCAATTTGTGGCAGTCACTTAGTGGCAGTCACTTAGTGGCAGTCACTTAGTGGCAGTCAATTTGTGGCAGTCAATTTGTGGCAGTCACTTAGTGGCAGTCAATTTGTGGCAGTCACTTTGTGGCAGCCAATTTGTGGCAGTCAGCTGTTGTAGACCCGATAAATCTATATAAATCTAAGTGGCTATTAGATTTGACCGGCCCAAAGTTCGAGAGGCGCCAGTGAGAAGTGACAAGACTGATGAAATAAATCAAAGCCGAGCCCATTAGAAATCAAAACGAAATTATATTTATGCGGCAAGAGCGCCAATTAAAAAATAATCCGCTTACCAAACTCAAAGACGCTTTGCAAGCTTTCCTAGGGAAATCAGTTCGGCAAAAATCAGTGTTAAATCAGATTTAAAACGATTAAGACGCATAAAAAGGGGATCCATTGCACCGATTGGAAAAAAAAACAGAATGGCTTTGGCCCCACCGCCGCTTTATCCTGCACGCTAGTAAACTGAACGCGCAGCATTTTGACTGGACATTTTGTTCATAAACTGGCCAAATGAGCGAGCCTCATTGGGGTTCGAATGACGAATCGAGAAAGCAATTATTATAAAAAGGGCAATTTTTATTATTAATTCGAGTGACATTGCAGAGACAACTCGTCAGGATTTATCAAGGCGTGGCGCGAAAAAGAGGACAGGAAGACTCAGGTCGGAGCCGCGCACGGGCACCCGAAGGCTAAGCCAGGCCTGGCGGGTAGCTCGGAGGCGCGTAGACCGGCGGCTGCACGGCCTGCGGGCTGTTCGCCGAGAAGTCGGTCAGCACCCGACGATCGTCGGCTTCCTCGACGAAGCAGCAGGAGGCGCGGCAGGCGAAGGCGGCCTGCACGATGGCCACGACCAGCTCAGCGAAGTACAGCAGGAACCAGAGGATGTCGGAAGGCATAAAGCGGACGCACCACCAGCTCTGGGTCATGCACTGGAAGCTCGACGCGTAGGCCATGAAGGAGTTAACAATAATGGCGGAGGAGCCGATGCAGGCGGCCAGGATGCTGAGCACTAGGCAGCTCACGATGCAGCACTGGGTGTTGGCGCGGCCCCTGCCTCCGGCCAGGCCCGTGGCGCCGGCACAGATGAAGAAGAAAGCCGACCAGAATCCCGAGAAGGTGTTCGTACTGGCGCTCTGGTCCCTGGACAGAATGCCGTAGGTGGCTAGGAAGAGCAGTAGGCAGCCGGCGGTGATCTGCATGGCACCCATGATCACGTGACCTTTTAGCACTGAGGCGGGCACCCGCCTGGCGTAGGCGGTCAGCTCTGAGCGCGGGTCTGTGGCGAACCCTTCCGCAGCCATGTCTGCAAATTTGAAAGTTCGATAGCGATTCGATTCGACATCCCTGGCCTGCGCTCAGTCTGACACCCCGGGCCTGCACCCACTCTGACACCCCGGGCCTGAACTCAGTCTGACAACCCGGGCCTGAACTCAGTCTGACACCCCGGGCCTGCACTCACTCTTACAACCCGGGCCTGCACTCAGTCTGACACCCCGGGCCTGCACTCAGTCTGACACCCCGGGCCTGCACTCACCCTGACACCCCGGGCCTGAACTCACTCTGACACCCCGGGCCTGAACTCACTCTGACACCCCGGGCCTGAACTCACTCTGACACCCCAGGCCTGAACTCACTCTGACACCCCGGGCCTGAACTCACTCTGACACCCCGGGCCTGCACTCAGTCTGACACCCCGGGCCTGCACTCACTCTGACACCCCGGGCCTGCACTCAGTCTGACACCCCGGGCCTGCACTCACTCTGACACCCCGGGCCTGCACTCAGTCTGACACCCCGGGCCTGCACTCACTCTGACACCCCGGCCCTGCACTCACTCTGACACCCCGGGCCTGCACTCACTCTGACACCCCAATACTGCCCCTGTCCATGATCCCAACCCAACTGGTTACACTGTGACCCTATGGCTGCAGTAACTTCTTTTATTCAGCTCCTATAAATAGGAAGTGAAATAAGCAAACGAATTGTGTGGCCACTGCGACATAAATAGGCAAAAATGATACAGTCAGTGTTTGAGATTGACAAGCAGTCTGGAATGGAGTCGGCAAGCAAAAGCCAAAAAAAGCGCGCCAATAATAGGAATTTGCATGTGTACAATGCAAGTCCTTGGAGCAAAGCTGAGCCGCAAATACCTTAGCATAGAAAACGTGCAAATCAAGGCAAATCGGCCTGATACAAAGTAAAAAATCAAATTTAGCTTAACGCGCCTAACCTAAGCTGCAAAAACAGAAACGCTGGATAAATAAATTTAAAATGATTAAAGCAGAAATTTTTAAAAAGCCGCAGAACAATATAACGCAGCTCGTTAAAAACTAAAGTACATTTGCGATGGGATCACGGATTGTACATTATAATCCGGAATTTTTTCGCTGAATAAAATGAGTGTCAAAACGGTGACACATGTCAATAAAAAATAACAAAGGCAGCTGAGGTTGGGCCCCAAGAACAGCAATGCAACAGCGTGGGTCAAACGTACAGCACAGAGCAGCACCAGTCTGACACACAGCACAGACCAGCACCAGTCTGACACACAGCACAGACCAGCACCAGTCTGACACACAGCACAGACCAGTACCAGTCTGACACACAGCACAGACCAGCACCAGTCTGACACACAGCACAGACCAGTACCAGTCTGACACACAGCACAGACCACCATCAGTCTGACACACACACAGCACAGACCAGCACCAGTCTGACACACAGCACAGACCACCATCAGTCTGACACACAGCACAGACCACCATCAGTCTGACACACAGCACAGACCACCATCAGTCTGACACACAGCACAGACCAGCACCAGTCTGACACACAGCACAGACCACCATCAGTCTGACACACAGCACAGACCACCATCAGTCTGACACACAGCACAGACCACCATCAGTCTGACACAGCACAGACCAGCACCAGTCTGACACACAGCACAGACCAGCACCAGTCTGACACACACACAGCACAGACCAGCATCAGTCTGACACAGCACAGACCAGTACCAGTCTGACACAGCACAGACCAGTACCAGTCTGACACAGCACAGACCAGTACCAGTCTGACACAGTACAGACCAGTACCAGTCTGACACAGCACAGACCAGTACCAGTCTGACACAGCACAGACCAGTACCAGTCTGACACAGCACAGACCAGTACCAGTCTGACACAGTACAGACCAGCATCAGTCTGACACAGCACAGACCAGTACCAGTCTGACACAGTACAGACCAGCATCAGTCTGACACAGCACAGACCAGTACCAGTCTGACACAGTACAGACCAGTACCAGTCTGACACAGCACAGACCAGTACCAGTCTGACACAGCACAGACCAGCATCAGTCTGACACAGCACAGACCAGTACCAGTCTGACACAGTACAGACCAGCATCAGTCTGACACAGCACAGACCAGTACCAGTCTGACACAGTACAGACCAGTACCAGTCTGACACAGCACAGACCAGTACCAGTCTGACACAGCACAGACCAGTACCAGTCTGACACAGCACAGACCAGTACCAGTCTGACACAGTACAGACCAGCATCAGTCTGACACAGCACAGACCAGTACCAGTCTGACACAGTACAGACCAGCATCAGTCTGACACAGCACAGACCAGTACCAGTCTGACACAGTACAGACCAGTACCAGTCTGACACAGCACAGACCAGTACCAGTCTGACACAGCACAGACCAGCATCAGTCTGACACAGCACAGACCAGTACCAGTCTGACACAGTACAGACCAGCATCAGTCTGACACAGCACAGACCAGTACCAGTCTGACACAGTACAGACCAGTACCAGTCTGACACAGCACAGACCAGTACCAGTCTGACACAGCACAGACCAGTACCAGTCTGACACAGCACAGACCAGTACCAGTCTGACACAGCACAGACCAGTACCAGTCTGACACAGCACAGACCAGTACCAGTCTGACACAGTACAGACCAGTACCAGTCTGACACAGCACAGACCAGTACCAGTCTGACACACAGCACAGACCACCATCAGTCTGACACACACACAGCACAGACCAGCACCAGTCTGACACACACACAGCACAGACCAGCACCAGTCTGACACAGCACAGACCAGTACCAGTCTGACACAGCACAGACCAGTACCAGTCTGACACAGCACAGACCAGCATCAGTCTGACACAGCACAGACCAGCACCAGTCACGACCAATTAAGATAGCAGCGGAACTGACCGACGCGTGTCAGACACATGGCTGACAATCTGACAGCGCTTGCGTCAGACTCGCAAAGAGAGCAAAGCAAGGCCCAAAATCAGGAGCAACGTTTCCGATCCGAAAGTGAGTGAAGCCGCTACAAAACGAAAAAGTTACCAAGGGGATTAAGGCAACCGGAAGTACTTTTAAAAGTAAACTATGAACACAGAGCGAGGCGCGGTCCTACAGCTAGTTGTACTAGCAAGTACAATTTGATTCAGCAGTCCTTAGGCGGAGCGGTGGGAGCCGCGGCACCGGAGGCGGCCTCTCGCATTATCTGCTCGTAGGAGGGCGGCAGCTCGCCCTGGTGCGTCGGCACGTAGCCCGGGTTGAAGGCCGGCTGGTGCGCCGGGTACGGATGGTAGGGCGGGTAGGGCTGCGGCTGCGGCTGGTACTGCTGCGGCTGGGGCTGGTACTGCTGCGGCTGGTACTGCTGCGGCTGGTACTGCTGCGGCTGGTACTGCTGCGGGCCCACTGTGAGCACCTGAGCGACGGTGTAGGGACCTCCCTGCTGCTGCTGCTGCTGCTGTGTCCGGCTCGGCTCCATGGGCGGGGCGGCGGGCACGCAGCAGCAGGAGGCGCGGCAGGCGTACACCGAGTGCACGATGGCCAGCACGAACTCGAAGGCGTACAGCAGCGCGCAGAGCACGTTGGTGGCGTAGGTGATGCGGAAGAGAACCTCATTGCCGCGAGAGCCGGAAGACCTGTAGCTGAATGAGTGAAGGTTGCTTGAGGCCATGATGGCATCCAGGACCAGGCCTGGCAAGGCCAGGCAGCAGGCGATGATGGAGAACACCAGGCAGGTGACCACGCAGCAGAGCGTGCCGCAGGAGCCGCGGCCTGCGTGAAGGCCGGAGGCGCCAGCAATGATAATGAACGGGCCGGCCCAGAAGCCGCTGCCAACGGACTGATAGGACTGTTGGGTTGCCACGCCAGCAATGGTCAGCGCGACCACCAGGCAGCCCACCAACAGCTGCAGGCAGCCCATGATCCGGTGGGCTTTCAGCACCGTCTTCGGCACGCGGCTTGCATAGGGGCTGCTCATTGGCTGGCTCTGGCGGGCTGGAATTTTAAGTGAGCCGCCTGGTTGACATCAGCTGACACAACCTAGCTAGCTAGACTACCCAGTCTGACACATCAGCTGACACAACCTATGCCTAGCTAGACTACCCTGTCTGACACATCAGCTGACACAACCTAGCTAGCTAGACTACCCAGTCTGACACATCAGCTGACACAACCTATGCCTAGCTAGACTACCCTGTCTGACACATCAGCTGACACAACCTAGCTAGCTAGACTACCCAGTCTGACACATCAGCTGACACAACCTATGCCTAGCTAGACTACCCTGTCTGACACATCAGCTGACACAACCTATGCCTAGCTAGACTACCCTGTCTGACACATCAGCTGACACAACCTATGCCTAGCTAGACTACCCAGTCTGACACATCAGCTGACACAACCTATGCCTAGCTAGACTACCCTGTCTGACACATCAGCTGACACAACCTATGGCTAGCTAGACTACCCAGTCTGACACATCAGCTGACACAACCTATGCCTAGCTAGACTGCCCTGTCTGACACATCAGCTGACACAACCTAGCTAGCTAGACTACCCAGTCTGACACATCAGCTGACACAACCTAGCTAGCTAGACTACCCAGTCTGACACATCAGCTGACACAACCTATGCCTAGCTAGACTACCCAGTCTGACACATCAGCTGACACAACCTATGCCTAGCTAGACTACCCAATCTGACACATCAGCTGACACAACCTATGCCTAGCTAGACTACCCTGTCTGACACATCAGCTGACACAACCTATGCCTAGCTAGACTACCCTGTCTGACACATCAGCTGACACAACCTATGCCTAGCTAGACTACCCAGTCTGACACATCAGCTGACACAACCTATGCCTAGCAAGACTACCCAGTCTGACACATCAGCTGACACGCATCCCATCTGGATATAGACGGTTCAGACTGTCTGACACATCAGTTGACACAGATCCCTTATAAGATCTGATCTTATGCAGAATCTGGCTTTTTGTGTTAATTAAAACAGCTTTAATTAAAAAGTCAAGACACTCGGTAACAGTAGAAAATGATATTTACTCGTAGATTTCAATCTAAGCAATTTTCAATCACTGTTCAGTGCATCAGACAGTGACAATGAAAAAGCAAAGGCGACTAGAATAAACATAAAAATCTGCATAGCAGCAAATACAGAGGATTATGCATCTAAAAAAAGTTTACCTGGCGCAGCACTTTGCAGCTAGCAACTTACTTGCGACATCAAAAGAGCTAGACGAACTCGAAAAAAAGCTTTTCTTACAAGTGATCAAAGTGGGGACTAAAATGAATCAGGATCCTGCTAGCAGGACTTTTCATCAAGAATTCAGTCTGATAGGCGAGAAGACAATCAGCAAATCGAGCTTCTGACTGCACCGCCAAGACGCAGGGACCGGAGACAGGAACAGTGGAGTCAGTGGGGCTGGTCCTTGCGAGAAGCCGCAGCCAGTGGCCGCCTCATCACTTCGAACAGAACAGCCGGCAGCAGCGCCATCTGCACCAGGCCGAAGCCCAGCACCATGAGGAAGTACATGAGGAAGTACTCGCCAGACGGGCACCAGTCCGGCTCGGGATTTGCACTCGGCGGCCCGAAGGCGCCGATGAGGTAGGCGAGGAGGCCGCCGGCGGCCAGGCTGAAGGAGCCGAAGGTCAGCACGATGACGGCCAGGACGCGCCGGCCAAGGCTGCGGCTCCGCAGGCTGCCCTTCCGGCCAAGCGAGATGGCCGCCCCGCCAGCTGCCGCGGTGAGCAGGCCGAGCCCCAGGCCGAGGCCGATCAGCTCGCCGTGCTGCTTGCAGCCCTTTGACAGCAGGGCGGCGCCTCCCGCGATGCCGCCGGCGGCGAAGAAGGCGAACAGTCCACCAAGCGAGGCGCAGACGCGCAGGCCGGTGCTGGACTCGGACATGTCGATCGAGGCTGCTGGAGTGACGCAGGGGTTGGTGGGAATCGCATGGAGTTTCCGCCGATCCTAGCTAAGTAATACTACCTGAAGTACCTCAATGAAAACTGTTATTCCTATCTAAAGTACTGAATGAAATCTGTTAATCCTACCTGAAGTACCTTATTGACATCTGTTGATTTCACCTTAAAATAACTGAATAACAACGTTAAATACTCAACTGCAGTATCTGAATAATAATGCTAGGAAGCCTAAATGAAAGCCTCCAGTTTAATTTAGAGTGAAAAAAGTCACGTAAAAAAGCTGTTGAAGCCGAAGAACTCTCTTAAAAACCACTATCTAAACCGTTCAAATGACGCATAAACGGATAAAAAGCTGTTAATACGAGTGTAAGGCAAGATAACTGTGTACTTTTAGTGCAAAAAGTTTTTAAAAAGTTGACTAAAGCGGTTGGGAAGCAGAGCTGATGGTGCCAGAGCAAATAGCGCCCAAAACTAACCAAGCAGACAGCTGACTAGAAATACAACAGCCCAAGACGGCGGAAAAATGGTCCACCGTCCGCTGTCAATGCGCAATAAAAATTTGGACGCTACTGCTGCAGAAGGCGGACTCGGTGGCGTTGATCCGGGACAGGTTGGCTGATTCGGCTCTGCGGGAGACGCGCACGTCGATGACAACCGGGACGATGCCCAGCCACCAGAGAGCCTGGCAGACTAGGGCCGCGGCCAGGCTCAGCTGGTAAACCCGGCGAAGCGGGACCGGCGGCAGCAGCTGCACAGACCGCTGGCAGAAGCGAAACAGGCAGCAGGCGGAGCCTATCAGCAGCAGGTTCAGCACCAGCAGGTAGACGCTGCTGATGTGCAGCGGGCCGCAGCCCAGGGCAAGCAGCGCGGCGCAGACAAGGACGCCGAAGGCTCCGGTGCCGAGCACGAAGTAGCCGGCTATGGCCTCCTGGCTCCGGAGCTCGGGGCGCCGCAATCTGAGGGGTTGGGCGGAGGCGGACCAGGGTTCAGCTCGTGCTGCTGAGTCTTATCTCTGTTTTCTCCCATTCCTCTCCTGCCCCTCTCCTATTCCTCTCCTCCCCCATTTCTCTCCTCCCCTGACCTCTCCCATTTCTCTCCTCCCCTGACCTCTACTTTCCTCTCCTCCCCTTACCTCTCCCGTTCTCCCTCTGCCCGCTCTCCAAATCCCAACTCGCAAGCAAATCAGGACAAAAAATATCCAAGCCCAGCAGCTCACAAAGCGACTTGACGCATCTCCGGCTGCTCAGCCCAGAACGGAACGCCAGCCCCGGTTTCCACAACGACGGGGTGCTCAGCAGCGGCCGGGGCTGCTTCGCCGACACGGGCAGTTTCAGAAGCGCCAGAAGCGTCGGGTTGCCGGGCGCAGAGACGAGCGACCAGTTCGGTTTGCGTGGCGGCCAGGAGCAGCAGGCAGGCGCAGTAGAGGGCCCCGGCGGCGTAGAGCCAGAGAATGTTGGCCAACTCGTTAGTGTTCTGCCGGCACTGCCGGTTATCCGCATCTGCCAAGTCCCAGCCGGCCAGGGTGGCCCCAGCAACAGACAGAACGAAGGACAGGCTGCAGAAAATCGCGAACTCCGCTTTAGCAAAACGGGGACTGCAGGCGCAGCTGCGGCACTTCTTGACGAAGAACGGCATCTGCCGCACGAATGCCAGGGCGTGCAACGCGGCGTAGGGACCGCTCAGGCCGACGCTGTCGAGCCTCCAGGGACAGCTGGTGGCTCCCAGATAGGCGGCGCCAGCACCGAAGATCAGCGCGTAGGTTCCTGAAAAAGCCGTGTAGCCGCTCCCCCAGGCGTCGTGTATCTGCTGGATCGCCCACAGCTGCAGCTGGATCGCTCACGGCTGCAGCTGGATCGCTCGCAGCTGCAGCTGGATCCTTTGTGGCTGCAGCTGGATCGCTCGCGGCTGCAGCTGGATCGCTCATGGCTGCAGCTGGATCCCTTGTGGCTGCAGCTGGATCGCTCAGGGCTGCCTATTCAAAAGCTGACTTTCGGTTTTGTGGATGGCAAGCTGTGCCGAGCTGCAATAATTCGGGATTCGTAAGTACCAAAAGGCTGGACTCCAAGTCTCATCACTAAAATCCTTGCTAATTGCAATAAATCTCTGAATAAGCATCGTCGAATCAAAAGCAAACTGATAAAAAATAGAGGATTCTAACTAAAATGTCAATGTAAAATTAAAAAAATTGACTGCGTACCATTAATTCATCAATAACTCGATACCAAAGTAGTTTTATAGTAATGCCTACAAGGTACAACAATAGAAAATATACAGCAGTGAAAAGCACGCTGTGCTTAAATCTAATAAAAAAGTATGCCTTTTTGCGCATTTTCTGTCTGCACTCTGTGCAGCAGGCTCCAGGTGGCTGCACTTGTGCTAGAAAGGCAACTGAAGCAGCAGAATGCATGCAACATCGGCCAAGGCACTGGAAGCAGAGAGCTTCAGCCGCGGGGACTGGCACTGCCAGAGCTGCCTCATGGGATGGTTTATCAGCCGCTGTCGGGCTGCTGAAAACGCCAGACGATGGGTCGGGCGCCTACACTAGCTGGTCACCAGCAGCCAAGGCGCTGCCTCTTCAACTATCGGCGCAGGGATGTCGCGACACCCCGGCCAGAATCCGATGTTGCCGGCTTGAGTCTCGTTGGCTATTCTTAACGAGTTAAAAACGTGCTAAATTTTAACTGCTTGATTTAGGAAGACAAAATTCCAGAGTAAAACTTGTAGGCATTACCTAATAATGGAATAAAGGCAAAAGCTGTTTTATAATTAATTTATAAAATACTTTGGCTACTAAGGTATCTATGCAAAATATTTACAGTTGAAATACTGCAGAAGAATAAATCATATTAGCGCTAATTAGCAGCGCCGCAAGTAACTATAATTCGTTTTCTTTGTGAAAAAGTACATGACACAGAAGTGCCTTCATGCTCTGGTCACAGGTCTTATAGATCCGTGTCAATGCTCAGCGCTCGGGTGCAGAAAGCAACTTTAACTAGGTGGAATGTACGCTCGTAGAATATTACAAGATTAGCAATTCTGAAAGCATGGCCAATAACGGATGCAAAGTCGATTCTGCTGTTCAGGCTTTCGATGGCCACGTCGTATGACGGTGGAGGAGCGACGGAATCACGATTGGCAGGCGAGTCATTCGAAGCAGCAGCTGCAGCAGTAACGTCGGAAATTGGATTAACTGGTCCAACGCTAAGTACATGGCCACCACTGGACACTCCACCAGGCCCATAGCCGCTACCGGACACTCCACCAGGCCCATAGCCGCTACCGGACACTCCACCAGGCCCATAGCCGCCACTGGACACTCCACCAGGCCCATAGCCGCCACTGGACACTCCACCAGGCCCATAGCCGCCACTGGACGGTCCACCAGGCCCATAGCTGCCACTGGACACTCCACCAGGCCCATAGCCGCCACTGGACACTCCACCAGGCCCATAGCCGCCACTGGACACTCCACCAGGCCCATAGCCGCCACTGGACACTCCACCAGGCCCATAGCCGCCAGCGAGCGCATTAGCAGATCCAGGACTCCAGTAGCTGGCCATGGCGATCTCAGCGTACGGCGCGCCTCCAAGAGGCTGGGACTCCAGGACATCCCTCTGGCGGCTACGGTCAGTAGCTGCCCGAGATCGACCCTGCTTGCAGAGAACTACGCTAAGCACAATCGCCTGCGACAAGGCGAAGCAAGCAACAAACAGCAGGCAGAAAACCAGCGAGACAAAAATCCCATCACAGGGGTCGTTCTTAAGCTCCTTTGGAACATAAAGATTTCCGTCCTTATTCTTGGAATGAGCAGCAAGCTCGGGCGGTGGTGGCGGCATGCCAATAACGCCCAGCGCTGCCGCGCCCGCAATGGTCGAACCGAACGAGATGACGGACAGCAGCAGGCCAGCCACCGTCTGGCGGCGGTAGTAGCTGAGCGTGCGATAGTCCGGCCGGCACATGGGCAGCGTCATGGAGCCCGCTGCCATGGCAACCAAGCCGATGCCGATGCAACAGCCGGGCAAGCTGCCGAAGTGGGCGCAAGCCGTTCTGGCCAGAAGAACGCAGCTGCCGGCCACGCAGCCGAATCCCGTCAGCAGCAGCAGGCCGGCAGAGATCGCCTCGGGCGGGGCGATGCGACTTGACTCGGAGCCGGCCGTTGTGGCTGAAATTGCCAGCAGATGCGCATTGGCCCTGCCGTGAGCTTGCGGATCGAACTGCGCAAAAAAAACAAATTCAAACCTCAAGGGGAGAAACCTGGTCTAAAATCTTCAATGACACGCGTTAGTCGCATGCCGAGCGCCTTTTAGCACACCGCAAATTAAGTACTTTACAAAGCGCAAAAATGTTCATGTTGTTCTACTTATTTTTACAGTGAAATGCAACTGCATTTGTGACTCCGCTAAATCGCTAAGGTCACAGTCACTTCCGCTAATACCCTAGATTGATAAAAAGTGTAAAATGAACTAAAATCCTTTAAAACCTTGTAAATGCGGACTCGGCAAACACAACGCCTAGACACTGCAACACACAGTCGAAAATTATTTATTATATATTTCTGTAAAATGATGGCTAAGCAGGAGCTGGGTCGCAGGACACGGAGGGTCAGGCGATGCAGTCCCGGTTTCAAAAAACCCAGTTTTTAGGGCCAGATAAAACCCGCCCGCATTGGGACAGAAGCGGGGAAAATTCCGTCTACGGCGAAACAAAAATCAATAAAATATGAATGCATGCAGGAGCTCCTGGAACAGATGGACTGCACAGAGATTCGGGACTAAACTCCGCCACGCAGATGACTAGGCCAGTGAACGATAAAGCGGACAGGAAATGCACCGAGAACAACATCTAACAAAACAATAACCTTGCCAGTCACACGGACATCAGGGGCGTCGCGGCTGCGCCATCCGCGCCCGAGGACGTCGGGGGCAGCTGCAGGCTGACGGACGGGCCAGCCGAGCTGCTGGGGGCCGGCGCGTGGTAGGCGACGCCGGGGAGAGCGCCGGCGCCGGGCACCGAGGGCTTGAGCCGGCAGCAGACAGCGAGGGCGACCAGCAGCTGGGAGAAGCTGAGGATGAGGCCCAGCGCGGCCGTCAGG
This sequence comes from Macrostomum cliftonense, assembly GCA_950096795.1. Classification (NCBI taxonomy): domain Eukaryota; kingdom Metazoa; phylum Platyhelminthes; family Macrostomidae; genus Macrostomum; species Macrostomum cliftonense. Next base: position 385,269 of record CATNEM010000014.1, read on the forward strand.
ATGTAGAACATGAAGCTGCCGATGCCGTCGCAGGCCTGGTTGGCAACAACGCCGTCAACGCCGGCGGAGAAGTTGAGCCAGAACAGCGCGCTGCCGGCGATGGCCAGGCCGAGGGAGGCGGCGGACAGCAGCAGGACGGCGATGGCGAGGCAGCGGTAGTAGCGCACGGTGCGGTAGTCCCGGCGGCACAGCGGCAGCGAGGCGGCCCCGGCGGTGATGGTGAAGGCGCCCAGCAGCAGGCAGCAGTGCAGCAGGCCGGTCCAGCTGTGGCAGCCGCGGGCCAGGAAGGCCAGGCTGCCAAAGAAGGTGGCTACGCCGAAGGCGGCGAAGAAGCCGCCGGTGATGGACAGCGGCGCGACCGGGCAGTGCGACATGGCGACCGGCGGCCGCGCGGCTGCTACTGAAAAGGACGTCAGCGGTGCGGCATCGCTTGTTTGCCAGTCAGGGCCATCGATATGCTAATGAACTTTTAACAGTAAGCCATGCATATTTGAACGCGCTTTCTAAGAATTTGAATAAAGGTGCCTTAAACGTCGACTTGACTAGGGAAATTAAATTACAATACAATGCAAGATTTCGACAGCCAGGCACATCAGCAGAAGCAATCAGTCAGAGCTCAAGCAGTGTCGGCCAGCTTCTAAATCATTTCCAAAGAGGCAAAATACGACGGAGGTGGCTGCTCGGCTGCGGTGCCTGCCAAGACTGGGAGACGGGGAACCCGAACACCGCCAGGGCCAAAATGCAGATGACGGCATGCAGCACGCCGCCAAGGCAGAGGAAGCAGCACAGCAGGCCGATCCGGTGATGGCCTGCGGCGCCACCGGACAATCTTCGCCATCCGAAGGCGTCGAAGTAGCGGCGAGGGGGCTAACGGGCCAGGCCGGACAATTGGAAAAATCAAGCGACGGGCGTGTCAGCCTGGACTGGAGTGGGAAGCACCATGGACTTCCACTTCTACCAAGAATGTGGAAATAATTTTTTAGCAACGCGAAAGAAGGAAGGCAAGCAAAGAAACTAAAATATGCATCGGATGCAATGCGAACTCTGATTTATGGTATGAAACAACCGTAACATAAATCAACATAAATAAATATCGATGAACAGCATTGCTTTAAAAGCGATCTATCAGACCGGGTAAACACTGGCAGCACTATTTAGAATGAGTCAAAGAAACACCGGAAAATAAACACCAGATTTGGACGCCTAAGTTTGACGAAAATTACTAATAAAATATTTCTCTTGCTACTGACTGAAACTATAATATAAGTAGCGAGAAAGGCGTGCTACCAATTTGCACTGTGACTTTAAGTATGATATTTAAAATTCTGGAAATGATGCGACCATTAGAATAAAGCTTCGTTTTTAATAACAAAATAAAATCATTTAGCTAGGCTTATTACTAAATTAGATTGAAACAGAAGTAAAACAGACACTTTCTCCGCCCGCTTCGGGTAGGAACTAATGAAGGCGAAGCGTTTGTATGCAGAACACAGAGCTCAGATTGAGCTGGGAGGGACAGATGGGTCTGAGGTGGGAGCCTGCCAGCCAAGAGCTATGGAAGCAGCAGCACAGATCCAATGCTACTGGTTGGTCCATAGTTAGGGAAAATCATCCCTCTCAAGACTGCACTTAATGGCTATTTAACATATGATAAAAATAGCGTGAACGATAGTGGAAAACAGAGGCAACAGCAGCTCAGGCTCAAAAAGCCTAATATATATTTAGAAGCATTTAAATGTCACGGGAATTTCTGACTAGAATAAGTCGCTAAAAGTGCAGCAATCAAGCAAATTAACAAAAGTCCTGTAAAAATAGATAAAATATACTAAAAAAGCTGATGCTCGTGGCGCTAGTTGCTTTAATTGAACGTGGAAGCGTCTTCTTTAACAATTTATGTAAAATAAATCATCGCTGTTTCCGGCACATTAGAAAAACTTGAAACAGAAAATTATGCAAGAATTGCTTATGCAGATCGGGCCCTTAGCGGCCTCACAACACCAATAAGCGAGCCGAGATGAGCCAGTAGCAGACAGGCCTACTTAGGCATCATGGCCATGGCTTCTTCGTAGGTTGGGGGCAAGTCCTGCAATGGAGGCACTTCGCTAATAGGCGGCGGCGCACTAGGAACACTTGGCGAGGCCTGATTGGCTGATTCCCGCTGGCCAATCAGGGAGAACTGAGCCGCGCTCGCATTGCTAGCCGACTGCCAGCGGCCAATCAGAGACGGGTCCTGGTCCGCCGGCATGGCATCGGAGAAGACGGAGAACGCATTCTGAGCCTTCAGCCGGCGCAGCGTCTCCTTGCAGCGAAAGCAGTGCACCATAGTGAGCAGCAGATGCAGCAGCAGCGACAAGGCCAGGAAAACAAAGACCAGCATGTGGTCGCCGACAAAGCGCCGCTGGCCCAGCTGGTACAGATCCAGCAGCCACAGCATGAGCAACAGAACGATGCAGCTGCAGGCCGCTGCAAGAGAAATCACCGAGCTGACGGTGATCAGCCTGATGCTGCGACGTCGCTGCCAGCAGTGCGGGGCACAGAGCGGCAGTGCAGTCAGCCCGGCAGCCAGCAGCCCCAGCGAGTGCACCAGATAGACGGACAGGAACGCGGCAGCGCTCGGGTCTTTGTCCAGATGGCGCAGCAGCCCGCAAAGCCGGTTGCGCCGCAGACGGTCATCAAAAAGCCCACGATGGATTCCCGACAAGGATGCGGCTTTGGCGGGGGCCGCCGGGACCGCACTGGGGTCCGCATGGCTGAGGGTTGCAAATGCGGTTGAAAATAAGCGCATCTGCGGCTACAAATGGGATCATCATGGCATCTGCGGCTACAAATGGGATCATCATGGCATCTGCGGCTACAAATGGGATCATCATGGCATCTGCGGCTACAAATGGGATCATCATGGCATCTGCGGCTGCAAATGGGATCATCATGGCATCTGCGGCTGCAAATGGGATCATCATGGCATCTGCGGCTACAAATGGGATCATCATGGCATCTGCGGCTACAAATGGGATCATCATGGCATCTGCGGCTGCAAATGGGATCATTATTGGGGTTGTGCCTTTGAAAACTGACTCCAATGTTATTAGCATTAGCTTCGTGAGCTTGCATATTGACTGATGCTGGATGTCTTTCTCATCTTTAGCCCAGCCTCAAGTTTACCGGCCTCTAAACAGCTATGATGTGTTTCTAGGAAATGCGATTCCCAGTTCAGGTCTGAGATTTAATTTACGGTTTAGATAAAAAATAAACTGAAGTCAAGGCGCGAAGCCGGCCAGATGGGCGAAGAAAGTCCAATTATTTATTATGCATGCGCAGGCTAACTTAAAAAATCGCGTCCAGAACAAATAGAGCGCATCAGAAAACCACTAAAAAGGTGAAAGCAAAGGCACACAAGTACAGACGGGAATGGCAGACTTTTTAATGTCACAGAGAGAATGGCGAGGCGAGTCGGCCGCATGGCGGCAGGTCACTCAGGAGTCGCTGCTTTGCTTCCATCATCTGCAACAGTGCCAGGAGAAGAAGAATGTGCTTTTGAAAACCGTGCACAAAGCAGAAAACTCGCTCAGGTCTCACCCTTTACTGCCTGCGGCTTCGGCTTTACGACGGGCGGGGGTGGGCGCGGCGGCGGCAGCTTCTTCTCCGCACCGTCACAGTCTGAGGGAAGCCGCGGCAGTGAAGACAGCGGCGGCGGCGACTGCGCCGGGGACGCCGGCACCCGTGTCGAAGGTTTTGGTGGTGACTGGGGCGGCGGAGGCGCCTGGGGCGAAGGTTTCGGTGGCGACTGCGTTGGCGGAGGCGCTGGGAGCAAAGGCTCCGGTGGCGACTGCGGAGGTGACCCCGAGAAAAGCTTCGGCGAGACAGTAGTTTTCCGCAACTGTTGGCGCAGCGCAAGGAGATCTGTAGCCGCCACCGATGGAGGCGGCGGCAGCAATGGCCCCGCGCCAGCCGGTCGAAGGCGAATCAGCGGCTTTGACGGCTCTGCATCGGCATCAGCATCTGCAGCGGTGGCTCTGGCTGCCGCAGAGTTCGTGGAGTCCGCTGTGGCGTCTGAATCGGCAGCCGATGCCGCTGCTGGACGCTGCCTAGGCACCCGAGGCTTCAACAGCCCGATGCCGCCGCCGAATCCAGGCAGCATAGGCACCGCGCCGCACGGAAGCTGCCACGGTCGGCTGGGTGCCGACGGCGCTGGCTCGTCCTCGTCCTGAACCTCGGCCACGGGGTCGCAGCTCAAGTCCGGACCGCTGAAGCTGGCATTGTCCGCTTCCGCTTCCGGTTTCGGGTCCGCCGCCGCATCGGCCGCCTCCTGTTGCGCCGAAAGCTCGTCGACAGAGGTGACCGAGGAGCCGGCGGTGTCGCGCTGAGACTGCAGCAGCTGCATCGGCGGGCGCCGCGACTTCGGTCCGACAGGCCGACGCAGAACTGCCGGCCCAGCTGATTCCCGGCCGCTCGGCGGCTGCTCGTCGGCAGAGCCTGCGGAGGAGGCGGCGCTCTCGCGCTGGGCCTGCAGCAGCTGGGTCGGTGGACGGCGCAACTTCGCACCGGCCGGGCGGCGCAGAATGGGAGCCACGGCCGCTGACGGCGGCGAGGCGGGACTGAGGACAGGCGAGGCGGCCTTGCCATTGGAGGCCGGGCTGTCCGGGGTGTCGGAGTCGCTCATGACGCAGCTGTAGCGGGGGATCAAGGAAGCGGGACAGGGCGGACGACCCCCGGCTGCAAGGCGCTGCGGTGCCGGCGGAGCAGAGCTCTGCGAGGGACAAAAGTAGGAGGAATAGGCGCAAGAACGCAACTATTCGCAAACGCAATGGGCAAAGGCCGGTACTTCGGCCGGTGGTGAGTTGTGAGAGAGCTGCTCAATGCTCGCAAGGTAGAAACGCAGAATGAGAGCGCGCGAATATAAGCCAGAGCGGAAGGTGGGGCAACGATAGCATAGGAGAGAACTCAAGCGCACGAGGCGCAGGCAAGGAGCTTCTCCGATATGAAAGCAGAGCAGCAAATAAAAAAAGCAGACAGAATAAGCTCGGGCAGGCAGTTGACGCGGGCCAGTCTTACTGGAAGAGTTTTAGACAGCCGGTCCAAGACACGGGCGAGGGCTGGCCGCCTTATCAATGCGGAGCTCGGGGCACACGGGTGGGTCAGGCCGAGGCCGAGCACGCATTAGGCGGCATTGTTGCGCCCAGCCCAGCGTACTCTGGGCCCGCGCGCAGCCAAAACAAGCGGCCAAACTAATCATAATAATAGGAGAAAGCTGCTGTTACAATGTGCACCGAGACTGAGACCGAATGCAACCCCGGCCCCTCTGTCCCCCTAGCGCGGCTCAGCTGTTAGAAGTGAACTCAGTGAGTTTAGCGAGCGAGCGTCAGATTTTCGTCTTCAACACTAAAAGGTTTGGAAGTGGCGAACCGCTGCAGCATGAGAAGAATGTCCAGGTGAAATCAGCTTGACTCGGGGCAGAAAATGCGCCGCGAATTTCATCATATTAGGCCTTAATTTCTGCTTAGCTCACAGCCTAGTTTGTTAATTGCATTTAGCTAGGCGTCATTTGACAAATTCAAGCAGAAACTCGAATCTGGCCTGACCTCTCGGCTCAATTTTTCAAATATAATTATTTTATAATTCACCTGCGCATTTGCTTGCGATCATTCGAAGTTTCAATGCGCAGCGCACATGCTGGTGCAAGTAGTGCGTGCGGGACATGCTTGCAAAAAGGCACGAGGGCGATGTAAAAGTGCATGCGTCAGTGATTGCGGACACTCGCCGTGGCCGCAGCCGCTCCACCCGGACGGCAGCCCCACTTTCCTTTCTCTGTGAGGAGGGGGGAGGCGTACTGAAGCGAATGCACGCATCGGGGCGGGAAGGGATTACGGACAGACAGCTAACTGTACAGAGCCCGGGCCTGGGGTGCCTCAGCGAAGCAGCCGAGGCAGAGCCGGCAGCAGTCGGGTTGATTGGACGCCGCCCACTTGGCCTCTGAGCCGCGATTTTCTGCCACGCTGTAGAGACTGAGAAATCAACCGGGAAAGCGATAAGATATTTAGCGCCCGAGTGCACTGCGCAAACGGAGCACCATTGCATTATTTTACTACTGCCACAGGGCGTCACTCGAGTCTCCGAATCTCCTACTCAGTCACCCTGATAGTCATAAAGCCAAGCATGCAGTCAACGTTGCGTAATTGTTGATGGCTCTCAAATCTTTAAATGCAGATAAGGCTTTGCAAGACAATTGGAAAGCCCGTGCAATTTTAAATGTGACAAATAAGATGGAGGAAGGTAGTGCTGTGCATTTTAAACAGTTTGCGACAACAGTAAACTAAGCGAGCAGCTTACCCATGGCCTGCCAAGACTCTGCTTAGGTCACGCCAGAGCTTCCAGAGCTGAGAGTAGCGGCCTAAATAAAGATGAGTAATCAAAACTGATACACAACGTACGTAGAAGCAAAGCAGCAAAATGAGAATAAGAACTTTTACTACGCAAGAATTAGCGTTACGGGATACCCTTACATTGCTGTCAGTAGAATCTCAACTCCCAAATCCCATCCAGTTCTCTCCAGATATTTAAAAGTACATAAATTATTATCAGCCGAACGCCATGAAGATAACTGCATGGTTCAGTTCGGCATCTAAAATAAACTGTCTATGGCACAAAAAGCCAGCAATAAACCCAGTCTAGTCTAGATTAAAAATAAATAAAGAGCTAACTTGTCATAAGCTAACTCACCAATCGAAATGCTATGCAGCTATACTGATCCAAGTTGCTCGCTGGTGAACAAAACCTCATTTCTGAAGTCAGGATTCCAGATTATCAGTAACTATTGTATTTGGTAAGGCCGCGAAAATTTCTTTGATCTGAAATAATATTTTTGCCAAGCTTCGATAAAAACTGGAACATAAAAGCTTTTAATGAGAGACTGAGGGAAGATTTTAAATGTGAATGAATGTAAGTACTAAAGTGAATCCTACCATACATTTTTACTTTAAAATATAATAAAAACAAGATAGGTAGAAAGTAAACAATAAGCTTTATTATATTCATAAAATTATAAAGTAAATAAAATGGCAGATTTAACTAATAAATGACTTAACTCATAAAAAAATAAAATCTTAAATTTAAAAATGTCTAATAATTTCAATACTAGGCTACAAGAACAAATTGTACCTCTGATAAAAAATAAAAAATATGATTAGAATACTAAATTGAAATAAAGAAAAGCTTCAACTTGGCCTAAGCTGTCTATTTTGATAAAAAATAATGTAATCAAGATCAATCAAAGGTTGAGTAAAGTTTTACTATAGCATTTCCCATTCAATTTGATCCTATCAATTTAGCAATCAATTTAGTCCTAAATGGGAAAAGGACATACAAAGTCAGAGAGACTCTGGGGTTCTATGGCCAAAACTGCCATTTTATTCCATTCGATTTAATCCTAGGGACACTCAATTTTGCACAAACCAACCAAAGCCTATGTACAAGGGTCATCATACATTCAAACTGACAGGGAATGACACACTGAACAGAACAGAAGAAGCCAACAGATCATCATGCTGATTTGTTGGTTCTGAATTTGAAAAAAATCAAAGAATAGAAATCAGATATGGTCTGCATCCTTGAGGCAATTCTTCTTTCTCACTGGCTGAGCTTGCGCCACTTTCTGCATCACTCATCATTCAGATAGCTCAGACAGCTAAGTCTAGTTTGCACCATAGAATATAAGCATATGGTTTGCACTGAGGCAGATTGGCCTATGGTTTGTGCAAAATTGAGTGCCCCTTCATATTTTTCTCAGCACACTGCTAATATATATAATAACATGTATATAATTTGTTCCAGATATAAAATTAATCAGTTTGAATTTGCATCCTTGCCTCACAATAAAAAAATTAAATAAATTTCTGATGGCCTCATGTGGTAATGTGAATTTTTTCACTTCCAGTCCAGATGCTAAATATAGAAGTCCATGGTTGTACAACAAAATAAAATAAAATAAAAGTTTTTCAGTACAACTAGGATTTAATAACTTATTTTTAATCAAAGTAAATTCAATTGGGTCAAATTGTAACATCATAAAGTTTAGGCAATAAATTAGATAATAATTACATTTTTTGCAATGCTATTGGGCATATAACATAGGTTTTCTCTGTTCCAAGCTTCATGGTAGAGATGCTTGACATCAAATCCTCAATATTACTCAATTGTTTGAACTTGACTATGAAATTTCTGACTAATTGACATGTAATATTGAGCTATTGTGCCAGTTGGAACCAATCCTAGTTGCTAACAAAAGCATTAACAAGTATTTGTTTATCAAGCTCCACAATTTCAACTATTTTAATGGCTTTTGCAGTCTCCATATTAATGGTAACTGAATTTAAGTCCCCTAAGTTGACTTCCTGGTTTCAATTTAAAACATAGACAAAATATTAAAGATTTTCCCATTAGTTTAGAAGATTTTTGGATTTTACCATTTTGCTATTTGATATAATATAAATGAACCTTATTAAATCATTAAATCCTTAATAAATTAAATAAGGCATTTAGGTCAAATAATGCATGGTTTTGGCATTCATCTACCTACATTAGTTTTATTCTAAATGCTTATATGTTAGCATCTAGTTGCACTTGTTTTATATTGATAATTTATATAAAATTCTTCATTTTAGTGCAATGGTAGATTATCCCACTATTCCAAGGCACATTGTTCCATTAGTCAATATACTAAACACACATGTATTGACAGAGCTCAATGTGACACTTTGTGACTTTGCTATTTCCAAGCCATGCATGGCACAAGCAATAATATATTTTGCTTTGAATATTTCAAAGTTCATGTAGCAATGCCTATCTATAAGCAACTGCTTTGGACACCTACTCTACTGGGTATCACACTATATTTCACTTTGAACATTTACTTTGATTCAATACTTGAGTTTAGGCTACCAGCAAGTTTTAATAACTTTACCATTTTCTGACAATTTATTTGTTTCACTATCTAAAATCATAAATCAAACTAATTGTTTAATAGATATTACCAATTGAATACAATGAATAAAAGTAGATAAATGCCTTTTTATAGTTTATATTCGTTTAATTAGTTCTTGGCTTTGAATTGGGCTGTTGAATTCAACCCTAGAAACTGTAGGAGTTAGAATTCCTACATAGTTTTGTCATTAATTTGCTATTTTCCATACTGTAGCAGTTATGCAGTGAGCATATACTCAAGTGCTTGGAATTTTATCAAACTAAAGTATTCTTGCTGTAGCCACGCAAGAGATGTATGTAGATATGCCCACTCATTGAAGCCTAGTACTTTGAATATCTCTCCCCCTTGGCCAGTAACCCTCCTGCACAAAGTAATAAAATACATGCGAGAAAGGAGCCAAAGACTCACTGCTTTTCAGGCCCATAATGTGACCTAAACAGAAAGTCTCTCTATCATTTGTTCATTCTTTTGCTGGTGTGATGGCAGAAGATAACAGGTTAAAAGAACAAGAAAACACCTGTTATAGAAAACATGCATTAGATTTTACTTAATTACCAAATCTAAAATCAATTCACAAAAGAGCTGAAATAAGACAATTGAACAAATCCAGCATTTTTGGCTAGGGGGCCTATCTATGGCAAACCCAAATTTTGACTAAATCAAACTCAAATTTTTGGGACTAACCTAGCCACAGACTAAATAAATTTCACTTATACCCCAAAAATGTTAAAACGTGTATTATATTTATTACTTGTATATTCACTTTCAAATTCTGATTTCTATAAGTAATGCAAGCATGGATACATTGATCATGCATAAATGGTTTTAGCTATGAAAATGCTTTCTAAAAAGAAAATTATGGAAATAAAAAATTTAAACTATAATTTTAAACTTGGGAGTAAAAGCATTTAGTAGGTATATGTTACTAACTGATTAAAACTCGCATTAAAAAATTGGATTCCTAATCAACATCAAATAAGGCGACGGACTTAAATAATAAACTAATTTGAGGCACTATGCATTTTGTATTTTTTAATTGGAAATAGAAGGATGCTTCAGGCATTCCAAGATAAAATAATTTTCGATATTTACAACAAGCTTTCCATCGAAAATTATTTCTATGACTTTTCCTGTAAAAATTTGTCTTTAATATTTGGTTGACAACAAACGCAGTTAAACTGTTTTTATTATATATTTGACCTTTTCTGCGAAAAAAATTCCACAAAAAATTCATGCAAAAAATACAAATAGGCCTACTCTTCGGTTCATCAGATACCTTTAGCTTGAAGTTCTGGAGAATTGTTTATGTATTGAAGTTTAGAATTCCAAATTCCACCGAATATGATTCGGTTTTGTTGTGCATCCTATGTTGGCTCATGGGATGAGATTCTATTCTGTGGTAATTTTTTATCTCTTTAAATCAGATTAATGAACGGCGACGCACGTTATCTTAAAAGGTTCGTTGTTCATCATTTCTTTCTGAATCTCTATCAATTATTAGGCCCTTAAAATGGCTTTTATTAATACCTAGTGAAAATGTGATGCAGAGTTTAAAGCTTCAGGGCAGATTTTTATGCGAGCATATTACTTTTGTTTCAATATAATGATATTTAGTTTTTTAGTTTTTTAGGTTACATAATATGCTTAGCATTTTGTCTATGGATAGCTAATTTTTAATATTTTGGGTAATTATAACTCAAGGCATTATACAAATTTTTAATATAAAACAAAATAATATGCTTTTGATTATAAAGCTCTAAAGCTTAACTGTTAAGTTGAATAATAGAAGTTAATGTATCCAACATTTGGCAATAGTGTCGTTATTTAGATTTTTTATTTTTTATTAATTATTGAAATTGGAATAGAATTTATAATTAAGTTAGTGAAGCCAATGTAATAATTTTTGCTAATGATTAGATGGCAATGCATTTTATTACCTTCTTCTGTACCTAATTTTATTAATTCTTTGGTATTGAATTTTAGCTAAAGATTGCAAGTACTTTTAGCAAAATTTTATAATTTTGCTGCATTAGGGAATAAAATGTATGCAGCAATATATTCTTCTTTGGAATATATCAACTGTGGTTTCCTATGCCTTTAATGTATTAAAGGAAACTTTACCTCTGGGATTTATTTTGACAGAGAGACTGTATAGACTATTAAATAATGTTTTTTCTATCATACAGTATGGAAGTAATGGATTGTCCTAATATGCTGCCATTTAACATTTTCTTTGCTGGCATACAGGAAGGTGCGTGGCGGCAGCATCGATGTGCACCCCACAGAGAAGGCCCTGGTGGTCAACTATGAACTGGAGGCCACAATTCTCTCGGAAGAGGGCAACCCAATGCTGGAGGACAAAAAGGAGTGCCAAAAGCTGTGAGAAAGACTTATTAACTTTCTGGTTTCTGATTCGAATTTCTGATTTAAACATTAATTGGTCTTGCATGGTACTTGAACCATCGGCATTAAAGCTGGGGCTGCTCTGACCTTTTGACTCCATACCGCACTCTCGCAGCATCCGCGTGAAGAACCTCGATGAGAACACGGATATCCCTAAGCTGGCCAAGGAGATAGTCGAGCGCTGTCGCTTAATTCACCCGAGCAAGCTGCCGGAGGTTGAGCACCTGCTGCACTACCTGGCCAACCGCAAGACCGAATACGTGGCTCAGGCCAAGACCAAGCTCTCCGAGAAGCCGTCCGATCCCGGAGCTTTCGAGTCCACGGAGATTGACGAGCAGGCCAACATTGTCGATGTGGACGACTACATGGAGCTGCTGTACGAGGACATTCCAGAGAAGGTGCACGCGTCCGCGCTGATCCTACAACTGGCCAGGAATCCGGACAACCTCGAGGAGCTTTTCAACAACGGTTGGTGGCAATTTATGCGTGCTTTAACTGGTTGTGCAGATGTATGCATTGAACCTGCTTCAATTATGCCTGCAGAAACGCTGATCGGGGCGCTGGCCCGCGTGCTAAAGGAGGACTGGAAGACCAGCTACGACCTGGCCATCAACATCATCTACGTGTTTTTCTGCTTTTCCTCATTCTCCAACTTCCACCCGGTCATCGCGCACTTTCGGATCGGTAAGCGCCCAGGTCACTGCGGTCTTTCGTACTGCTCAGATGCTCAATAATCTGGGCCTTTCGAACTGCAGGCGCCCAGGTGATGACGGTGCTGGAGCACGAGCTTCAGAAGTACGACATGTGGAAGGAGGAGCTGGCCAGGAAGCGGCAGGCCGCGGCCGGCGGCGGCAAGGACGGCAAGCGGGACCTGGAAAAGGCGACGCGCAAGTTCAAGAGCCTGGTCAAGAAGCAGGAGCAGCTGTTCCGCGTGTCCTACTACATGCTGCTCAACATCTCCGAGGACCTCGCTGTTGAGGTCAAGATGAAGGCCAAGGGCATCGTGCCGATGCTGTGCCGCACGCTGGACAGGGACAACTACGAGCTGCAGATCCTCATCGTCTCCTTCATCAAGAAGGTCAGCATCTTCAAAGAGAACATCGACGAGCTGGTAAGGAGTAGATTTTTGTTTCAAAATTTTTTAAATCATTTTGAAACTTGGAAATTTTAATAGACTTTCATCTACCTTTACGCACACCCGCAGCTAAAAGCCAACGTGATGGAGCGGCTTCACCACGTGCTGAAGCAGTTCAAGACATGCGACGATCTGCTGAACATCACTCTGCGGCTCATCCTGAACCTCACGTTTGACAGACGGATGCGCGCCCAGCTAGTGAAGATCGGCATGCTGCAGACTCTCATGCAGTACATGAGTAAGTGCCTCTGGCTGCATTCGCCTGGCTGTTGCTATGGCGATCCCAAGCTAATTACTGCATTTTGAACCCGCAGTGCACGAGAACCACAAAAACGTCGTGCTGTGCATTCTCTACCACGTGAGCCACGACGACGAGCACAAGGCAAAGTTCTTCCACACCGACTGCGTGTCTCTGGTGGGTTCTGCGGTTGTTTGCCCATCCTGAAAGTTTGATTTGGTGCCTGAGTTTCGGTTGTTTGCCAATCCTGAAGTTTGATTTGGTGCCTGAGTTTCGGTTGTTTGCCCATCCTGAAAGTTTGATTTGGTGCCTGAGTTTCGGTTGTTTGCCAATCCTGAAAGTTTGATTTGGTGCCTGAGTTTCGGTTGTTTGCCAATCCTGAGAGTTTGATTTGGTGCCTGAGTTTCGGTTGTTTGCCAATCCTGAAAGTTTGATTTGGTGCCTGAGTTGCGGTTGTTTGCCAATCCTGAAAGTTTGATTTGGTGCCTGAGTTTCGGTTGTTTGCCAATCCTGAAAGTTTGATTTGGTGCCTGAGTTTCGGTTGTTTGCCAATCCTGAAAGTTTGATTGGTGCCTGAGTTTCGGTTGTTTGCCAATCCTGAAAGTTGATTTGGTGCCTGAGTTTCGGTTGTTTGCCAATCCTGAAAGTTGATTTGGTGCCTGAGTTTCGGTTGTTTGCCAATCCTGAAAGTTTGATTTGGTGCCTGAGTTTCGGTTGTTTGCCAATCCTGAAAGTTTGATTTGGTGCCTGAGTTTCGGTTGTTTGCCAATCCTGAAAGTTTGATTTGGTGCCTGAGTTTCGGTTGTTTGCCAATCCTGAAAGTTTGATTTGGTGCCTGAGTTTCGGTTGTTTGCCAATCCTGAAAGTTTGATTTGGTGCCTGAGTTTCGGTTGTTTGCCAATCCTGAAAGTTTGATTTGGTGCCTGAGTTTCGGTTGTTTGCCAATCCTGAAAGTTTGATTGGTGCCTGAGTTTCGGTGTTTGCCAATCCTGAAAGTTGATTTGGTGCCTGAGTTTCGGTTGTTTGCCAATCCTGAAAGTTTGATTTGGTGCCTGAGTTTCGGTTGTTTGCCAATCCTGAAAGTTTGATTTGGTGCCTGAGTTTCGGTTGTTTGCAATCCTGAAAGTTTGATTTGGTTGCCCTGAGTTTCGGTTGTTTGCCCATCCTGAAAGTTTGATTTGGTGCCTGAGTTTCGGTTGTTTGCCAATCCTGAAAGTTTGATTTGGTGCCTGAGTTCGGTTGTTTGCCAATCCTGAAAGTTTGATTTTGGTGCCTGAGTTTCGGTTGTTTGCAATCCTGAAAGTTTGATTTGGTGCCCTGAGTTTCGGTTGTGCCAATCCTGAAAGTTGATTTTGGTGCCTGAGTTTCGGTTGTTTGCCAATCCTGAAATGTTGATTTGGTGCTGAGTTTTCGGTTGTTTGCCAATCCTGAGAGTTTGATTTGGTGCCTGAGTTTCGGTTGTTTGCCAATCCTGAAGTTTGATTTGGTGCCTGAGTTTCGGTTGTTTGCCAATCCTGAAAGTTTGATTTGGTGCCTGAGTTGCGGTTGTTTGCCAATCCTGAAAGTTTGATTTGGTTGCCTGAGTTCGGTTGTTTGCCCATCCTGAAAGTTTGATTTGGTGCCTGAGTTTCGGTTGTTTGCCAATCCTGAAAGTTTGATTTGGTGCCTGAGTTTCGGTTGTTTGCCAATCCTGAAAGTTTGATTTGGTTCCTGAGTTTTTTTGCCTAACCTGCCGCTGCCTGACATTGCTCGCCTCCCCCAGCTGGTCAAGCTGATCACGGAGTCGCGCGAGGAGCTCATCGACATTGAGGTGATGGCGCTGGCCGTGAATCTGGCCTGCGACCCGACCCTGGCCGAGGTGCTGGCCGGCAAGGACGGCAAGGGCATCCGCATCTTCATGAAGCGCGCCTTCCGCTTCAAGGACAGCGTGCTGATGAAGATGCTGCGTAACATCAGCGAGCACGAGAGCGAGAAGCTCAAGATGCTGTTCGTCAACTACATCAGCGACCTGGGCCGGGTCATCGTTGACCCTGGCGACTATGGTGACGACTTCGCCCTTGAGTGCCTGGGAATCCTGGCAAACCTGAGCATCCCGGACCTGGACTTCCGCCTCATCATTGAGGAGTACGACCTGGTGGAATGGATCCGCAAACAGCTGCAGCCGGGAGCGCAGACGCCTGACGATGTTGTGCTGCAGGTGAGTTGCCCCGGTCACAGTGCCCTGGTTTAGTCCTACTGAGACCGTCAATGACCTACTGTGACCCATCGCAGTGGCTTACTGTGACCCATCGCAGTGGCTTACTGTGACCCATCACAGTGGCTTACTGTGACCCATCACATTGGCTTACTGTGACCCATCACAGTGGCTTACTGTGACCCATCGCAGTGGCTTACTGTGACCCATCACAGTGGTTTACTGTGACCCATCACAGTGGCTTACTGTGACCCATCACAGTGGCTTACTGTGACCCATCACAGTGGCTTACTGTGACCCATCACAGTGGCTTACTGTGACCCATCACAGTGGCTTACTGTGTCACCTCGCACTGGATTCCGGGACCATACGCAGGTGATCATCCTAGTCGGCACGATCTGCAACGACGACTCCTGCGCCCGGCTGCTGGCGGAGGCGCAGGTGGTGCAGACGCTGATCGAGCTGCTGAACGCCAAGCAGGAGGACGACGAAGTGGTGTGCCAGATCGTGTTCGTTTTCTACCAGCTCATCTTCCACGAGACCACGCGCAACATCCTCATCAAGGAGACGCAGGCGCCGGCCTACCTCATCGACTTGATGCACGACAAGAACGTGGCGATTCGGCAGGTGTGCGACCTCACGCTGGACATCATCTCGGAGTTCGACCCCGACTGGGGCCGCCGCATTCAGCTGGAGAAGTTCAAGTGGCACAACTCGCAGTGGCTCGACATGATGGAGGGAGGCGGCCAGGCGGGCGCAGCCGCCCCCGGCCTCGGCGGCATGGACGACTTCGACCCGCGCGGCTACGACGGCGACGAGGCGCTGAACCACCCGGAGCTGTTCTACGGCGACGACCTCGCCAGGGTCACCGGCGCC
Organism: Macrostomum cliftonense; assembly: GCA_950096795.1. Taxonomy (NCBI): domain Eukaryota; kingdom Metazoa; phylum Platyhelminthes; family Macrostomidae; genus Macrostomum; species Macrostomum cliftonense. The sequence continues at coordinate 401,092 of CATNEM010000014.1, forward strand.
GCCACTCCCGACAACATGTTCGCCGGGGACGAGTGAGTTGCTGGGGTTGCTTCGCTTCTGTAGCTGGCTGCTGGCTGTGTTCTTCTGGGTCTGCGTGTGTCTGCTGGCTGTGTGTCTGCTGGCTGTGTTCTTCTGGGTCTGCGTGTGTCTGCTGGCTGCGTTCTTCTGGGTCTGCGTGTGTCTGCTGGCTGTGTGTCTGCTGGCTGTGTTCTTCTGGGTCTGCGTGTGTCTGCTGGCTGTGTGTCTGCTGGCTGTGTTCTTCTGGGTCTGCGTGTGTCTGCTGGCTGCGTTCTTCTGGGTCTGCGTGTGTCTGCTGGCTGTGTGTCTGCTGGCTGTGTTCTTCTGGGTCTGCGTGTGTCTGCTGGCTGCGTTCTTCTGGGTCTGCGTGTGTCTGCTGGCTGTGTGTCTGCTGGCTGTGTTCTTCTGGGTCTGCGTGTGTCTGCTGGCTGTGTTATTCTGGGCCTGCGTGTGTCTGCTGGCTGTGTTCTTCTGGGTCTGCGTGGGTCTGCATATTGAGTTTTTAAGTGTCTTCAATGCTTTCGCTTGTGCTTTTCTTTGCTTGCACTTTCCGCCTCCGCTGTGTTGCTGGCAGCCGCCCGCCCGCCCCCACCCGCAGCTACCCGTACGAGCGGCCGCCCAACGGCATGGGCTTCAGCCCGATGGACGGCGCCTCCGCGCTGGGCTACTCGGTGGCCTACGACGAGTTCAACAGGCCGATCTCGGCCGACCTGCTCGACCAGTACCAGAACATCAACGTGACCGCCGACGACTATCGCTGACCTCACCCTCGCGCGACCACGCCCTCGCGCCGCTAATCCGTCCGCTATTTCTGATATAAATTTCCCTCTGTGAATGGCGACTCGCGTTTGCAGCTTTCTCTGTGTGTCAGAAGATCCTCAAGCAGCCCGTGATATTCAAATATGAAACTGTTTGAATGTTGGAAGCCGCACAGTTTGTTCTGGCTTTTCTATTGCTGAGGGTCCTTCTGTCACTCAGTCCCTTACCAAAATATCGTGTTATTGAGTAACTTTGAGTTCCGTCATTGTTGTGAACTGAATTGCGAATCGCAAATTTTATCAAATAGCAAATCTGTAATTCACATTGTTTGTTTTCGCTAAAATCCGCTGCTTTCTCTTCACTGTTTTCTTACTGAGAGGCGGTCTTGCTCGACCCAAATACACTTTTATGACCACTGGGCACCCAGTGACCGCAGTCTGTGATATCTGGCACCGTTTCTGTAGCATAATTGTGGCGAGAAAAGTTTCTGGTTGATGTTTGTAAATTTTCTTGACGGAGAAACCGAATTTCAGTAGTGCATTTATGAAAATTCACTGCCACAATGTTTGCCTTTTATCCAGGGCACTGATTGGCAGGCTGCTCATTATCCTGCGTTTTCAGTCCCATTTAGGCCCTAAAAAGTCAAATATCCTGTTTGCTTTCTAAATATGCTTTTTAAATTTCCCGTTGACTGTCATGTCTGGGCGTCCAGAAAGTCGCGCTACGCATGCGTGGATGTACTTGTAGAAGGAAGCAGATTGCTGCAAAGGGCTCGGCCCAAGCAGGGGATCAGTCGAATGAAGGCCAGAGCGGATCGCAATTACGAATCGCGCTATGCCGTCGGCTGGATGTCCGGGCGCCAGTCAGCCATGCCTTCATGCAGCTGCGTTGAACTGGGCGCGACCACGGCGGGGGGCAGCTGAACACCTGGCAAAATGCCTCGCCGGCTGAATAAACCAATTGGGGACCACGGCAATCCCCCGCTTATTGACTCAGGCCAAATCCCTAAATTAGGCCCTTGCTTTCCTTACCGGAGCTGGCAGTATTAAAGAAGGCGAAATTATTGCTTTTGCTGGGGACTCCGTGGCCAACTAAAATGAGCGGAAGAAAAAGACCGCGTCTCCTACTCTCGCTGCTCTGCGCAATGGGCATGGTAAGTGACGGGAAAATGAATAAGGCATTTCTTTTATCGCAGATCACAACCGAAGTCCATCCTGTACTCGTACGCTGCCAATCATCTGCACATTCGGATAATACGAGCTAATTTAGACGCCCGACCTTTCGATCAGATGTACAGCCCTCGGCACAGCCGCAGCTATTTGCGCAGCGCATCCGAGGGCTGTGTACAGCTTTCAGCCTGACGGGCTGGAGGGGCCGCAACACCCACACTAAATTAACCCAGCTCAAACTGGTACCCGATCTCAGCTGGGTGGACTGAAGCAATGCGGGATTAAGTGCCTTGCTCAAGGGCACAAATTGTCTCCTAGTGCCGGGACTCGAAACCACGACCTTCCGGTCATGAGGCAGGCGCCTTAGCCACTAGGCTACAACTCCTCGCAGCAAACTCATTATTGACAGCCAGAAACTCTATAACGATTAGGTGGCTCTGCTCTGCCTGCACAGAGGGCTGCTGGAGGGCCGAGAAGCTGACAGGCCGAGGCGCGGGCTGATCCCGCGGATTCTGCACCAGGTGAGCGGGTCGGAGCTGGTGTTCAGCGAGTACTCCGTCGCCATCGACTCGTGCCAGCAGCTGAACCCGAATTGGACGTACATTCTGTGGCGGGACACTGACGCCGAGCTGCTCATCAAGGAGTACTTTCCCAGCTTCTACTACGCCCAATATGTAAAGTACACCAACCCGTTGCAGAAGTCGGACTCGATTCGATACATAATCCTGTACTTGTTTGGTGGTAAGCTTTCGAATGAGCTGGGACAGCAGCAACCGCTCTAATTTTGCTTGCTCACGCTGGGACCAATCCCTCCTGGATGAACTGACAATGCAGGACAATCCCTTCATCTGGGATTGAGAAGTAAATCTAGCACTTAAAGGTTGTTAGCCTGATGATCTTAACCGCAATAATGCGACACTTACTAGGCTAAAACCCCTTGGCTACAGTCCCCTTCTAGGCCACGATTACATTCACCAACCATGGATACATTCACCAAGCAGCAGCCACATTCACAAAGTCACGGCCACATTCACCAAGCCACGGAACCATTCACCAAGCCACGGAACCATTCACCAAGCCACGGAACCATTCACCAAGCCACGGCCACATTCACCAAGCCACGGAACCATTTACCAAGCCACGGCCACATTCACCAAGCCACTAGCTTTTTTTAATTACCGGCAAAATCTCAAATTTCGGTTATCCAAATCAGTAACCCAAGCTTTCATTGAAAAATTGCAACAGGGGTGTATGCGGATCTCGATGTGGAGTGCATGAGGCCATTCTTTCCGGATCTGGACCAAGAGAGCTGCTTCCTGGATCAGGAGAACCCGGCTCAGTCGAATGTCTTCTGGGGCAAAGAGAGGAGTGCAATGAATTCCGTGATGGGCTGTCGCCCCGGCCACCCGTTCATGCTGAGCCTTATCGACCGCATGTCCGAGTCGAATGAACAGGGTGAGTTACTGTGCGATGCAGTTCACCCAAACTCTGCAAAGCTTGGCGGACCTGGCTGAATGCTATCTGAGTAGTGGTTGTTTGCGATCAAGTAGTGTTGCTTTTGTCTATCAACTCAGCGGCTTTCGCATATTTTCTTGATTAATCTGGGACATTTTTTCTGCTCAAATGCGATGCTCCATCCATTTGCTCTCAACCAATTCAGAGGTGATGCTCACCACGGGACCCCTGATGCTCACGGAGGCCCTCGACGAGTGGACTGCTAAAGGCAAACAGCGCAGTTGGTTGGACAGCGTTCGACTGATGGACCCGGACATCTTCTCTCCCCACGTGGACCAAGCCGAGGCCATCCTGGACATCTGCAGACGGAGGTTTGGTGGTGAGAGGGGCGATCGAATGTGGATACAAGGCCGGTTTTGAGTCAGAAACATTGGTCTAAATCTGTAAAGAGTGATACTGAATCTGTGTCGATACGGTAACCGGATGTGAGTATGGAAAGAAGAATGTGAGTCTGACGCAAATTGTGCATCAGTGGCAGGTTATGTGAGGCAAAGGTCGGCTCCGGAGAATAAAAGCTGGGGCTGCGCCGTTTCAGCACCGGAGAACAACGGCAACAACTGGGTGGACCGCGGCTGCCGGGACCTGCAGTTCAGCGGCCTGAAGGACAACTTCACGCAGCGGACGCTCGCTGTGCACAGGTTCATGCACCTGGGCTGGTACTCTGCAAAGGAGCGGAAGAACTTGGAGAGAATCAACATAAGGCGCTTGACGCCGGGGGTTCGATTCTACAGGGAGCACCGTGACGAACTCAAGACACTCATCCGGGGTCAACTGCTCGTTCATAAATGAGATTCAAGCGTACAGTTAGCACTCAGTGTGCTAGTTGGGACTCAATGTACCAGTTGGGACTCAATGTGCCAGTTAGGACTTAATGTGCCAGTTAGGACTCAGTGTGCTAGTTGGGACTCAATGTGCCAGTTGGGACTCAATGTGCCAGTTAGGACTCAGTGTGCTAGTTGGGACTCAATGTACCAGTTGGGACTCAATGTGCCAGTTGGGACTCAATGTGCTAGTTAGGACTTAATGTGCCAGTTAGGACTCAGTGTGCTAGTTGGGACTCAATGTGCCAGTTGGGACTCAATGTGCCAGTTAGGACTCAGTGTGCTAGTTGGGACTCAATGTACAAGTTGGGACTCAATGTGCCAGTTAGGACTTAATGTGCCAGTTAGGACTCAGTGTGCTAGTTGGGACTCAATGTGTCAGTTGGGACTCAATGTGCCAGTTAGGACTCAGTGTGCTAGTTGGGACTCAATGTGCCAGTTGGGACTCAATGTGCCAGTTAGGACTCAGTGTGCTAGTTGGGACTCAATGTACCAGTTGGGACTCAATGTGCCAGTTGGGACTCAATGTGCTAGTTAGGACTTAATGTGCCAGTTAGGACTCAGTGTGCTAGTTGGGACTCAATGTGCCAGTTGGGACTCAATGTGCCAGTTAGGACTCAGTGTGCTAGTTGGGACTCAATGTACAAGTTGGGACTCAATGTGCCAGTTAGGACTTAATGTGCCAGTTAGGACTCAGTGTGCTAGTTGGGACTCAATGTGTCAGTTAGGACTCAGTGTGCTAGTTGGGACTCAATGCGCTAGTTGGGACTCAATGCGCTAGTTGGGACTCAATGCGCTAGTTGGGACTCAATGTGCTAGTTGGGACTCAATGTGCCAGTTGGGACTCCATGTGCCTGTTGTGGTCCTATTTTTGCATTCAGGATGGTGCACCTAAAGTGAAAAAGGGCTCACGCTCGTAAAACTACTTAAAAGTTAATCGCTGTTCAAAGTTTAGTGACTGACTTAGATTGGCAAGTAATTAAAGACAATTTTGTAGGCAATGGATTGGTTTCATTTTTTACTTTGGATCTGAAAAAAAATTCATTTTTTCATTATGTCTTAACTAACGATAGTTTACCACATCCTCTTGAAATAATTTATTCTTTTTAATTAATAAATTTCAAAAAAGCGCAAAACATTTTCTTTGCTGGCAAAATGTTTTGCAGCATTCATTCAAGCAGTCAATATCACAATATTTATCGTCTTATTTGCACTTCTTTACTTTCTGCTTCTGTGCATCAGCCCTGACCACTTTAAGGAAGTGAGAAAATATCTAAATTCTAAAGAATCAGGTTGCTTTATAAAATTGAACCTTACACTCACTTCTCACGGACGCAAACTCGCAAATTCGCCCTGTTTCACACGGGCTTGCATCCCTTCACATTGCCCCGAATCATTTCAAGTAGAGTCACTCAGAAAGGCTTGGACTTCCTTGCAAAGATCTGAATCCCTGACCGACACTTTCGCCAGTCCACTTTTGCATGTTGGGAAGACCAGTACCAGCAGCAGCAAGAGCTGGTAGCGCTTTTTCCACAATAGTAAGGTGCCAGCATTATAGGGAGAATGCGTCGATTTTTCAAACAAAGATTTTCGGGACATCAGTGACTGCGCCAAGCGCCTCCTCTATGCTAAAATTACGACTAACACAAAACCTCGCGATGCTCAAGTGGATCAGCCTCACATGGACAACAACTGGCTAATCCGTGACCCGGGTCGGCTGAAGGTCTGCAAGCTGCTGGTAGCGTAAGTTGAGTATGCAGAATTAAGGCCTTCTATTCTATTGACTTCTGTGAGTCTTTCGTCTCATTCTAATGATCTTATTCCTCACACATTCAGGCTTATCCGGCTCAATAAGACAGTCGCAGCAGAGTCAGCTGGTGCTGCCTGAAGCCTCCGACCCCAGTGAATTATTTCCTCCCTGGAACAAATCAAGCTAATTTTCGGCTTACAAACTTTGCTCAGAGGCCCGAGAAAGTCCTCGTAACATAGGGGCACTTCCCAGTAGCTTCGAGTCTGCCTTTATTTCCATAGTACGAGCTATACTCTTAGTTTTGACATGGCTTGAGGCTTGGAACAGAAAATCAACGAGACGATACACAATTTTTCTTGATAATTTTAGTCGGAAAAGTAACACAATGAATTGCTTTTGAGTTTGTTCTCAGAGTAATTCTGCGAGTAGATGACAAGCGTGTAAAATCCCGAATTCCAAATAATCTAAATACGCTTGGCTCTAATATTCAACCATGCAGGATAGTCGAAATTCGAGTCAGGACGGGACAATCGCCAAGAAAGGATAGATTGAAGTCATGGTAAATTATGAAGAGCGAAACAACAAGTAGGGATATTTTTATCTGAAATCTGCAATGTAAATAAATTTAGACAATAAAAATGTTAATCTGTGATTTAATACATCTTTGTGAGAGGAGTTGTAGGACATCTGACTGGAAGGTCGTAGGTTCGAGTCCCAGCTCTAGGAGACAATTTGTTGCCCTTGAGAGTTTAAGCTGGATAAATCTATAGTGGGTGCTGCGGCCCCTCTAGCCCATCAGGACTTAACTGCTGTACACAGCCCTAGGATGCCCCAGGCTACTAAAGTGGAGTAAATCAGTCGGTCATTTCAGCCAGTCGGCTTGCTGCTCAGACGGCGGCGCTCTCTGGTGCTCCACCGGCCCGCCGCTGCGTCTTCATCCGCACAATCTGCACCGGCACGGACGCCGAAGCCGAGGCCGCCAGCTCCGGGCGCACGTCGATCTCCACCCGACCAGCCGGCCCTCCCTCCGCCGGGAGCTTCCGTCGGGGCGCTCGCAGGCTCACGTGGAGCCGCGTCACAGAGGCGGAGCCCCCAGCAGCCGGCTCGGCGTGAATCCGCAGCCGCGGCTTCTGGCTGCACCGCCTGCCGATTGAAATGCAAAGAAAACAGTGAAACGCGGGATTGGACCATCGTGCTGGCTGTGTTTTGCTAACTTCAGCTTGAAATTTCAATTCATTCAATGGATGCAGTTCGATGTCCAAGCCGAGCGGAGTGCGTTTTCCCAGGCTAAGAAAGGAAGTCTCTGAATTTACCACTCACTGTGGATGTTTTTGATGGTATAGTGGGATTGAGGCATTTATTTGCCGATAGCCCAGCTTGCAAATTGAATTCACCAGTCGTGAATTCGCCCTCGTTATGAGGCCTACGTAAGGCTTCAAGTCAAGCAGAAATATGACAATGTGGGATTTTTACCAGCAGAATAGGTGCAGGAACTGGTGCTTGAAGATGCTGTTAAAGGTGAAATAGAGGACGAAGTTACAGGCCGAGTTGAAGCACACAAACACATCCGTGATCTCCCGCACGCCGCGCACCAGATAGCCCTCCTCCACGAAGCCATAGTTGAGTACTGTGCTGAGCACAGCGTCAGGCAGGATGCTGATTGTGAACACCAGCACGACGGTGAGCAGCATGACGGTGATGCGGTGCCGGCCCATCAGCCTGCGGCGTCTGCGGGTCCGCCGCAATGCCCGCATGATGAAGGCATTCAAGCCGATGAGCATGACCAGCGGCACGAGGAACCGGATGCCGTAAATCAGCCACGTGTAGGGCCTCCGGTATGCGCTGGACTGCCAGCTTCTGGTCTCCACCACCCGATGCCGCACTGTTACGTCTGTTCCGTTCGCCAGCACGTCGGTGCAGCTGATGGTCTCGTAGCGCATCAAGTGCGGCAGGCAGAGCAGCGTCAGCAGCGAGCAGGTGGCCAGCACCAGCAGTTTCGCTGCGCGCAAAGTGCAAAGTTGCTTCGCCCGGCTCGGAACTGCCACCAGGATGAAACTGCAATGTGGTTTCGGATTGCGGCGACTGTATTATGGCTTGAGCCATTGAATAAATTGAGATATAAGAGTATTAAAAGTACATTAGGCAGAATCAAATAATAGGATTGAATTGCAAGGGCTATATAGGCCGTTTAAACCAAAAGATTTTTTGTCTCTTAACCATGAATTTTACGTCGTACTCAAAATAGCTAAGTGCACTTAACGGCCATTTTTAGAAACAAAATCTTGCCGAAGGCCCTGTACTTTATAAATACTAGCGTAGTACCTGACTAACAGGTTCAGATTCGGATCCAGAACTGCCCCGGTGATCAGGCCTTGTTACTGAAGGGAGATACTTACGCTCGTAGAGGCCTCTCCACCATTGAGTCCTAGCTGCTCCCCAAGCTTGCTGCTCATTAGAGCTGAAGATGTGAAAAAAATTTCACTGTCCCCAGTCTAAACAGACGGCTTAAAAAACCAGACGCAATCTCAAGCAGCTTGCGAGGTACAAGTGTGTTTGTTAAACCTAGTTACCGCATGGTTTTCAGAAAGGATAAACACTTGAGCTGAAATGATCATCCGTTCTCGACCTTTCCGACGCTTTTCCATGAATTTTTTCTGTCACGTCCATGGCTTTCATACGTTACGGACTCGAGCTCACAGAGGGAACGGAGCTGGGGGCTCAGCTGGCCATGAGAAGAAGCGGATAAGCCGCAACCAGCAACTGCGATTGCAGCTGATTGTAGCTGACCCTGCCCTGTCCCTTGCCTTGAGCTAGGGCTTGAGGCGTGTACCCCAAGTGATGAGTTATTAGAGCCAGTTTGATGCAGAACTCATCAGTGAGCGTGATGGCTACATTTTGCTGACGCTACAAACAGCATTTAAGAAAACTGAATATTCGCTACATTTCGCTACATACAAGACATGGGAGTTTTGCTAGATTTTCAGATTTGAAGCAATACTTGCTACACTTAAAGATCATCAACAGTGGTCACACCTACGCAGCAAGACTGCTGTTAATCCATAAGTTTTCTAACGCAGGTGTCAGTGTACCTGAGAGAAGCACGCGAAAATCAGCCAAGAACACAAAGTGTCAATCCGCGCAGTTGGCTCTCATGAATCTGGCAAGGCTGCAAATGCGCTCACCGCTCAATGGAGATGGCGACAGCCAGCCACACGGTAATGCAGTTGGAGGTCTGCATGACGAAGTGGCTGTAGGGGTAGAGGCTGGCGAACATGGCAGACGCGGCAACCGAATCTGGGGCCGCGTACTGCGCCAGAACGCTGACGAAGTAGAGAAAGTCGTTGAGCAGTTTGACGGTATCGCTGAGCGCAAGGCTGACCAACAAAATGTTGGTGGACGAGGCGAGCTGGCAGCTGGAGATGACGAGGACGCTGACCGCATTGGCCGCGATGCCGAAGCTGCAGATGAGCGGGTAAAGGATCAGCGCCGTTGCGAATCGGGCTCGTTCGAAGAACTGCCGGTAATGCTCGTCGCCAGGGGTGGGCAGCGCTGAGCAATTGTTGCTGGTTTCATCCATCTCCATCGGGTTGCACTCAAGAGTCAATGCTCAAGCTTTTTGCCCGTCTCCTCATAAAAATCAACTTCACCCGCTGATGGTGACGAATGGGTTTTTGCTATTCGCCAGGAAGCCTGATTGGTTGGAATGGAAGGGCATCGGGTAAAAAAAAACTTTCCGAACACCCGCTCTAGTAAGATGTCTTGAGCATGGGAAGTTGAGCACCATCAATTTGACAGCGTTTCATTCCAATTTAACTTTTGAGTTAAAATTCTCCACAAATTTTTACGGACTTAAATATTACATGCCCCCCAGAAAATACTTGACAACGGCCGACTGAACTCATATAATTGCACATTCTGATCACCAGCATCATTCTGGCTGCTGACTGAAATCAATCTAGTCAATTTGCTATTCCATATTTATTGGCAGCTACACATTCATTTGCATAGTTGGAACGAGGGAGCCGCACTAGAATTACCGACCGAGAGTGGTCACAGGTGACTCATTGGGGTGGGTGCGATTGCGCAACAGACTTATCAATTATAAATATCTTAAATATTGGTCACAGAAAAATAAGATTAATACGGTTGGATAATTGGACGCGCTGATTGAGAAAACCAAAAAATATTAGTGGTCCCTAAAGTACAGAACGAATCATCTCCAAGTAAATTCCGCTTGAGTGAATCCGAACAATAGAGCAGAGGAGGGGTGGGCGCCAAGGTCACCCGTGGTTGCGCAAATCAGGGGTAGAACGATAAATCATCCTCATTACAGAAAAACAGGCCGTAGCACCGCCTAGCGGGGTGTAGCACGCATAGCGATGGAGCACACAAGGTGGAGAGCGCGAAAAGATTCTGGGTGGCCAAGCCAGGATTCATCCCATGCAAGCAATTGCAGATGTCATGTAATTCGCAAAAAACTCTTGTGATGTCAAGGAGTGGCTGACGAAATATTCAAAACAATCAGCCTGTTCCTCTGGCTAAGCCAACCTAACTCTCCAATACGCTCGTAATTGGCCTCCTCTGCTCGATGGGAGTTCTGAAAACCATTTTTTGTGGTTTGGAAGGAGCATAAAATTTTGTGTGTAATAAGGACGCGGCAGCTGGACTGTATTCAATAGTTTGCGAGCACAGAACTAATATGACATGCAGAACTGAATTAATGTACGGAAAACATTTATCTTCTCCCTGGAAGCATTGGAGATGGAACTGTTTCATTTTCCTTATCCAATCAACTGTGAGCCTGTTACAACAACCGTAAAAAATCAAGGTCTGGGCACGAACAAAGGCTGCACTGCAAGCAGAATCGGGGGCGCCGGCGTCAGCCAGCAGGCAATCAAAGAAACGCCGAGTTCGCGCTTGTCCTAGCCGGTAGGGCGCCCGCAGCGTAAGCAGCAGCACCTCCTGCCCCGGCTCCGGGCATTAAGACTCGCGCGGATGACGTGGCCTGCCAGCTGGAGTCGCCGACGGCGCAAAAGCTCACTTGGACGGTCCACGCCGGCGCGGCGATAGAGGGCCGCGTTGGAGACCCGCTCGTAGCCGATCTTGAAGGCGGCGCAGAGCAGGCCAGCGTGCGCCGCGTCAAATTGTTGCTCGAGCAAGTCCGTCCGCGTCCCAGTCTCGGCGTTGTACAGCAGGACGGTCTCGATCACCGCTCGAAACAGCGCCGCCCTCTAGCGGTCTGGCAGAGCCTCGGACTGCGTTACTATCCTTATTGAATGGAAGGCAGCTCAGGAAAGTCTTCGACGATGCTGCAGGTCTCGCGGACGTCAGGGACCAGACCGCCGAGGGAGACAAACTGCTGACAGCGCGGAAGAACGACGGTCTTCTGCGCGTTGACCAACAGGCCGACACTCGCTGCAACGGCAACCAGTCTGTCCAGCTTCCGTTGGGCTCCCTCGACGGTCGAGGACAGGAGGGCGAGATCGTCGGCGTAGCCAAGCACGCTGAGCCCCCTCTCCGGTTGACATCGACCCACGCGTCACCATAGCTGAAAGCTGTCAACGTTGGTAGATAGAGCAGTCCGCAGCACCCAATCAAGAAATAGAATAAACATGAAAGATGCCAGCGTATCTGCCCGGAGCACCCCAGAGGATGTCTCGAAGAAGTCTGACAGACCATCCGGTGTCGAAACTGCAGTAGTCTTCTTGCGTTAGATTGGTATGTCCGCGACGATCAGCTGATCTCGTACGTTGTACGACCGGAGCACCTTGGGAAGCCCGGCCCTAACGAGCGAAATTCTTCTTTGAGCTGCCCGTCTTGAAATAACAATCAGGATCGACTGGCATGTCCGCGCCTCCTCAGTGACTCGCCGAAGAGCTAGGATCTGCGTCACCAGCCCATTTAAAAGCCCTGCGGAGAGTCCCTTATTATCGCTATTGTACTATATCTGACGCCCTAAACTACAGTTAACTAATCAAGCCCCGTCTCATCAGGTGGTAGTTTTAGGAGCCTGGTGGCTGTTGGCAGGTCCCGGGTTCGCACCCCGGGATTACCATGGAAAACTCCTTGGGCCAATTGATAGTGTACTTTACGACCTTGGCAGTTCAGTCACATCCAACCTACCAAATCATTATCTCGGGGCGGGTCAAGCGAGAAGACAAGGCCTGTTGTCCTTAGAGTAGCTACGAGTACATGTAGCTCAGGCAGCAGCGACTTAACCGGTGGGTCGAGTCACATCACATGCTTGACCAGCTCATGAGCACCAGTAATGATTGATTGTCCAACAGACGGTTTCATGCCAGCCACCGTGAGCCGTCAACAAGCTAAGTGGGGGTCCTTTAACTCGCTAGCCTAGCGCTAGAGCTCATAGAATCAATCGGCAGTATTATATTGATGCGAACTGTCAATAACTATTGTCAACAAGGCTGACTGGAAAGTTTTAGACAATTTAAACAAATAAAATTTTGGACGCCAGAAATTGGCAGCGAGAATGTCACGTAATATTATATAGTAAATTTATTATTTAAACTTAGTGAAAGCAGCAAATAAAAAAACAGAAAGTCTGCTGCTTAAGGGTAAATACAACTGAATAATCTAGTTAGTCAGGGTAGTCAGGTTTTAAACTTTAAAGGCTTGTTTTAAACAAAAATTTATGCAACATGAATTTGAATTAACTTTCTCTGTTTCTCTAATAAATAATATAATCTTGAGTTACGCGGCAAGTGATAATTAAGCAAGATTTACAACAGATTCCACTTTCATTGCGATGCTGTGGTTTCTTGTTTATTAAGATTATATGGTTAAATTAACAAATTACAAGCAAATTTTCATATGAGCGCGTGTTGGTAAGTAAATTTGTTAAGTAATTTACTACAAGTAAGCTAAATGAGCCAACATTTCTCAACGCGGGAAAAATAACAGCTCTACCATTATATTAGCAACGAAAACACACGTGCACCTAGTAGGCTTCAGACTAAGAGCATTGGTTGCAGGTAATCATCTACATTTGCAAGTGATTCTAAGCGAAATTTTCAGTCCATGTGAATAAAACACAATGGCGAATTGTAATCAGAGTTCTTAGGCATGCAGATGAAACCTGGAACTTTATTTTTTTGCAAATGGCGATTCTGTTTACATGAGAAAAAACGTTGGCAGGAAAGTATTAGTATTTGTACTTGTCACAAAGCAATTATTACAAAAACGATTTCATTTTGTCGCGTAATATTAATCACATCTGGCATTGGCACATGAGGGCGGCCAGCAAGTCTTGGCAGGCCTGTTTTCAGAGCAGAATTCAGAGCACACAGTGCAATACACAGAGTACATTCTGTGTTTGACAGCTCAATCCATGTTGACAAGCATGATGGCACGGATGGGGCTGCGGCAGAGCGGGCAGGTGTCAAGATTTTTAGCACACGATGAGCAGCAGCACAGGTGTTTGCAATCCAGCAGGGTCACATTAATGATGTTGTCCATGCAGACTTTGCAGGTTCTCCAGTCCACCTCATCATCGCCCAGCGGCTGCGGCTCCCGGTTGCACACCAGCGACTGATCGCGCTGGGCTCGCTCGTAAAACTCGCGGCCGCTGAGTCCCAGCGAGTGGCGCTGCCTGTGCTGTGCCAGCACGCTTTCGAGGAAGAGCTCGCTCGACTGGAAATCATTGCCAACGGTCTTCAGCTGCAGAAATTGCGCTGTCTTGGCGTCGTCGGGATCGCAGCCGAGGCGCAGGAGGCCCAGCGCCGGCGGGAAGTCTTCGCGGGCTTTGAAGAAGCGTGTCTCTATGCGGTAGTCGACAAGAGTGGCGGAGGCGGATGGCGCAGACGGGTCGGCGGCAATAAGCGCCGCTGCCGCCTCCGCGCGGGCAGATGGCAGCGGGTAGGGCAGGTGGCGGGCGCGGCTGGCCAGGACGAAGACGTGGCCGCGCTCCAGCAGCAGGTGGCAGCAGCGCGGCGACCATCTGGCGTGCTCCACCCACGGGTCGTCCTCCTCGGCCCAGTGCAGGACGCGAAGGCCGCACCAGTGGCAGGCGGTGGCGCCCAGCGGCTGCCCGGCCAGCGGGAAGAAGCCGGCGTCGGCCAGCTGGTCGGCAGGCACTGGCCTGGACGAGGCGGCGATTCGAGCGAGCGCGTCCTGGCGGCAGCGACGGTCACGCCAGGCTGGGTGGCGCATCGGGTGGTAGTTGGCGACATCCCCGCTGCCGGCTGCCATCTGCAGACTCCGTGCGAACAGTTCGAGGTTGCTGGCGGCGTCACGGCTGCAGGCGGCAGCGGCTGCCGCTGGCGACACAGGAGGCCAAGGCCGCTTACTGAGCTGAATTTCCTGCTCCAACTGCATTTCGGGCTCTCTGAGCGGCGCCAAGGCTGAATATGAAGAGTAATTTGCTGAGACGATGTCAGCAAGAGAGGCAGAGGCACTGCCAGCAAAGTCCGTGGTGGCAACTACAGGAACTGACTCGGCATCGCTGCATTGGATTGGCAGTTTAACTTTGTCCTCTTCAGGCCTAGGTATGGGAACATTGCCAACATCCATGCCTAGCAGCATGGGGCAGGTGGCGAATCGCACTCGGTGGGCCTCAGCCACATCCTCATCTTGGTCCCAGTTGAACAGGGTGCCCAGGCAAAATGCGCACTTCACTCGGTCCCCTTCCTGAGAATGGAAGTGATAGGATTTATGGAATTTAGCACTCAAAAAATTTAAATATGGATAAACATTGTGATGAGTAATTTTTCTAATTGCTCTTAGCAAGCTCTAACTTTGAAATTTAAAGATTTAATTACATTGCATAAAATAGATCATAGACCTAATTTCTACAGGTTATACAATAAAGGATCTATAACTTGATAAGAAAAAAATACAATAATTTAGACCAATACTTTTCTTATTTAAGGAATACCAATATATTCTAGGGTTCAAGGATTCCTTTAGATGATAAGAAGCTTAGTCTTCTAGAGAGTGACCATGTAGTAGGCCTATTTAAAAGCTCAGTCTGAGATTATTGACAAATGACAGACATGAATGGGATTTAAGAATATAGGAAAACCCACATGAATAATAGTATTGTCAAAATAAAATGAAAATTATAGCCTAAATATCTTACTGAAGTTTTAATACTATATCTGTATGCTCTAATATACTAAATAAATAATATTCAAACATAAAAATAAATTCTAATAGACAACTTTTTAGTTTTGTTTAATACTTTTTAAGTTGCTGCCAGATATAATAAAAAATAAAAATAGCAATTACCTGGGATCTTTAACTTCTGGGTTTATTTTTTGTGCTATAGGGATGCTATAGCATCTTGACTTTAAGAATTGCATCTTGAAATTTGATATAGGATGCGATTTTGCATCCTGATTTTGTTATTCTTCATAATAAAATGCCCCTTAAAAAAGATTTTTGAAAAATTGCATCCTAAACTCTGAAATCGCATCCTAAAATAAAGAACATGATGCGATTTCGCATCCTGTGCCCAGCAAAAAAATAAACCCAGTTTAACTTGGAATAGGTACAAAAACCCAAAACCTAAAATGTCTTATTCAATTTATTATAATAATTATTTTATATGTCTTAATACGGTCATGATTTTTAATTGCTTTGATCCTTAATAATTAAAATATCTAGAGAAACATTTAATTTTTTTTAGATAGCTAATAAAATAATATAGAAATTTTCTAGATTTTAATTAATAAAACTTTAATAGGCCTATGCCTACAAATATTGCTATATTTGCAAAACTTTCTTACCTGCAAATAAAAAAAACCATTAGCTGCCAATATCTCAGGCTCTTGGCCAGTCTTGCAAACTTTAGTAAAAGCCAACTTGCCAGGCAGGCTAAATGACTTAAGTCTATTTAATTCCTTCTTCATATCAGATAGTTCAGTAGGAAATCCAGGAGGCAACTGATTGATATCAAATGGTCGATCTTTGAAATGCAAAATTTGTGGCTCACATTGTATTGGAATTGCTCCAGATCGCCTAGTAGAAATTTGTTTATAGTGTTTCAGTTGGATGCAAAGCTTGTGGCCACTGGTACTAGATTTTTCTGCATTTTGTTGTTGTTGCTGTCTTTTATCACAATCAAGAATATGACCTCTGTTCAAAGCTTCTATGACAAAATCAAGAATGCCAAATAAACTACTCAAATCATTAGGCTTATCTTTAGCACTAGATTGAGCTATTGCTGGACTACTTCTGGCTAATAAGTAACCTTTTAAAGTAGTAATTTCGAAACAGATGCATTGTACTGCTGTTAGATGGCCATTAGTAACAACAAGATGCGAAGGTAATGATTTTTGAACATCTTGGTCTATTTTTTTTGAATTTTGTATGCCACTCGTTACTATCAAACTGGCACCTATTTCGGCAGAATTATCTTCAGAAGCAGATTTTTTCTCCAAAGCTTGCGGACATGACTGCTTATTTTCTTTTAGAGTCGAATTATCAACAGTGTTTAATACCCTTTCTTTGGCAATTCCTGTCTCCGGAAACTCATTGAAATTCGGAGCATCACAATGGTTGTAACCTCTTGCGGCGTTGACGTACTGTAGACCAAGATTAGGGCCATCGAACTGCCACTGGCGTCCGGCTGACATTGGCAGGATAATCTGAGATGACAGTTTATAATCCGCAACGAATTCAATGCAAAATGTTTCTGTCCATGGAAATTCCTTAAGCGCAGTAAACAACATGGAACTAAATTTTGCATCGTGGTCATTCCACGGCTGTTCCGTGGCTAAGCCGCCCGGCTAAGATTATGCCCTATAGGCTCCACCAAAACACACCGAATGTACACCGAGCTCTCTGACCATTCATTTGATGAACACGGGAAATGTACGCAAAATTCAACTCTCTGCAGTGTGAACGAGCAAGCAAGCAAGCAAGCAAGTTCAAAGTTCCTTATTATACAATACAAACTGCGCTTAAGCTGCTTGCATTACAACCATCGAATCCAAGCGAAAATGGAACACTGACAGTGCCTACACAGAGCACTGGTCGTTAAACTAAGTACATGCTAGATTTTTTTCGTTTTAGTTTTTATCAGCCAATATCAGTGGCACAGCCCACAATTTGCTAAGCGGGTACGGACCCTGTATTGGTTTGACTTGAAAACGGGCAGATCCAAGCAGGGTATACCCTTGACGCTTTTTCTTTTTCCATGGAAGCGGATGGTCGCCCTCCGCCCCCTCCTTGTGCCAGTGGGCGAGGCATCTTACATTTCAATCCGGCTTATACACTACACTAGCTCGTATGGGCTATGCCGTGAACATTATCTCCAGGCGCAACAGACATTGTTCCACAGCTCTTAAACTTCTCATGAATTGTAATGAAAGTTTGTCAATTGTATGCATTTATGTGCCTCATAGAGTGTTGCAACACATTTTGGGGTTCTCATTCTGAAATGATGAAGATCGCATTTTGCTCCATATAACCAAAAAAGTAATACTGCCGCTGCTCATTAGATCCGGTTAAGCAACACAACAATGCGTGACAAAAAGTTTTAAAATCCCATGGAGCGTTGATATACGAGGATTTGTTGTTCCTAATTATGAGGCGTCGGAATAATACGCTGTCAGGTAGAAAAAGCAGCGTCACATGGCGCGCCTCAGCGCCTGGGCGCGAACGAAGGCTGCGCCGCCGGCAGAATCGGGAGCGCTGGCGTCAGCCAACAGACAATCATTATGTCTTCGCTGGTGTAGGGTGCCTGCAGCGTGAGCAGCAGCACCTCCTGCCCCGGCTCCGGGCAATACGACTCGGCGCATATTATATGGCCTGCCACCTTTTACACCGACGGCATAAAAGTTCGCTTGGACGGTCCAGGCCGGCGCGGCGATAGAGAGCCGCGTTGGAGACCCGCTCGTAGCTGATCTTGAAGGCGGCGCAGAGCAGGCCAGCGTGCGCCGCGTCAACTTTTTGCCCGAGCGAGTCCGTCAGCGTCTAGGTCTCGGCGTTTTACAGCAGGACGGTCTCGATCACCGCCCGAAACAGCGCCGCTCTCTGGCGGTCTGGAATGGCCTCGGACTGCAGGACTGACCTAATGAAACGGAAGGCAGCCCAGGCAAGTCCTCGGCGACGCCGAGCACGTCTTCGTGGACGTCAGAGCCAGACCGCCGAGGTAGACGAACTGCTGACAGCGCGGAAGTTCTGTCACCTGACCGTAAGTGCCTGGGCAGGAAATTGCAGCCTCGATGTCGCTCGGGACGCAGAGTGTGACGGTCTTCTGTGCGTCGACCACCAGACCGACACTCGTTGCCACGGCAACCAGCCTGTCCAGCTATCGTTGGGCTCCCTCGACGGTCGAGGACAGCAGGTCGAGATCGTCGGCGTAGCCAAGCACGCTGAGCCGCCTCTCCGGTTGACGCCGAGCCGCAGTCGCTGCAGCAGAAAGCCGTCGTCCTTGGTAGGCAAAGCACCAGAATATCTCGAGGTCAGAAATTTCTTGCGGCTAGTATAAAAAATTAAAAGCGTCTTAGATGCAACCGATTAACTAAGAGGGTCCGAAAGTCTTACCCATGAATGTCACTCTCTCCCTAATCCCACAATTAGATTTTAACTTACTAAAGCCCTGCCTCTATACTCAAAGATTTAGTTTGTAGCAGATCACCCCAGTTATCTTCTTGAGATTTACTTTTTAGTCTAACCCAGTCGCAACCAGAATATTTTCTTCACTTCTCACGATGAAATAAAGTGTAGTGGAAGAGTGCATCCTTCCTATTTATTCACAAGATGCTGTATGTTTCATCATGTCCACGCACATTTGTCATTTTAACCTGAGGCTTAGCCTACCCCAAAATTTATTGATCACGCCGCTTGGTTTCAGCCCCCCAATTAGGCAATCGTTAATCCTCTGAAACTCTATCTGTTACCCCGCCTTTCTTCCAATAAAGGTGATCTCTTACTGCGATGATTAAAACTTATGTGAACCGTCAATTAAGCAATAAAATGCTAGCCCATAGTTTTCTGGCCCACTTTAACAAGTCCACTACACAAAGTTTAATATCTCGTTCTTAATGTGAAACAGGAAATTGATTTGCGCATAATTTGCACGCAAATCCTGAACTTTTTTGCATTGAATGGTTTGCACTCAAGATCCGGAAGGCTAAAAATAGAAACAGCCAACATAATTTTTGTAGTCTATGGCTCCATACCTATAACTCCCTTGTTGCTTTGCGTGGAAGTAAAGAAGCATCGGAGCCAAAAGAAGCAGAGAGGCTCATGAGGAGCAAAGAGCAGCAGAAATTGCAGCTACCGGCACCGCGGGGTTGCTTGGTTATGTCCAAACCCAAGGCTTCAGAGAGTTCTACTGACACTGTGGTGCAAAGGTCGGTTTTCGATGCCGATCTGAAGCAATTAGCGATGCGGCTGATGAGCATGAACCCAACCAGCTGCCACAGCCACGTGCAGCTGTCCTCCGCCGAGTGCCTCACTGTGTGCCACCTGGCCGTCGAAGCTATGAAAACGCGGGACGTTTGCCTGATGCTGCAGTCGCCACTGAATGTTGTGGCCGATCTCCATGGCCAGTTCCACGATTTGCTCAGAATATTCGATTCTTTGGGCAAGCCACCGGACTCCAAGTACCTGTTTTTGGGTGATTATGTGGACCGCGGCAAGTTCTCGCTTGAGGTGATAATGCTACTGCTTGTGCTGATGCTGATGCACCCTAACTCAGTATTCCTGCTGCGAGGCAACCACGAGACTGCCAGCGTGTGCTGCAGGTACGGCTTCAGGGCGGAAATCCAGCAGCGGTTTTCAAAGATCCAGGCCAACCAAGTGCTCAGCGGCTTCATCCGCGCATTCCACTGGATGCCACTGTGCGCAATTGTTGACGGCCGAATTTTCTGCTGCCACGGCGGCCCGTCGCCCTCCATGATGCTGAAGCCATTTGATACCAACGGCAGCCGGCAGGTCAACCTGACCGCACTCAACAGTCAGCTGCAACGGCCGCTCGAGCCGAAGCGATCGGGTCTGGCCATGGACCTGCTGTGGGCGGACCCCAATTCCGGCAGCACGATGGTCCCCTTCGGCAACAGCAACGAGCCCAAGGAGGCCAAGTGGGTGCACAGCGTGCGTCGCCAGTGCTCCTTCATGTTCTCGAGTGTCGCATTGCAGCAGGTGCTGCGAATGTTTCGCGTCAAAATGCTCGTGCGGGGACACCAGATGGCGCAGAACGGCTTCCGGGTGAATCTGGACAAGCGCTGCATCACTTTGTTCAGCGCACCCGGCTACTGCGGGATTCAGAGCAACAGCGGCGGGGTATTGCAGATCGTCCAGTCCGGCAAGGAGGCCCGCGAGGCTGGCACCTTCTTTGTGATGAAGCCAGCGCCTTGGGAGCAGTCAGACTTGGAGCACCTCTTCTGGTCTGACCTGACGGAAGGGCCCGGTTGAATGTCTCACTTCATGCGCCCGTATTTATAAAGATTTTTTTCTTACTCAGTTTATCATTTACTCTTTCTCTACTTATCCGGCGAAAGGTGCTCCGTGAAACAATTCTTTGGTACAATAAATACACTATGATGAGTGCCCTACATTACATCGGTATTAATATTTTCATTAAAACTCCGTCAAAATGCATGGCATCAGGAAATTTCGCATCGCGGATTATCGAAAAACCTGGGGCTTAAGACCAAAAACTTTTACACCTTCAGTGGTAATCTGAAATTATCAAATGCTGCATGCAGCTCTAATACCCTTGGCTAAGGCCAAAAGCAGCTACACCATTTTACCTCCTATTTTAAACAAAGTCTTGTTCAAAAGAAACAAACAGAACTTCAGTTCAAACACTTTGAGAAATATCAGCGATTGCGGAAATTCAATTCAAACAAAGTCCCTTTCTTTTGAAACAGAAGAAATTCAATTCAGACTCTCTATGGCCAAAGTTGTCCCCAAAGGACGCGCACGCGCAAACTTGAAATTCAAAAGAAACAAAGTTACATTCTATTTCGACAGTGATTTTTACACATAGATACATGTACAAATTTTATTACACTAATCTAATTTTCCTGCACTGTATAACAACACAATCTTTGCGCAACAAGAACCGCTATGAATGCTCAAGATCAGATTGTTCAAGACGATGAATTGCTGGAAGAAGAAATCGATGAATTTGAAGCAGAAGTCGATGAAGATATCGTGGAACAGCAGCCTCGTCGGTATGCTACTGTAAGCGACAGTGACATGCCGTATCATCAAGGCTGCTGATCATGGGGATGACTTTGTGGAACTGGCGCGCCAACTTGGAGTCAAGAGGTCAACAGCTTACACAATTGGGAGGTCAGGAAAAGCGGAAAAGCAGCCCAAGGGCGGAGCCAAACGGTCTCGCAATTAGCTTGACCAACTGACACTGTCTTATTCCTGTTTTTCATTTTACTCTTACGTTCGTCGATTTGTTGTGCTTTTTCTCTTTAGTCTCTGTCGAAATACACTCAGCAACATTTAAAACGCAACACTCTAACTAGAAGAAAAATCAACTCACTCAGAAGAGTCAAAGCGCATAGTCTATGGTTCAAATCGAGCTTCAGAAACGCGTGTAGCTTCCTCTCGCAAGTAACAGGGCGTTGACTCGACGTGGCATTCCCAGAACAAGGCGTCGAAAAAAGTCCTGGGGAATTTCCTGCCACGCGTTAGCAACAGCGTTTCGCAGTTCAGCGACTGTCTGCGGCGGATTCTGCCGTTGAACACTCCGCTTGATTAAGTCCCAGGCATGTTCAATTGGGTTCATATCAGGGGATCTTGAAGGCCACCGAAGAGTACGCAGGTGCAGCTGGTCCTTGAGTTCGCTGACAGCTGCTGCCCGGTGCATGTGCATTATGCGACGCCACCGAAGTGGTTGTTAACAAAAGGGAGCAGATGCGTCTGCAGCAAACGAGCGTACTCATCGCCGTTCACGTTTGCGTCTAAGAAAACCAGCTGGGTCCTGCCTCGCATTGAAATCCCTGCCCACACGTGTATGGAGGGTCCCTGCCCATCGCAGCTTTGCACGTGCTGCTGCAGAAGCTCTTGCCGTGGCTCACGCCAGACGCGAATTCGACTATCACTGCGAAAAAGACGAAACCGACTCTCGTCTGTAAAGATAACGCACTGCCACTGTCCTTGCCGCCAGTGCGCCCGCTGCATGGCCCACAGTTCCCTGTTAGCGACATGTGCAGGACTCAGGCGCGGCCTCCTCCGCATTTTTCTTGACCGCAATCCTGCAGCGTGAATCTTGCGGCGAATCGTCTGCGCGCTGAGAACGTTGCCTCTGCGGCTTCCCTCTGCCCACATCAATCGCAGGAGTGTGGCAGGCAGTGTGGGGTTTCCACGCACTATTCTCAGCAGGCGTCGATCTGCCCTCTCTGTTGTACTGCGAAGTTGGTGAAGCACCGTACCTTTTCTCGCGTGAGCCACGCTTCCAGTGGCTCTGCTCTTCTGTAGCAGACGTAAAACTGTTGAAGGCGACCTCCCGAAGTGGTTCGCAACTGTTCGAAGAGTACAACCTGCTTCCAACATTCCGACTGCTCGCCATCTTTCCGCGTCTATCATCTGTTGAACCATTCTCTCAGCTGGATCACTCTATCTGAAAACAGTCCATAGTCATCGCCCTGTTACTTGCAAGAGGAAGCTACACGCGTTTCTGAAGCTCGATTTGAACCATAGACTATGCGCTTTGACTCTTCTGAGTGAGTTGATTTTTCTTCTAGTTAGATTGTTGCGTTTTAAATGCTGCTGAGTGTAGAATGTAACTTTGTTTCTTTTGAATTTCAAGTTTGCGCGTGCGCGTCCTTTGGGGACAACTTTGGCCATAGAGAGTCTGAATTGAATTTCTTCTGTTTCAAAAGAAAGGGACTTTGTTTGAATTGAATTTCCGCAATCGCTGATATTTCTCAAAGTGTTTGAACTGAAGTTCTGTTTGTTTCTTTTGAACAAGACTTTGTTCAAAATAGGAGGTAAAATGGTGTACTAGATTTATGGGTAGCTCCTGCAGCAACACGGGGGATATTCTTCCTGCCTTCAAATAAGAGTTCCCATAAACAAGTTCTGAGTGTAGTTCATTCACAATGGACTCCTTGCAGTCCTGGTACAAGTATCTATTCTGGTACAAAACGTACATTCTGGTATAAGTTTCTATTCTGGTACAAATGCCCATTCTGGTACAAATATACATTCTGGTACAAGTATCCATTCTGGTACAAATTTCCATTCTGGTACAAGTATCCATTCTAGTACAAATTTCCATTCTGGTACATCCATTCTGTTACAGATATCCATTCTGGTACAGATATCCATTCTGGTACAGATATCCATTCTGGTACAAGTATCCATTCTGGTACAGATACCCATTTGTTCAGTTGGCGGTTACGGTGCCATTTTTGAACCGCAAAATTCATGTAAAAATTTGAAATTTTAGCCATTTCATTTTCGTCCACAGTCGACCAGTAAAGGTGTACTGTGGCATTTTATATGCTAAAGCGTTGGAAGTGAATGAAAAAATTGCTTAGTGCAATGAGACATTAAATCTAGCGGCTAGCCTGTCCAACTTGGCAGTCAACTGCAGACAGTGTCAGTCTCGCGATAGTTTATTTAAAATAAATCTGCTTTAGATTTAATTTTCATTGATATAATAATTTGACAGTAATTAACAAAGGAAACCAGATAGGCAAATACACATTCAGTTCGCTCTGCAAAGCCAACATGACTTATAGCGCACACAAAAGTACAGTAGCTGCATGCATGGCTCGTATCATCCAGCTGGAAAATAATAGTTTAATTTATAGAGGGCTCTATTGAGAAGGATTAAGCGAGTAAAGAATACGAATAGGCTAAATTGGTGACAGATTATTATAACAAAAGATTGTATTCGGTGCGAGAAACAATGCAAATAATGCATAGATAAGTATTGTTTCACAAAGAGTAAATAATTGATTTTTGTTAATTCGTAAACACAACTGTCCATCGTTCAAACGATCGACTAACATTGATCCATTCATTGAATGCCAAAAATATTTCCTTGTATCATTTTCATAGTCTTGTGCAAGGTTCAGACAGTCGTTATTCGTCTGGTTACTTCCGCTGCTGACCGGAACTGCCGGGCCGAGTCCTTGGCAGCGCGTGCGACTTGGTCGGCTCCGGAGTGCGCGGCAACTTTGGCCGGCTGATAAAGGCTTCGTCGGCCTTTCCTGCTCCGCCCTCACCACCCCCACCGCCGGTGCCGGTCCGAGCCTTGCGGTCGCCCTGGCCTGTCCTTGGCCGGCTCTCGGTGCTGACCGGCCGCGAGTTGCCGCCAGTTCTGGGCCGGCGCCCGGTGTCCTGCCGCTGCTGCTGCTGCTGGCCGCTTTCGAGCTCCTCCATCTCAAGCGCCTGTAGGCCTCCCGTCTTGCCTGCTCTGGTTGGGGGCCGGTTGCCGGGCGTTACGGGACGCGTGAGCAGCTCGCCGGAGGCTGCCGCTGCAGTGCCCGCCGCATGCAGCTGCTGCGGTGAGTAATTTCGAAGAAGAGCCTCACCCGAAGGCGAGTGCTTCACCCCGTCGTCTCTGTCAACGTCCGGCTCTGTGGATGGAGATGAACATGCGTCAGCGAACAGTTGCTCCAGCTTCAGGATCAGAGATTAAAAACTTGCACCAAAATCAACTCAGGAATTGTCTTGGCTAATAGATAACTAATAGCCTAAGAAAAATCAAGCCTGAGCGCCTACTAAAAATTAGCTTATAGAACAAAGCTTAAAAAGATGATAATGTAAAGCCTTTGATGTGAATTCGATAAGACTTCAGCTGGTCGCCCAACCACTCACCAATTACGTCGGCTTCCTCATCTTCGTCATCATCAGGCTCAGCTTCATCCTCAGAGTCGCGCAGATCGGCCTCCTCGTCCGAGTTTAATTGTCTGATGATGAATTCTAGCTGGCGATTCATGTCAGGCGAATCCTCCTTGATGAAGCAGTTGAGCACCGCCTCCAGGTCCATAGCGCGCGCCTCGGCCCGGATCGCAGGCACAGCCAGGATGCTGTAAAGAGCGCCGTTAACGTACGGCAGAATGTCGCGGTTCTCGTGGCCCAGTAGGTCACTGAGTACCTTTAGCACCTTCCTAGCCCTGGGCGGTGAGCAGTACTTCTTGCCCGCTGTGCGGAGGCAGAGGTTCATGAGAAGCGCCACCGTGTACTCCAGGCCGTAGTCGCTGAGGCCATCGTGATCGGCCAGCTGATCGGCCAGCCAGTCGATGAGGTCCCGCCGGATCATGCCAGTTTGCATGCGCCTGCGCAGGCTCAGCTTCTGCAGGGCGCCAACAAGCTGGTCACGAATTGCCGGAGACCCAGCCTGACGTGAAATTTCGGTGCGCGGTCAATACGAGCGTAACAGCCTTGACATGCAGATTTCTATTGAGATGTCTTACCTGATCCTCGGGCGGCTCTCTGCAGAGCTGCACAAGCGCTTGCAGCAGGCTGTCGCTAGACTGGCCGGACGTCAAGTAGGTCCGGCCTCGACACACAGATGCAAAAGCGTTTAGCAGCCGGCCGGCCGACTCCCGCACGCGCCTGTCGCTAGAGTGCAGGCAGCTAAGCAGCAGCGGAGGCGTGTCCGCCTGTCCGGCCATGCCCAGTAGGTCATGAGACACCCACTGGCCCACACAGCGCTGTCTGGCCTCACCATCAGCCCGTGTAAGGCGCCATCGCAGCGCCTGAAGCAGCCCGGCTCGTAGAGAATCATCGGAGCTGGCGAGATCCTGGCGCAATCGATCATAGTCGATGGCGGCTGCGACCGCTGCGGAAGATGCGGAGACCGCTCCAGGCGAGGCTTGGCCAGCTCCGCCATTGGCGGCTGCCCTGCCGGAGTCTCGGACGCTCTGCCTCAGCGCTTGTCCTGCCGAACCCGGCCGCGTGAGGTCGAGGCTGCCCGTCTGGGCCTGGAACAGCCGAGCGCAGATCTGCTGCAGAAACTGCGGACTCACAGGCCGCCCCTGCAACGAGGCCTCCAGTGTATCGACCAGCTCAGCAGTGATTCCAATGAGGTTGTGGTAGTCAGCCTGCACCTTGTTGTGACGCCGCACGTACTGTGTCGCTCGTCTTTCGGCCTCAACCAGTTGAGCCTGTGGATCAGGAGTGGGTCTTCTCGTCATTCTCGCCAAGTCATAAACCAATTAAACCTTCGTCGCTTCGTGGATTAAACTTCGTGACATCACCTGCAGGTCCGTTGCTGAAGCGCCGCCTGAGCCGGAGCCGGCACCCCGATACAGCTCAAATAGTCGGCACTGGTTCCTCTCCGAGTCAAGCACCATGGCTAGGAATCGCTCGAGCCGCAGCTGCAGTTCGGGTACCCAGCGATCGCTGAACACGTCCCTGAAGCTCGGATGGCTTCGCGGGTCCGGCACGTAGGGGAGGGCGTAGAATGGCAGGAATTCGGTCGTCTGGCTGAGCTGGGCGCCTTTTGTTTCCAGGAAGTGTCGAAAATCGGAAACAGCTCCGTCGTCGGTGATGCCTTCATGCCTCACCTGGGATGGATTTCATTAAGAAACTACTAGTGACAAATGGCAATTCAACAACCGACGAGTTGTCAGTTTCTAAACGGAATGTTAGTTACTGAGTATGTGGCGAAGTAGATGTGCAGGTAGAATTCCAGCTTCTGGGCCACTGAATCCACTTGGCGCAGCTTGTGGCTGAGCTGCTGTTCCCACAGCTGGAAGAAGGCCTCTCTCTCGCCTTTGTGAAAGTGGCGCAGCATGCTCTTCTGCGCACTCACGGACGCCGAGTTGGTACGTAGAGCTGCTGGCACGCTCGGCACCGGCTTGCTGCGCTCAACGCACTCGCGGTCAAATGCAGCTGAGGTTTGATCATAGCCCAGGCTCTCCAGGTACTCCTTCACGATGTTATTTAATTCTGTCTCGTAGGCCACAGTGGACACGAAAGCTGACATTGCTGTGATTGAACTGAAAATATAAGTTTTGGAGGAATTAATTCAGTGCATTGCAAACTCCGAATATGAAATGTATACATGGAAATTAACCAAGCCTGTCCAATTAGCCTATTGCTCTTTTGAATACTGGCTATTATACGAAGCAAATATATACCTTTCTAAATGCCTATGATCAAGATATATAAGTAAATATATAATTATAATATTGTCCTTAGATAAAGTGGATTCTAAATAATGTTAAGTTTTTACTGCCAAACCATGTCAAATAGTATCACATTTAATGCCGGCATAAAATCGTTTTTGCCTTTTGCTTTTTCTTCCGATTAAAAATTTAGAACTGAAAGTCCAAACGCATATTGCCATTTTAAATTCTTTATTAAAAAAAATACATGACATCATAGTAAAGCATTACATGTATTACACAGGATTTTTATTCAGATGTACAGCGTTAATTAGGAAAAATAAAAAGTGAAACTCTTGTAGAGACAAAAAGGCTTTTGCATTTCTAAGTTAAATTGTCGTAGCAAAATTTTAAATAATAAAAACGGTGATTTTTTCACACAAAGAACACAGAAACTAAAAATAAGTATCAAAACAATTTTACTAGGCAAAAAGCAATCTACTTAAACATTTTTTAGTAAATTTTCGTTTTACCTATTCAAACCGTATTTCAAAATCTGAGACTTTCACTTGTTTCTTTTCAAGTCCTCACTCACACACGTGCGCGCGTTGTCAGTTTAAGAGAAAGTAGGTATTTACTAGCACCCTTAGACTCCCTCCGGGAGGTCCTGAATGTGAATAGTGAAAACGATTCCAAAGAAATTTTACCCACAAGATCCGGCCTATTTTGGCAATCTATTTGACCTATCTATTTGAGGTATTTAACCTGAAAGATATGATTAAATGTATTTAGCTAATAAAAATTAATTCTCTTTAAAAAGGAGTTTAAAAGCTTCGTTTACTCTGTGAATAACCTCATTTAGTAAGTAAACCAAATTCAATATATAAGCCCGAATTTTATTTTCTTTATTTTATTTTGTTTATTTATCATTTATGTGTGTATTATAAATTGTTTTAATCTACCTCAAGCCACATCTTAAGATAAACAACTTAACAAGTCATTTTCTGAAATTTGCATAGTAGCTATAAAGT
The DNA here is from genome assembly GCA_950096795.1 of Macrostomum cliftonense. Taxonomy (NCBI): domain Eukaryota; kingdom Metazoa; phylum Platyhelminthes; family Macrostomidae; genus Macrostomum; species Macrostomum cliftonense. The sequence continues at coordinate 429,154 of CATNEM010000014.1, forward strand.
ATATAGCTATAATCTAGCTATTATAGTGCTGTCAACTTTATTTGAATATTATCTTTTAAGGCAACCATTAATTTAATTCTATGCTATATTGCAGCAGCCTGATTCTTAAAACAGCACAAATTAATTAAAAACATAATGCTTAAAAAATTAAAACAAAATAAGTATGAAGTTAAATAACCACGACAGATTTATTATACTATAGTAGGCTCTTGGCTTAAGCCAAGTGATAATAATATCCAAAATTTCCTCTTTTGCTCTATAAAGGAGGCATTACATACTCCCTAAATGCTTATTCTTTTGTATTCCCTAAATTCTTTATTCCCTAATATTTATATCCTCTAAATGCAAGAGACTTCATATTCTTATATACTGGAATGCAATGCACTCTGTTTAGAGGATATGAAGTCTTATGCATTTAGGGATATAAAGTCCAGTGCATTTAGAAAATATGAAGGCTTATCTAATCTAAGAAATTGTTCCTTATTTTCATGCAGTTATATTAATAAAGTTATGTAGGCCTAGCCTTGAAGACATGCCCATATGCTCTAGCAACCCAGTTGTTTAATCAAATTTCTTATCAACCCAAGCAATACACTATAGTACCTATTCCTATACCTTGTCTTTTCTTTGGGTATCTAATTGGCTATAGAGATGCCAAAGCATATAGAATTTAATGTTTGGAATAGCCCATAGTTAAAAGACAAATTAAACATTTTCTAAAGATTCTTTATATAGTTCTATTGCTATTGTTTTGATTTAATAGCTATTTTAATTATATATTTTTATTGCATCTTAAATTGAAAAAAATTGTTACATGAAAAAAATCAGGCCTTCACTAGTCCCCTAAACCAAAAGATCTATATAATATATCTATACATTAAAGTCTATATATGATCTTCATAAAATTTGCTGTGTTCTTTGCAGTTCATTGAGTCTCCATGAAGCAGCTATTAACAATCCTGTGGCCCACATCAGCAAGTAAATTCTCCCAGAGCTTCGGCACTCAAGCGCGATGTTCCTTCATTGTACTTTCTAGACAGCTTGCAACTGCGGGAGCCTCCAGCACCTCTGGCACTGCCTCTGGCACTGCCAGCAGTAGAATGGCCAGGGGCTTGCCACAGAAAAAGCCAATACCCAATGTGGACAAGATCTTGCTTGTAGGCTCTGGAAAGGGTGGCGTCGGTGAGTTTTTTTTCTTTTTTACTTGCTTCTGTTTATGGCCAGATTTGGTTAACATCGTGCACTTTTCCTATCAATCGTTTGTGGCCAGGCAAGTCAACTGTGTCGGTTAACCTGGCTGTCGCTATGGCAACAGCCGGCTACCGGATAGGCCTGGCGGACGCGGACATTCAGGGTCCCTCGCTGGCCACCTTGCTAGGCCTGCGCGGCCGCCGCATGGAGGCCGAGGCGGCGCCGGTTGCTGGCGGCGGTCGTCCGCGTCTCCTGCCGATGGCCGCGCACGGCCTGCACTGCTCCTCGATGTCGCTGCTGATCCCAGATGGCCGGGCCCCGGTCTGGCGCGGCCACATGCTGACCAGCGCCGTCACCCAGCTGCTCTCCGGCGTGGCGTGGCCCCGAACCGACGTCCTGATTGTCGACCTGCCACCCGGCAGCGGCGACGTCCCGCTGTCCGTTGCGCAGAGCGTCCCGGCCACCGCCTGCCTGCTGGTGGCCACCGCGCAGCGCGTCGCCGTGGCCGACGTGGCCCGGCACGTCGACATGATGGCCGCCCTGCAAGTCCCCGTCCTTGGCGTCGTGCACAACATGGCCGCCTTCAGCTGCCCCGCCTGCTCCGCCCGCCACCCGCTGTTCAACTCTGACGCCCTCGCCGAGCTGTGCCAGACGGCCGGCCTGCCGGTGCTGGCGGAGCTCGCGCTCGAGCCGGACGGGGCCCGGGCCATGGACGAAGGCCGGCCCAGCTTCCTGGCCTGTCCGGACTCGCCCAACACCGCCGCCTTCGCCAGCCTGGCCGCCTCCGTGGCCCGCCTGCTGCAGCTGCAGCCGCCCACTGCCGAATGACGCGGCCCTCTCTCTCCCTGCCCTGCGCCTTTTTTCCTCCAGCCAACGCCCTGTACGCACCCTAGGTCAATGAGTTTTTGTATTTTGACTCGCGGAAAAATAAAATCGTGTCATTGTGAATATTTTCTTATGTTTAAAGTGTAGTGAAAAGTCTGCATTATCAACTATTGCACTCAGCAGTTGATTTCTGGTTTGCTTTCAATGATTTCAACACATGGACGCTAGAAAGGGCCTAATAATTGAAAAATGGCTGAGGCCAAATTTTTTAGGGAGCTCAGTTTACCTGCTCCAAAAATCTTAAGCGTTCGATACTACTGTGATGCTGCAATGTAGGAGTACTTCAGAGCAATACGAGCTGTGACGAAGCTGCTGTAGGATGTCGATGTAGCTAAGCCTAGTAATTGTTCTCTTTTTGCGCCGCTAGAAGCAAAATGCTATCTATAGTTAGTCCTTATTTTGATGTCTCCTTCTATATTTACAATAGCCTGTCTCCGCTGCCATGTGTGTACACGTCTAACTTTCTATGTTTAAAATGCTGTCGCCGATGTACGCTCAAATCCCTTGTTTCACACCATGCGTGTCTGACATATCATGCGTCCTGGATCCCCAGTCTCATCTGCTGTGCCTCAGATCCTGATCTCTGTGTCTCAGATTTTGTCTCATTATGTCTTGGTTTCTAATTGAAGTCCTAGCTCTTTAGTCTTCTGATCTGAGTCTTCCAGTCACCCGTGTGCCTCAGATCCCATGTCTCTTTGGCCGACTGTCTTTGATCCCATATAAGATCTTTGATCTTTGATTTGTCATGTTTGTCTAGGATCCTGTGCTCAGATTTGGTGTCTGAAGTGATCCCTTGTATCTGTTCCCTACCTTGCTTTAAGTTCTCACCCGGTACGCTTTGCTGCAGATTTATTATCGTTTTTTAATTCATAAAAAACTCAACTTTAGACAGTAGTGAGCTGAGCACAGCAGCAAATACATGTAGGTGGTTACTTTGATTGGGTGCTGTATTTATCTTGATTGTACTACGTTATACTTGAACTTCATGCACCTTGATCAGTGTGAACTCATCAACTGTGTAACGGCATTCGCTAGCTTTCCAGTTTCGTTAAGTTTATTTTCTGATTTCAGTAGTATTGCACTTTGTTACATTTATTTGTACCGAAAAGGCTGCTTTAGTAAATCTCAGATTTATGATTCGGACGAATAAAGTGAAATGATAAGTAAGACGAGATAAGCATTTAAAGATTTTCGAACGTATACAGAGGTCTGGACTGCATGTGGGCCAAATTTTTCATCACTAGTTGAAGCCAAACACTCGGCCGCTACTCGGGCAGCCACTTCTTGGCACCGCCGGTAATGGTGGCCCACTGGCGCGGCTCGCTTATGTGCGGCGCCTTGGCGCAGCCCGGCGCTTTGGTGTCGGTCTGGCTGCAGCAGACCCACCGCCCGGCCATAATGTTGCCGCCAATGTAGTAGGCCGAGTGCTTGGCGCAAGATTCGGCGCCCACCGAGGTCGGGTCGAACTTCACCGAGCAGCGGCTGCAGGTGCTGAACCGCTGAGTGCCTTTCAGTTCGTGGATGGCGTCCTTGGCGGCGCTGATCTGCCTTTCAAGCCGATGGATCTCCTCGCTGACGTCCTCCCGCCTGCGCGGCCGCAGCGCCTCGTGCGCGGACACTTTTTTGATGGTCTCGATCACGCGAACCAGCCGGGGAATTCCGCCTTCCAGCTTGGCAGCGTCGGCCATCCCGGTGAAGGGGATCACAACTGACTTGGCCATCAGGTCGGACACCCAGTCCAGCGGCCGGGTCGCGGGCTCGACCTTCAAGAAAAGGATCGGCCGGTCTCTGCGCACTGCGTACTTCAACTCCAGCAGGCAGTTGGCCGACTGCTGGTATTTGGCTGTGAAGAAGCAGACTAGCATCCGGGAGCTCTCCACCGCCCTGGCCATGCTGTCATTGACATTCCCCTGCATGCCGCCCCAGATGTCCATCCAGGCTTCGACGTTGTACACGCTGAGCTGCTCGCGGAATGCCCGCACGAGATCTTGGCAGCCCCACTGGTAGGAAAGCATCGCATCGAAGCTGCGGGAGATGGGCACGCCTCGGGCATCGAAAAGTGGCTTCGGCGGCTCCAACGACATGCGGGTAACGCTGTACTGGATGAGGTTGTATGGAAGGTTTGCCTGCGTCTTTGGCTGGCTGTCTTCGACTGTCAGGTGCTTGAAGGCCTGGTTCAGACCTTCAGCTGCTGGTTTGTCAGGGGGCGGCCACGTGCCCCCCAATTCCAGCAGCTCCTTCTTGCAGGTCTCCGCTTCCGCGGTCAGCGCGCGCACCTCCGCCGCCTCTGCCTCCTCTTCAGTCGGCCGGTCCTGCAGCCCAGCCTGTACAGCGGCCACGAAGTCTTTCAGCGGCGTGGAATCGTAGTGCTGCTCCGACGCCGCCGCCTCGTCAGACAGCCGGTGGTAGAGCCGGCCAGCCACTGCCAGCGCCAGCCAGCCGGAGGGTCGCCATTTTTGCGCTTTCGGCACGGCATTTACCGGCACGACCTCCTTGCGGCGCAGGCGGGCGAAGTCGAGATCGTGCAGCGAATCGGCGCTGGCCTCGTAGCCAGGGGACATCACGGCGACGAACACTCGGCAGGCTTCGATGGCGTCCCGATTCCGGCGGTCTGGCCGGCAGCGGACCGCACCGCTCAGGCTGGCTTCGATCAGCTTGACCGCCTTCTCCCCGTCTGGTTGGAAGGACAGGAACACGCCTGACCCGCCTGTCTTCAGCGCCGCCTCCGCTCCGGCCAGCTGCTTTTCGTCAGCATCGTCAACCGCGCCGGCGGCTGCAGCAGCCGGCACCGGCTTCGCCTTGGATGTCAGATGCGCGACCGCCGAACCGGCCCAGTCGGAGTCGCCGGTGCCGCTGAGGATGCAGTCGTGCGCGGTGCCGATGGCTGCCATGGCGCCGCTAGGCTCGTAAAATTTCTGCACAAGCAGCACCGCGATCGGCAGGCCGCTGGTGTGAATGAAGTTGATCAGCTCCATCAGGATGGGACTTCGCTGCAGGCGCGCCTCGGCCAGGACGAGCGCCGCTCCGCTCGCCTGCACGAGTCGGGCGCGTGCTCGAAGGCTACGTGGGGTCGCCTCAGTGGCCTCGCGGCAGGCGATGCGACCGCCGCCAGCCGCCTGCAGTTTTTCAGATGCTGCGCTCAGCCACTGCCGGTTTGCGGAGTGACCGCAGATCAGGACTGGAAGCCGCTGCTTGGCGCTGCCCTCTCGCTTCCCGGCGCTCTGCATCTCGCTGTGCTCAGTTGGGGCTGTCAGAGTCGCCTGTGAAGCATTCAGGTTTTCGCACTAGCCGGTTAGCTGCTGCTTATGTAGCGCCTGTGCTTATCGTGGGAGCCATAATTTTTCTTACCTGAGAATTCTCTCCTCTGTCCGCTCATCTCTCCCCCGCGTCGTTATGGTAACTATGCTAGTGGGTCAGCAGTTGGAGTGTACAGTATAGAGCAAAGTGCATGCGCGCATTGTTTGAGCTCTGCACAGAGCGAGGGTACGCGACCGACACCACTCCCAGCCATGATGAGAGTTTTTCACAAGCCTCACCCTTGTGAAAGGCCTTGAACACTCAGCAAGAGAGAAGTCAGCATAATCTTCCCGTCAGAGGCTGCTCGAATTTCCATGTAGCAAAAACTCCGTAGTGTGAAAATACATCCCTGTTTTATCACCAGTATTTATCTCGTGATTGAGTTTAAGAATCAATAAGACAGGGACAAAGCGCGTATGCACGGCTGATTCATGTAAAATTCACGGGAATTGATGGCAAACCTCCTAGGCATTCAGTTTCCTACATGCCCAGCGGTCAAAAAAGTCGCTTCGCATGTCCACCTTGAATTTTCATTTTTACTTATGGGAAATTTTTATTTAAACAATAATTGCGTCGGTGTAACGTCAATAACGACGAAAGAGAAAAAACATGGCGCAACTAGTGATGGCAATTATCAACTCAACAAGCTACACAGAAACAATTAGCAGGCAAACTCAATTGCTGCGAACCGCGAAAGATTCTCAGCTTTTCTCCACCATGCTCACGTCCTGCCCCTGCTGCTCCACCGAGCCGTCTACGTCTTCGCTGTCCGCCAGGCACTTGGCGCAGCACATCACCCCAATGGCGACGCCGCAGCAGGCGCAGCAGGTGCAGCAAATGAGGAAGATGTACAAAATCAACACCGCGTAGCGCAGTAATACCGTTGCCATGGCGAACTTGTACAGCGGCTCGTAGCAGTAAGTGCTGCTTGCGGCATCGTCACCACTTGGAAGGGCGATCGCAGTAGAGACGGTGTCGTTGCGGAGGTCTCTTGGCTGCTGGAAGGTTGGCGAAATGCTGAACACCCAGACTGTGCCGCAGATGAGCCAGACAAAGGCGAACAGAGACAGCAGAGAGACGATGCTGTTCGCGCACTTCGCTGCCTTGCTCTGCTGCTCAGCCTCCCTCCGCTGCGAATCACTCTTGTTCTTCTTGGCCTTGAAGAGGTTGCTGATGGCCAGGATGAAGCCGGTGCCGCCAGCCACCAGCAGGTAGATGGGAATCTTTGACTGCACGGGACAGTCTTGAAGGTGAATGGCACCCATGCAAATTTCCGCGATGCTCAGGCCGAGATCCACCACTGCAATAATGCAGGTGAAGGCCACAATGCAGCAAACCACTGCTTGAGCCGCTGCCATTGTTTAATAGGTTTTCTCAGAATTTTTACTTTACCAATAGCTTAGCCGCATCTATATGTGTCGCTGCATTGCCAAAGTTGGCCAAGTTAGACAAACTTATTAGATTCTTCAGATTGGGGTTGTCGGAGAGCGTGTTGGCCTGGTTTGTTGTCTCATTGGATGCACAAGCCTGCAACTTAGCGCCTTGTACCATTCTAGTCGCTCTCTTGGTAATGGCAGTGGGTGGGCTAGCCTGTACGCGAGGGGCAAGCTGGAAGGAGCGTGTACTATTGGATGTTAGACAGGGTCAAAGCAGGCTGATGCACGCATGCCAAAAAGACCCAGTTTAGAAGCAGGCAGTAGGCTCGCTAGCTTTGCTAGCTAATAAAAAGAGCTCTTGGAGAAGCGTGTGATACTTTGAATGAAGCAAAACTGCCTTTGAGTTTTTGTTTTTCTCTTTCCGTTCGCAACAGTGTTGGTTCAGAACTGAGCATGCAAACAAAGCCGCGTTTATCTTCCTCTTCCACCTTCACTTCTGCTTACAGCTTGAAAGCGAAGTTTTCTGAGACAACAAAAACAGCTAGCTCTTGTTTACCTTTTCGCACAATATGTTCCTCGTGATGTACGTAATGTAATGTACGTATTGTACGAGTATGTAAGGATGTGTGCGGCTTGGAGTTATGTAGTGACACGTTTTAAGATACTGATTTCTAGGGAAGTTGATTTTTTGTTGCTAAGTAATTCCAATATTTAACCATAGTTTAATTGATCCACCTTCTCACACTACTCTTGGTGCTGCTATATTGATACAATTTCCAAGACAACCAGGCCTTGCCTCCTTGCGTGACCCGCCCATGAGATTTAATTAGGTTGTGCAAATTAACGAAGAACGGCTAAGCAGCCAGTCATATAATTACGAGTTCCTAAAGTTATTGGCCAAATGAGTTTTAAATTAGTAATCCCGAGGTGCGTACCCGGACCTGGATGGCACTTTTGAGAACAGCCTTCTATAATATCCGCTCCCTAACAAAATGGGGCTCCAGGATGGTGTACCGTCGGCAGTACACGCTAGAATTTTTTTAAACGGTCTGTTAGTCGATGCGTTCAATTAAGTTCTGCACTCAGATAACATATTTGCTGAGCGATCATGAATCAGAAAGCTATAAAGGAAAAAATTATAAATTTGGATTTATCTTTGTGAATTCACTGTTACACTGTTTGTTAGACGCAGTTTTGTTTGAACGGCTACTTTTATTGAAAATTGGGAACTAAATGTACCAGTAGGGCTTGCGACGTGACTTATTTTTTTCTTGGCATCTTTGTTTTCCCTCCATAGGAACCCTTCCACGGCTGTTTTTTTCCCGCGGTGTTTCCCTCCGTAAGTATGTTCCCTCGACTGGTTCCCTCCGCGGATGTCTTCCTTTGCTTGAAGGTTCCCTCTGATGTCTCCCGCCGAAGGTATCTACAGATTGGCCCACCCTTAGGCGCTCCCATTCCATACTCTAGTTCGGACTTTAGTTAGGATTATGTTTATTTTTAATTCCGATGCCTGAGCTCTCATAAGTACCTGTTTTGACTTAGCCCACAGCGGAGTTGTAGCCTAGTGGCTAGGGCGCCTGCCTTATGACCGGAAGGTCGTCGGTTCGAGTCCCTGCCCCTAGGAGACAATTTGTGCCCTTGAGAAAGGCACTTAATCCCGCATTGCTTCAGTCCAACCAGCTGTGATTGGGTACCAGCATATGCTGGGTAATAACTGATCCTGAAGCAGGCCCATTTTATCCTGTCACTGTGCGGCTTTGTGAGTGAAAATTCACTAGCTGTTCGCCAGGCAGGTTCAAAATAAAAAAATGGAGCTGGCAGTGGGGTGCCTACCATGCCCGAGTGTTTCAGGTACAACGGGTGTGCAGTCTTCACCTGCATCAGCACCCGCGCTACAGGTTTACCTTTCAGCGTCTGTTATTATTTATTATTTACAGCCTATATGCCCTATAGTCTGTGGGCTAAATTAGTGCATGGTCTGAGAATTTCTGCTCTGACCAGCATTCAATTTAGCACCTAAGCTAAATTGAAATAAATTTTATTATTTGTGGATAAGAAATTTTAGTATTCACTTTTCCCTTGCTGAGACTCATTTGACTCCAGAAGAAACTTAGAATTGAAGCCGAACAAGGTCCGTGATTTTTAAGAAGACTGAACCAGATTTTAGTGATCCATTATCGAACTACTAGTTTCTTTGCCAAAATTTAGCGGTGGTGTCAGTGATAAGCTATGGTAGTAAGATCTGAAGCAATCACAATCTAAATTGGTAAAATCGCGAGAAATTCGTGAAAATTAAAAGTCTAGCTCCAAAAGCGAAATAAACTATTGAGTGACAACCGATTTCGGAGCACCCATTCTTCGAGTTTTCGCCAAAAAGACCACTCAGCTACTCTGCCCCATACTTGAAAGAATCGGCTGTCTAGACTTCATTACTCTACGCCAGTTTTGTTACTTTGACGCCCCATTTTCGAAGAAATATCACAAATTCAAACAGTAAAATTTCACCAGCAAAATTATGATCTTAGCACTGGACATAGCTAACATCATGACATGCCATCCTAGCGGACAGACATGACTTACAAAGGGAGTAATTAGGGGTCGCCTAGTAAAGGTGTACTTGATTTCCCAGACTACCACCACAATAACTTCAAACCCAGCCCTGATTAACTTGAAATTGAAATTGAAAATTGATTTACTACAATCGATTCGTATTTAGACTGGCGTAGCCAGAACTTTAATTTGGGGTATCGATTTTCGTTTCTAATATGAAATAAAAACCCAAATAAAATAGCTTAAAAACAAGCTTAGCCAGAACTTTAATTTGGGTTATCGATTTTCGTTTCTAATATGAAATAAAGTGTTATGCGTTTATTGTAAACTAAAAAAATAAAATTCTAAAAACATTCTGTCAAATTCTTACTCTACTAATTCTAAACCTAATATTTTATGTTGCTTAATTGCCTTTAAACTAAACAAGGGCATAGATGATATTCTATATGAGCGAATAAATCTGGGAGTTTTTGCCCAGTGCAGGATGTGATTTTTAGGGTTGTGATATAATTTTATAAGACCAATAATATTGCAAAATTATTTTTAAAAAAACAAAAAATCTAGATAATGAATTGTATCCTATGTCTAATTTCAGGTTAGGTTCTAAAAATCTAATACTAAATGCCAATATAGCCTATTATAGTATCTATTTAGGCTATTTAGGCTATCCACTATAAATTATAATTATCTCTATTAGTTTTATTATTGATAAATTGCATGGCCAAATTTTTTATTTTAAAAAAGTGTACTATTCTCCTTTTCATTAAATATATTATTTTTAATCAATCAATAATATTATACCGAAAAGTTATTAGTTAGAAATGATTGCAATATTACCATGGATATAATTCTAATTGGAGTTATTTATATAATGCATTGGGCTTATTATTACATAGAATTCAATGAAATAATCCTAAGCAGTAGCACTTTCATATAATTTTTTTGCAAATATATATCAATCAGTTTAGCCCAATTTTTCTTACCATCTTTTTATTCTTATACTTCAGTAGCTAGATTTTCTTATGCATTTTAACAATTCTGAAATGTGGGCCATTTTCTTAAGTATATGCATACATGCGCAATAGTTGGCTAAGTTGGCCAACCTAGTCAACTGGGTTGGGCAATGTAAGTTGCCAACTTGGTCAAAATTAAGGAAGTAAGTTGCAAAATTGAGGGGAAAGTCATAAGATGGGTGGTATAAGTGTAAAAATTGAAAGAGAATTCTAAAAAACATAGCAGTTATTAAGATATTGGAGAAAATTGGTTTATAGGACCTTTTTTGGTCCTCTAAACTTTTACCTTAGGTAAGTAACAAATTTTTTTCAACTAAGTTGCACAAGCCAACCAAATTTTCCAAGTTGCACATATATGAGTATATGATAATTTAACATAAGTGTATGCCTAGTGGACTATTGCTTATAATATTTCTCACATTAATAACTTCTTTTTCTAATATTTTTGCTTGATAAATATAATGTATTTAATTTGATAATATTTTATTTAATCATAACAATAGCTCATAATAAGTAAATTATGAGTTTGCTTATTATGCTTTTTTTGCATTGTAACTTGCAAGTTTAGGCATCAATTAAGGTTTTTGGATTTCTTTAACCTGTAGTTCAGCCTCTTACTTTGCGTTAGTTTGAGATTCAATGCTTGAGCAGAAGATTTTTTAATTGTCCAGCCAAACTATCGCTGCTTTGATTCCAACCTTGCAGCCAGCCATGTCAGTCCTGGCAACGAGTGTCCCGCCCAGCTTCGACCTTGGCCTGCTTCTCATCAGCAGTCCGAACCCACTGGACCCTGCGTCGGTGCGAGGGCCCGAGCTCGAACCCTATCTGGCGGCGGTGGCCCGGGAGAACGCGCAGTCGCTGCTGTCGGAGGTCTGGCAGCGCCTGCCTGCCGAGCGGGTGGAGGACGCGGTGGTGGCGCCGCTGCCTCCGCCGAGCACGTTGCTGCCGCGAGAGAAGCCGCCGCCGAAGCCGAAGCCGCCCAGCCGCTGGGAAGAATTCGCCCGCCTCAAGGGCATCCGCAAGACCAAGAAGGAGCAGGCGGTCTGGGACGAGGCCGCTGGCGAGTGGCGGCCCCGCTGGGGCTACGGGCGGGCCGGCGACCCCGGCAAGCAGTGGCTGGTGGAGGTGCCGGCCTCGGCCGACCCCAACGAGGACCAGTTCGCCAGGCTGAAGAAGGAGAAGCGAGAGCGCGTGGCCAAGAACGAGCTGCAGCGGCTGAAAAATATCAGCCGGAACCTGCGCCTCGGCGGCACCCTGCCTGCCGTCAGCGGCGGCGCCTCCAGCTCCAGCAAGGAGCTGAAGCGGGCCCTGGTGGTGGCGAAGCGGTCGGATGCCTCTGTCGGCCAGTTCTCAGCCAAGGTCGACGGAGAGAAGGTTCGCTTGGGTGGTATTTTTGGGGTGGGTGGAGGCGCCAGCTGAGAGATATGGGTGGCGGCGCGAAATGAGGGATTTGGATTACGCACTGCCTTTGCCGCTCCGTCCCCGCACGCAGGTTGGCCATCTGCAAGGCAGACGACGGCAGTTCCTGCCCAACACGGGCTCTCTGACAGCGGAGCGCGGCATGCAGGAGCAGGTGCTGAAGGAGCTGGCGTCCCGCCGGGCGGATCCACTCAACACGGAGCGCGCCGTCAACCGGCTGCAGCAGCAGCGGGAGAAGTCCAGCGGTGGTGGCGACGCTGCCGACTCGGGCGACGGTCGGAGGCGGCCTCGGAAGAAGAAGACGGCGGGCAAGGTGGCGACGGAGGGTGGCAAGTCGAGGCGGCAGAACGTGCGGGACAGCAAGAGCCGCAAGTACAAGAAGGCGGCTGCCAGCGGGCGCGCCAGACAGAAGATTAAGTCGCTAATGAAGTCCAAAACGCTGGGGAAGCGGAAGTGACAGCGCTATACTTTTGTCTGCTTTTAGGCATTTGCAACTAAGTGATTAACCGGAGGCTGGGCTTCTTCCGCCTGCTGTGTCACTGCTCCTTATGTATTCATCATTTCACTCGTGCGTGCTCGCTTGCTGACAAGATCTTAACAATGAAACAATAAACGCTGAAAACTTGCGGTTCTTTAGTTAACTGCGAACCTTTTCGTGGCTCCGGGTCTTTGTTTATTTGTGCATTGGCTTGCCTGCCTGAAATGCAGACTTTTGCTAGATTTATAAGCTGCGTGACAGTCAGCCCACCTGCCGCTTTTCCAGCCGCTGTCTGACCTCGACTGCGGCGGCGATGAGCGCAGACAAGCCAGTCGGTCCGTTGACCGCCACATGCGTCAAAAACCTGACGGACAAACTCTATGAGAAACGCAAGACCGCCGCAATGGATATTGAGCGGTAGTTCTGCTTCAATTACTTGCTGGCTTATTTACACTTTGACTTTAACTCCTGGGGCCCTCAGCGCGCATAGGCTAACTGTGCCTTCCTTATACTGAGCTAATATGAACCCGCTGCTGACGGCCCACCTCCCCAATGCACCTCCACCGCTGACCCCCCGCAGGATAGTGCGGGACTATCAGAAGGACGGCAAAGAGGCGGACACCCGCAGCCTGCTGCTGCTGCTGCGCTCCGAGTTCCTGGACTCGCCCAATCCCAACACGCGGAAAGGCGGCCTCATTGGCCTTGCAGCGTCCGCCATTGCGCTCGGGAAGGTCAGTGCAGCTCCCGTCTGATTTCTGCTGCCTTAGTTGTTGCCTAGACTTCGTCAACCCATTCAACTAGCTGAGTGTGCGCCCCTGCAGGAAGCGCCCAGGTACACGGATGAGCTGTTCCGGCCAGCCTGCGACATCCTGTGCAACGACCGCGACAGCCGCGTCCGCTACTACGCCTGCGAGGCGCTCTACAACATTGTGAAGGTCATCCGCGCCAGCGTCATCCCACACTTCAGCCTGCTGTTCGCCGGCCTCTCCGCCTGCGCCCAGGACTCCGAGGCCACCATCCGGAAGGGCTCGGAAATGCTAGATAAGCTGCTGAAGGTCAGTTCAGAGTCCAGTATGGGCCTGAGGCCCCCGTGGAATTCATCATTTTTTCCCGCAAGCTGGTACTACTGTTTAGGCGTTCCGCAAATTCCCGCAGGAAGTGGTTCTGGACTCCAGCGCCGAGCGGCTCAGCATGGAGGAGTTCGTGAGGCTGGCCAAGGACAGGATGTACTCTGAGAATGTCCACGTACGCCAGTTCCTGGTCGCGTGGGTGAGGCTCCCTGCTCAGCTAATTTCAGCTTGTTGACGGTCTGAGTGGCTCTCTGACTCTGCCGCCCCCTCCCGTCCAGGTGAGCGCGCTGCACTCCTCGCCGCAATTCAATCTGCTGCCGTTCCTGCACGAGCTGCTGGACGGCCTCCTGCTGATCCTGGGCGACGAGCGGCCGGAGATCTACCGGATGACGCTGGACCTGCTGGACCAGCTGCTCGGCGACCTGGAGCGGCGAGGCTCTGCCGAGGCTGACTTCACCGGCATGATAAACATCATCGCGGCGCACTGCGTCAGTCGGCAGGAGCCAGTGCGGCAGGCGGCCCTGCAGTGGCTCGCACAGCTCATTCCGCTCTGTCCCGACACGGTCAGGGGCCACGCGGCCAGTTTTCTGCAGGTCCGCGACTTCTCCTACCTGTGACATGCCTTTCATTAGCAAATGGTTCATTTCGGTCACTCTAGCTGGTTTGGTTATAGTTTTGTCAGGTCACTCCGTCAGGTATGGTCAGGCCACTCCGGGTATGCTCAGGTCACCATCAAGTATGGTCAGGTCACTCCATCGGTTATGGTCAGGTCACTCCATCGGGTATGGTCAGGTCACTCCATCGAGTATGGTCAGGTCACCATCAAGTATGGTCAGGTCACTCCATCGGGTATGGTCAGGTCACCATCAAGTATGGTCAGGTCACTCCATCGGTTATGGTCAGGTCACTCCATCGGGTATGGTCAGGTCACTCCATCGAGTATGGTCAGGTCACTCCATCGGTTATGGTCAGGTCACTCCATCGGGTATGGTCAGGTCACTCCATCGGTTATGGTCAGGTCACTCCATCGGGTATGGTCAGGTCACTCCATCGGGTATGGTCAGGTCACTCCATCGAGTATGGTCAGGTCACTCCATCGGTTATGGTCAGGTCACTCCATCGGGTATGGTCAGGTCACTCCATCGGGTATGATCAGGTCACTCCACTTGAGACCCAGTAGTTAAGTCAGTCTGATTAATGCCAGATTTTTCTCGGCAGGTGGTGGCTTTGCAGATTGATCTCAAATCACGTGACCAGAATCCCGCTTCCACCAAAACCCTTCGCAGGCGCTGCTCCCATCGCTGGTGCTGCCGGCTCCGGCCGCCCGCCTGTCAGAGCTGGCCCGCGGCGCTAACAACCTGCTGCTGAGCCTGGTGAGCCGCGAGCAGCCGCCCTCCGAGCAGTCTGTTGAGGCGCTGGTCTCCGTGCTGCTGCACGCCTGCGCTTCACCGCCCAGCCTGCCGGTGGCCCTGGTCTGGCTGCGCCGCCTCCTGTCCCAGGTTCCGGCCCTGCTCTCTCGTCACGTGACCGCCCTGTTCCCCGTGCTGGCCGGCACTCTGGCCGAGCTCAGTGCAGAGTCTGCGCCAGACGCGCTGGCCGACAGCCTGGCTGCGCTGGCGGCGCTGGCCGAGTGCCCGGAGCTGGCCGAGGCCGGCCAGGCGCTGCTGGAACCCGTGCCACAGTCTCTGCGGGAGCGGCTGGCCGCCGAGCACCCGTGCTTCGTGCGGCTGGTGCACGAGGTCTGCAAGCTGTTCCGGTCCCGCGCCAAACTGGCCGACAGCGGCCACGCCATCGTCACGTGCCTTTGCCGCCTGCTCACTCCGCACCGCGTCTTCTCCGCCCTGGCGCTGCACATCCTGCACGCTTTCCCGGCGGACTCCGAGGCCGTCGCTGACTCCGCCGATTTGCAGGCCGCCTTCCACATGATCGGCGCCCTGAGCCTCATCCTGCTGACCGACTCCAGCCTGCACGAGTTCCGGCTGGAGCTGCACCGCCTGGATAATCAGGTGACGCCGTGGGCTGAGTTGGGATGCTTTGGGCAGATGGGGTTCGAGACTGGCAGGTCAGAGCATAAGCCCAGTTTATTGGGTCGGAGTGTAGGATCGGACTCAATGATGGGATCAGCTATTCCATGAAATTGTTACCAGGGCATCTTTGAGGTTGGAATCAGAGAGTCTTTAAACCTGGGATCAGGAAGTCTTTGAGGTTGGAATCAGAGAGTCTTTAAACCTGGGATCAGGAAGTCTTTGAGGTTGGAATCAGAGAGTCTTTAAACCTGGGATCAGGAAGTCTTTGAGGTTGGAATCAGAGAGTCTTTAAACCTGGGATCAGAAAGTCTTTGAGGTTGGAATCAGAGAGTCTTTAAACCTGGGATCAGGAAGTCTTTGAGGTTGGAATCAGAGAGTCTTTAAACCTGGGATCAGGAAGTCTTTGAGGTTGGAATCAGAGAGTCTTTAAACCTGGGATCAGAAAGTCTTTGAGGTTGGAATCAGAGAGTCTTTAAACCTGGGATCAGGAAGTCTTTGAGGTTGGAATCAGAGAGTCTTTAAACCTGGGATCAGGAAGTCTTTGAGGTTGGAATCAGAAAGTCTTTAAACCTGGGATCAGAAAGTCTTTGAGGTTGGAATCAGAGAGTCTTTAAACCTGGGATCAGGAAGTCTTTGAGGTTGGAATCAGAGAGTCTTTAAACCTGGGATCAGGAAGTCTTTGAGGTTGGAATCAGATAGTCTTTGAGGCTGGGATCAGGAAGTCTTTGAGGTTGTGTTAAAAGAATCCGGAAGGCGAAATGATTAGACTTGAGCGTAGACAGAAGTCATAAAAGGAAGCACACGAGTTCTCTTGTATTTGCCGTTAATAAAAAGAAGATCCTTAGGCTCTGGTTATTATGCCCCTTGAGCCCAACTGAACGGTTAGCGCTTTTTTCCATAGACAGAATCAACGCTCGTTTAAAACCACATACGCTGATACACAACACCCCAACCAAAGATGTCAAACACGGAAGTATTTTTTACGAGTCAGTTTGAACGTTTGTCAATAAAATAAAAGTTAATTGTACATGTCTGTCGGGAATTTTACGTATGCGAGTACTTCGTCGAAAAACTTGTTGATTGGCGGTTGTGGGTGAAGTCGTAACCGCCTCGGGCACGATGGGAACTGAATTATCCGTAGCTGGTAGAGAGGGAGGCTCGTCCGTCTCTGGTGCGGGTTGAACTTGAGTCTCCTCCTCTGCCTTGGTCGTCCTTGCAGTAATGTCAGATTGATGGACCATTCTACCTTTGCTGTCGCTGAATGTATTTGAGCCGAATTTGGACGTTATCTGCTCTGCAACCTTGTTTGGTTTGGTCTCCACACGGATGTAGACTGGCTTGGTGGCATCTTCCGTTGGCTGATGCAGTTCGGTGCACGTTGCGGATAGTCTAGTTCGCGGAATTTTAATAAAAACTTGACTTGCAGGAATGGCACCGATAGAAGACGGGGTAGTATTGTGCATCAGACAGAATGAAGCAACGGAATGTTCATAGTCACCAGATGAATGCTTGAGAGCCATTTTGAGCTCTTGGATGACGCGCTCGACCAAACCATTTGATTGGTGGTGTCCAAGAGAAGTGATAATTTGTTGAATTTTATTAGGTTTCAGGAATGATTGAAATTCTTCGGATCGGAAATTGGTCCCGTTGTCTGTTACGAAGTATTTTGGCAATCCGACGTATTTGAAGATCTTGCGGCATGCGCTGATAACTGAAGAAGAAGTTACAGAACTAAGTGTCTGCACATCGATCCAACGCGAAAATGCATCGACAAGTACCAGAAATTTGTGCTCCGATGATATCTTGGTCTGATATCTTGCCTGGATTGAAAATGAACATCATGGGGCGATGGTCGGAAATGATGGTGAAACGCCGGCCCGCTAGAAATTGGTGGTAATATTTAACGCCTTCCACGATTGCTAGTGCTTCGCGTTCGAAATAGCGGCTAGAATCTCTTCTAGCTTGGGTAACTTGTAGCGATCGGGATCAATGAGCCTATTTAGTGTCAACGAGTAGTCTCCGCATATTCTGATGGGTCTGGCCGATCCTTCAGGCTTCAGAACAGGAACAGTCGGACAAGAGACAACTGGATTTTGGACGGCGTAGATTATACCAGCAGAAAGTAATCTTGTTAACTCAGTCTCGACCATGACTTTCTTGGAAAATGACAGTGAACGAGCAGGATAACACATGCCTTCAAATGACACATCATGTTTTAGCCGAAAGCTTGCCGTGAATTCGTCTGAGTTATTGCAGGTAACTGGATTGCACTTTAGATCAAGCTCCGGGATGAGTGCAAATGCTTTGATGAAATTCATGCCCAGGATGCATTGTGAGCAAGGCTGTCCGACAAATATATCACCAACCGCACTATTGCCACTGTCGTCTTTGACGATCGTATTTCTCAGCAACCCATACACTGGTGTACTTGAACCGCCGTAAACCTTAAGGACTTTCGTAGGATCCTTGTGAATCTCGTAACCCGTTTTGATTGCTAAGTCGCTCGGTAGGGCAGTTATTTGGCTGCCTGTATCAACACAGGCCTGTTCCATAGTAATGTCAGTAATGCCTGTTCCATATTTATTTGCACTGAGGTGCAAATAAACGCCGCGCCTCCTATGGTTGGAACGGAGGAGCCGCGCTTAACTGCTGCGGCGGCCAAAAGCGGCAGAACCAAGGGCGGGCAGCGGAGCGCGCACCGGCGGCTCGAACGTCGGTGGGAGCGGAACTGGCGAGGTCGGCAACGTGGCGCCGCCCGCCGAGCTGCCGCCTTGGCCCAACTGGATCCTCCGGGTGGCGCCGGGGACCATGAGGCTCAATGTCATCGAGCCCCAGCCGTACCACAGGGCACGCTTCGGGTCGGGACGCTGAACTGCCGCACCCTCAAGGCCGACTGGCGAAAAGGGCTGCTGGCGAAGCTAGCGCTCGACCTCAGCTGTGATGTCATCGCGCTGCAGGAGGTGTCCATCAATGCCGACCCTGGGCTTCACTGTGAAGACCTAGGCGCCGGTTGGACTCTCTGGTTCAGCTCAGCAGATGAGCGAGGCCGTGGAGGAGTTGGAGCGCTGATCGCACCGAGGCTGCAGCAGAGCTGTCGCTGTGTCTCCTTGTCTGGTCGGCTGCTTCGGATCGACGTCCGGCTTTGCGGCCGGAACGCTCGCCTGTTCTGCGCGTACGCGCCCCCTGCCACCCGTCCCGATAAGGCTCAGGCCTTCTTCGAGCAGCTCTCGGAGCAGGTGGAGGAGATGACGCAACGTGACACAGTGGTCATCCTCGGAGACCTGAACGCAGTTCCGCGTAGGTCCGAGCGGTCACTGTTCGTGACACCGCGTGAGAACGGCAACACCGGAGCGCTGGAGGACTTCCTGGAGAGACAGGACATGGTGTCGGTCAACACCAGGTTCCGCAAGCCGCCGGCTCAGCTCGCGACTTTCGAGGGCTGCAAGCGGAGGCGGCGGAACGCGCGCGGACGAAACGCTACTCGGAGGCTGGCACAGCTCGACCACGTGCTGTTGCGCTACCGGGAGCGGCGCCGCGCCATCAACTGCCGCACCATTATGCCGCTGGCTCTGCGGTCCGATCATCGGCTCCTCGTCTGCGACCTGTCCGTTCGAGACCCGCTGTACCGCCCGCCGAAGCGGCCGCCGCGGCGCTACTACCGCGCGCTCAGGGACGCCGAGACGCGTCGTCGCTTTGCCGGCGCCTTCGTGGCTGCGCTAGGCGACAAGCGTGGAGGTGCCGAGTACGCGGATGTCGGCGCTGCAGTTCAAGCCGCCGCGGAGCAAGCGGTCCCGCTGATGCGACCGGCCCAACGCGGGCAGGCGGTCTGGCATGACGACCCCGCGATCAACGCAGCGAGGGAAGACCTGGAGAGGCTTCGTCTGAGTGGGCGACCAACTCGCGAGGCGGAGGAGGCCTTGGCGTCTGTCTACCTGCAGCGGCAACAGGCCGCTGTTGACGACGTTATTCAGGCTGTCTCTGCCGCCGGTCCCGACGCCAGAGGGCGCGTGGCCTGGTCCGCCATCAACACTCTGACGGGGCGAAAGCGGCGCTTACAGCTCAACCTGGCAGGCGACACTGCGGATGAGCGCAGAAATGAGCTGCGCGAGTTCTTCGCCGCCATCGTGAACGCGCCGCCACCCCCGCTGCCCGACAGTCTGACGCTGCCGCCGGAGACGCCGTTGCCGACGGAGGAGAGTTTCAGCGTTGCACCAATCAGCCCAGACGACGTTGTGAGGTTCGCTCGGAAGTCGCCGGGCGGCAAAGCGCTGGGTCCGGACGAGGTGCCCATCGAAGCATTGCGCATCAACTGCGTGGCCGCTGAGGTTGCCAGAGTGATGAACCGCGTGCTTTCCGGTGAGGGTGCGCCCAACGAATGGACTACAGCCCACATCGTCGCAATTCCGAAAAAGCCCGGCACCACCAAGCTTGAGGAGCATCGAGGCATCTGCCTTCAGTCCTGCGCTGCGAAGCTGTTTAACCGGATACTGTTATCGCGGTTGCAGCCCGTGCTCGATCCCTACCTGCGACCGGAGCAGAACGGGTTTCGGCCCCATCGCGGCACAGTGACGCAGATCCTAGCTCTTCGGCGAGTCATCGAGGAGGCGCGGACACGCCAGTCGATCCTGATTGTTATCTTTGTTGATTTCAAGAAGGCCTTCGACTCGGTCGTCAGGGCCGCGCTCCCCAAGGTGCTTCGGGCGTACAACGTGCCAGAGCAGCTGATCGCCGCGGTCATGGCGATGTACCGCGAGACGACTGCTGCAGTTTCGACACCGGACGGCCTGTCGGACTTCTTCGAGACATCCTCCAGGGTGCTCCAGGGAGATACGCTGGCGCCGTTCCTGTTTATTCTGGTGCTTGATTGGGTGCTACGGACTGCTCTGCCTACCAACGACGACAGCTTTCTGCTGCGGCAACGCGTGGGTCGACGTCAACCGGAGAGGCGGCTCAGCGTGCTTGGCTACGCCGACGATCTCGCCCTGCTGTCCTCGACCGTCGAGGGCGCCCAACGGCAGCTGGACAGGCTGGTTGCCGTTGCAGCGAGTGTCGGCCTGGTGGTCAACGCGCAGAAGACCGTCGTGCTCTGCGTGCCGAGCAACATCGAGGCTGCAATATCCTGCCGAGGCGCTGACGGCCAGGCGACAGAACTTCCGCGCTGTCAGCAGTTCGTCTACCTCGGCGGTCTGGTCCCTGACGTCCGCGAAGACCTGCGGCGTCGCCGAGGACTTGCCTGGGCTGCCTTCCGTTCGATAAGGTCGGTCCTGCAGTCCGAGGCCCTGCCAGATCGCCAGAGGGCGGCGCTATTTCGGGCGGTGATCGAGACCGTCTTGCTGTACAACGCCGAGACCTGGACGCTGACGGACTCGCTCGAGCAACAAGTCGATGCGGCGCACGCTGGCCTGCTGCGCGCCGCCTTTAAGATCAGCTACGAGCGGGTCTCCAACGCGGCACTTTATCGCCGCGCCGGCCTGGACCGTCCAAGTCAACTTTTGCGCCGTCGGCGACTCCAGCTGGCAGGCCATGTCATCCGCGCCGAGTCGTACTGCCCCGAGCCGGTGCAGGAGGTGCTGCTGCCTACGCTGCAGGCGCCCTACCGGCGAGGACAAGCGCGAACTCGGCGTTTCGTCGATTGCCTGCTGGCTGACGCCGGCGCCCCCGATTCTGCCAGCGGCGCGGCCTTCATTCGCGGCCAGGCCCTGAGGCGCGCCCTGTGACGCTGATTTTCCATCTGACAGCGTACTTTGTTGTTGTTGTTGTTGTATCAACACACATTCTTGAGCGAAGAGATCCGATTTGAAATTCTTTGTACCATAACTGGCTACTGTTGGCTGCGATTCCGATGGAAAGAGTTTGGGGAAATTCTTCGCTGTCAGTGTTGTTAGTCAACTCAGTACAGTTAACTTTTTTACCGGCAGTTCGACAGACGGTCGCAATGTGACTTTGCTTGCCGCATTTGTTACAGGTAGACTTTCGGAATTTACAGGCAGATCTTAGATGTCCGGCTTTGCCGCAAGAAAAGCAAACTCCCTTCGGACCTTCCATTGCGGTTGATCGGGTTTTCTGAGCAAATTTGTGAGACCCTTCTTTGGGCCTTTGCATGTAATGAGAGTTCAGATTAGGTTTCTTACTTTGAGAGATTTTAACAGTTGCAATGGTATTGTGTGCATCAGTTGCAGCGTTGACCGACTCAGAAAGAAGAGCTTCGCGCACTGCTCCTTCCAGAGTAAGCTCGTCCCTGGTCAGCAGCTTTTGACGCAGCGATTGGTTGGAAAGCCCGAAGATGAATTGAGATAGTACGAGATCGTCAGCTAAATCGCCGAAGTCACACTTACTTGCCTGAAACTTAAGGCGCTCGACATAGGTAGCGGTAAGTTCTCCGGCCTTCTGAGTCATGGCGTGCAGCAGGTGACGCTCGTAATGCAACAGACGCCGAGGTTTCAAATGTTCCAATATGTCCGTCTTTATCTTGTCGAATGTGCATGCATTGGCAGTGACTTCGATAGGCTTCATTAGCGTTTCCACAAGAGTGAAAGCAGCAGCGCCGCATGTGGCTAGGAACACCGATTTGGCTTGCTCAGCAGTCCGTCCCGTAGCACTGAGGAAGAATTCGAACCACTTGAAATACTGATCCACCTCCGGATACTGCATCGGCATGTCGCCGAGCTTAAACTCAAGAGAGGCTGCCATATGAGATATGACCTGTAGCTCCGGAGTCGAGTCCGGAATTTGGACTCCTGCCTCAATCAGGGTGGTCAGCTTCAGAACTTTGTAGTGCGGATCCTCGTCGCCATGTTAAAAGAATCCGGGAGGCGAAATGATTAGACTTGAGCGTAGACAGAAGTCATAAAAGGAAGCATACGAGTTCTCTTGTATTTGCCGTTAATAAAAAGAAGATCCTTAGGCTCTGGTTATTATGCCCCTTGAGCCCAACTGAACGGTTAGCGCTTTTGTCCATAGACAGAATCAACGCTCGTTTAAAACCACATACGCTGATAACACAACAGGTTGGAATCAGATAGTCTTTGAGGCTGGGATCAGGAAGTCTTTAAGGTTGGAATCAGATAGTCTTTGAGGCTGGGATCAGGAAGTCTTTGAGGTTGGAATCAGATAGTCTTTGAGGCTGGGATCAGGAAGTCTTTGAGGTTGGAATCAGATAGTCTTTGAGGCTGGGATCAGGAAGTCTTTGAGGTTGGAATCAGATAGTCTTTGAGGCTGGGATCAGGAAGTCTTTGAGGCTGGGATCAGGAAGTCTTTGAGGTTGGAATCAGATAGTCTTTGAGGCTGGGATCAGGAAGTCTTTGAGGTTGGAATCAGAGAGTCTTTAAACCTGGGATCAGGAAGTATTTGAGGTTGGAATCAGATAGTCTTTGAGGCTGGGATCAGGAAGTCTTTGAGGTTGGAATCAGATAGTCTTTGAGGCTGGGACCAGGGAGTCTAGTCTATGAGAGCTTAAATCTTGGAGCTTATCAAGTAGGAATTAGAGAGCGCATAGAGTGGGATCAGAGCTCATGAGGCTGGGATCAAATTGGCTAGCTCCATTTCCCGCAGGACATCGCCGAAATCTGTGCCACCCTGTACCGAGCCTGGTGCCACAACCCCGCTGCCACGCTTGCCCTCTGCTTCCTGTCCCGCAACTATGCTCACGCCAAGCTACTGGTCAGCAAGTTGTGAGTAGTATGACGAGAATCTGTATTTTTGCATCTGGGCTCCAATTGGAGTTTTCTAAGCGAATTCTAACAAGCAACTCTGTTGGCTTGCAGCGCGGACATTGAGATCACCACGCCGCTGCTGATCGAGCTGGACAAGCTGATTCAGCTTCTGGAGTCGCCCATCTTTCTCTGTAAGAGAGGCTCCAGTGCAGTGCAGAGTCCCTTTATAGCTAATCCCCAGCCGAAGATCCCCAATTCCCAGATCCTGAATTCTTGTTCGCTCCTGCAGACGTCCGCCTTGACCTGCTGAACCCCGGCTGCAGCCCCGACCTCACGGGCTGCCTGTTCGGCCTGCTGATGTGCCTGCCGCAGACTGAGGCCTTCCGCCAGCTGCACGGCCGCCTGTCCTGCCTGCCGCCCTTGCACGCGCAGCACCAGCCGCAGCAGGGGGCGCGGCTGCACAGCAACTGGCTGCTGGAGTGCGACCCCGGCCTGGAGCAGTTCGCCAGAGTCCAGGAGCTGCACAGGCGGGCCCGTCTGGCCGCCGCAAGCCAGAGCCGGCTGCCGCAGACGTCGCCGCTGCCACCGCTCGCGGTGTCAACGTTCGGCCGGACTCAGTCAGCCAGCAACATCCGGTGAACCCGCGTGCCAAAGCTGAATCTGTCAGGCGGTGCTTAGCTAGTGATTTCTTCAATTTGCGAACTCTAATGCTTACAGTAGCATCAATAGAACTAACTGTACCGCCCTGTGCTGCGATCTGCGACGCGCTCTGCCTTGCACTACAATATCTAGCGAATTTACCCAATCCGGCACCCGAGCAATTGCGCTAGCAGATTTTCCAGACAGAATTTTCTGATTTTACCTGTTCTCTCACTGCCCTGTTGATTTCCGCGCCACTCAATGTTGATTCGATGGGTTGGGTTGATTTGTCGCTACTGCCAGTAGTGCCTGGCTGCAGCGCTGTTGACTCATTTACAGTATTGCTGATTGTTGTGAGCACCCGAATCCAGATGCTTCTCATTGATTCTCCACTTGTTAGCAACAGCCAATAAAGTCTTGTCGGTCGGCTGCATTCCTTCGTGTTTTATACTGACGGGCAAATTTAGCTTCATTTTTAACACCGAAAAACTGCGGCTCTTCTTGCTTACAGTTCCTGGTTCCTGTTTGCAGGAAGCTAACTTAACTAAGTCTCCATGGCGCTTTCGTTGGCGGTACTTGCGGGGGCGGATGGCTTACACTAAAAATAATGCTACATACTTGAGGGGGCGGATGGCTTACACTAAAAATCATGCTACATACTTGAGGTGCGGATGGCTTACACTAAAAATAATGCTACATATTGAGGGGGCGGATGGCTTGCACTAAAAATAATGCTACATACTTGAGGGGCGGATAATGCTACATACTTGAGGTGCGGATGGCTTACACTAAAAATAATGCTACATACTTGAGGTGCGGATGGCTTACACTAAAAATAGTGCTACATACTTGAGGTGCGGATGGCTTACACTAAAAATAATGCTACATACTTGAGGTGCGGATGGCTTACACTAAAAATAATGCTACATACTTGAGGTGCGGATGGCTTACACTAAAAATAGTGCTACATACTTGAGGTGCGGATGGCTTACACTAAAAATAATGCTACATACTTGAGGGGGCGGATGGCTTACACTAAAAATAATGCTACATACTTGAGGTGCGGATGGCTTAAACTAAAAATAATGCTACATACTTGAGGGGGCGGATGGCTTACACTAAAAATAATGCTACATACTTGAGGGGCGGATAATGCGACATACTTGAGGTGCGGATGGCTTACACTAAAAATAATGCTACATACTTGAGGGGCGGATAATGCTACATACTTGAGGTGCGGATGGCTTACACAAAAAATAATGCTACATACTTGAGGGGCGGATAATGCTACATACTTGAGGTGCGGATGGCTTACACTAAAAATAATGCTACATACTTGAGGTGCGGATGGCTTACACTAAAAATAGTGCTACATACTTGAGGTGCGGATGGCTTACACTAAAAATAATGCTACATACTTGAGGGGGCGGATGGCTTACACTAAAAATAATGCTACATACTTGAGGGGCGGATGGCTTACACTAAAAATAATGCTACATACTTGAGGGGCGGAAGTAGAATGCAAGACGGGGCTTCTAGGACAGAACTTTTCACGTCCATCATAATCTACATTCTTTAAATTTATTATGCCCGCACAGTTAGAAAAAATAGGGGGATCGACTTTTATGGAAAAACATCCATCATAATCTAGATTCTTTTAACTTATTATACCTACATAAATAATGAAAATTAGGGCTTGACTTTCACGGATAACCATTCAACGTAATCTAGATTCTTTAAATTTAGTTAATCCCAAAGAAATCGAAAAAAATCACCTTAAAAATCTTTGAAAAAAAATCATAATCCATAATCCATTACTTTTTACATCCTAGCGAGTTCAATGCACCTCCTGCTTTCATCCGGAGACACTGAACCTAAGCCTCATTCTAGCAACTTAAAGACATTCAAGCAACAACTCAGGGTACTCACCCCGAAAAAAAAAATTTTACATTCTCAATAAAAATGCTTCCAATCGTCTCTCCAAGTTCTTACTACAAACTGCATGAACCCAATTACAAATCTAAGTACCAATGCAAGAAGGAATGTACAGATTATATGAAAAAATTCTGGCCTAACATTGAACCAACCATCCTGAATCTTAATCAAGCGGTTAAGACTCACTGGCGTTATTTACATGGGGTAACTATTAAAGATTACGACAGCTACTATAACTTTGCAGAAATTATTAAGCAACTGTAAAGCATAGCTGCAACTCTACTACTATTATTAGCAACTGTAAGTCATGGAAAATTAGGCCAAAAACGGAGGCCGAGGCCAACTTTTTGAAAAATAAATTCGCAAATCTGGCCTCGGTTCTGGCCTCGTTTTGTGGCCGCGTACTTTCTCTCCACGCGCGCCGCTAAAAATAACTTCTATACTGGGCGAATTTCTCTACCACTTTTTTAGCAGTCTTCCCAATTCCTGGTTTGGAGCTTTCCCTGCCTCTTTTCCAGTCATTTCTTTGCTTGTCCCTGCCACCGCTGTACTAATGACAATTCACATCCTTTCAATAATAATTGTCATTGCAAACTCTTCACCGTTAAAATCAACAGCTTCTCCGTCCTCTGTCTCAAACTGTAGCACTATTTCATTAATTTCTTTGTTACAGAGCACAACTCTTTTTACTGGATTAGGTTTTTCAACAATCATCTGTCCACCAGCAACTGAGTTAGAAATGTTGTACAAAATATTTGTTCGCTTTCCCTTGAAGACCCAGTCCAGACTGAGATTGCTTCGGATCAAAATGTTCAAACTTTTAACAATATCCGCGATATTTTCAGCCATGAATAAACCGCGAGCTGGCTGGCGGCTCAACATAACTGCCCCCGGCGAAGGAGTTGCGGGTGGTGCTGCGGTTTCCGCCTTGTAAACTTTCTTTTCAAATCCCAACTCTCGATACCAGGTGCCATCTTTAAACTCCACCTCTGCGTCTTTATGAACTTGCATAACCACTCTCATTACAGTGAGATCATAGGACAATTTAACAGGAAAAAGTTTATTCTCGGGTTTGCTAGTATCAGGAGTTTCAAAATGCCCCCTTTTGGTAAAAACGTTCTCCAGAAAGTAATTATAAGTATCCACGCTCTGTGTGCTCACAGGGAATTTAACCGGAAATTCTTTCACTTCGCCTCCAATTTGTTTCCATTTGTAATAAAACATGTTATTCTTTTCTGTCACGTTGGGGACATTTGACCAGCCAGTAAAGTCATTGAGATAAACATGGTAGTTTGCCTCTGGGTCCAGACGAATGGGTTGCTCAAGTTTTTCAATAAAAGTTCCACTTGAATCTGTAAGTCGACCAGTTATTGTAACTGGGATACTTTCCTTCGAATGCGACACAATATTGTTTAGTCTTTCAGCAATCGCTTCCATTTTTTTACAAAAAAAAATATTTTAAACCTTACTCGAAGAATTATTAATCATGTTCAGCTTAATTTTCCTCTCAAATGCATAAATGATAAAAAGGTCAACGGGTGTAGCCTCACTTCTGTCGATATTGGTCACAATATTCACCGGACTGTTGTCAGTAGGCATTTGCCTGGCCGACACGTCTGCACCGAAAATGGGGAAAAGAGTCTTGTACTGCCATGCCGTAATGGCGATTCCGTTGTTCTCCTTTACGGCTAAGTCAACCAGCTCGCAGTAAAATTTGCTAATTTTGTTTGTTGCAAAATCTCCATTCTGTGGCATTGCCGGGTAAAGATTATCACTGATTTCATGCTGAATTGTTCGCACATTTCCATGTTCATAACGACTTATAGTTAATGGATCTCTCAAACTGACAATAATGTACCTTGGGTTGCTGCAAGAACCCTCCTTAATACAAATCTGTTGCCTTCTTTCATTACGTTCATCCCTGCACATGTAAGCTGTGTAAGCAACATCAATGTCTTTTTCAATAGCCTTCAAATATTCAGCTTTCAGTGCTGTCTTTGGTTCAATGATTTCCAAGTACAACTCAACTCCTGCTAGCTTAACTTCCATTCTAGTATGCTCAGCTCCTGTCCAAACACTCCTGTTGCGATCGTCCCTGGTAAGCCTAAATGTGTAACTAAAGTTGCTGGTCAAGCGATTAAAAGTATTGCAGAACCCGCTCATGAATCTCAAAGGTACAAATATATCTACATGTCTATACTGAGGATTCTTTGCACCATCATCAGCACCCGTCAATGCATAGTTATATCTCCCTTTTCTCTTTGTATAACCTGAATCATTTACGTCTCCTTTCTCCTCATTAGGGATGAAGCCAGCGCCGCTACCAAGTTGAATAAAATCTGGGTTTTCAATGAGACAATGAGTGTCATACACTACACCAAAGTTGGCAATTCTCTCCAGCTCTGTACTCCCGTTTGACACGCTTAACTCCTTAAACATGTATGCCCAGAAGTTGCTGATTAGTGTGACATCAGCGTCATGCTTGTCAGTATTAGCACCAGCAGCATTTGTACCACCTTTAGTCTTGTATTGGAATGTCATGTAAAACCCGCTCCTTAGACTGTGAACGCTGACCAGAGATGAACACCCAGTGTAAGTGAATGTTAGCGTTTGACCGGGGCCCAAATTAGTTTCATTCTGATTTTCATGACTGGGGACTCTTACTTGAGTCGCTTTGATTGTGCTGTCATCACTCAAGATAGGCTTGTTGATTTTATAGAAAACTGGCGTCAGAGGATCGTTCATTTTTTTAGTTTAAAAATTAAAATAAAAAAAAATGAAGCGAAAAAATTCTCATTACATCTCTGACTTAGAGAAGCTCGCAGAAGCTGAAAAACGAGTCACTGGGTTAATTAACAAAGAGCAGCAGTCCTACAATGAGTTTATCCAAGCCGCCACTGAGTTTCACAAACCAGGATACACCGAAGCAAAGAAATCCATTGAAACAGTTAAGGAAGCTGTTGATGAGATTCAAGAGAGCCAGTTTCAGAATACGCTGAATAAAATTCCACCGGCCTCACAAGATTCTCAGGCTTTGCAAGAAACATCTCAGCAAAAATTAAAAGTAACAGATAACTTCTTTGGGCCAGTAGAATATGAAGGCAAACGCGTCTTTGGTGTTAGTGTCTGGCGTAAAAATATTTCTACTGATCCTGTGGATTATCATCTTGAGATAACGAAAGAAAGTATTGGAGTCATCAAAGAAGGCGCGGCCGGGGTCGGAGAAAACACCTCAAAGAAGGTTGCTTTCACCCAAGTATTGCTCAACTTCATAACTAAAAATCAAGAAACTATTTCTGCGAAACAGCTAAAAAATTATAAAGAACTGGTAACTTTTGCTTTACAAAGAGACATAGACATCCTTAAAGTCCCTGATATACTCAAATTTTTACATGACAATGGGGTAAACCTAAACAGCTTTAGAAAGTATAAGCACTTTAAACAATGGTTTGACCTGCCAGATCAGCTAGAAGTCATAAATTACCTGGAACAGCAAAAGCAACTCACTCAGCAACAAGAGACCCCTCAACAGCAACAAGAGACCCCGCAGCAGCATCAAGAGACCCCTCAACAGCAACAAAGCCCTCAAAAATTAACAGAAGAAGATGTACTCTCTCGACTTGAGACAGCAGATCCAACTCAAGTAGCTAATTACAAAACGGCAAATCCACAAGTATGGAGGCATCTAGAGCAATTCTCACCAGATAGAATGCAGCGAATTTCAAACAGAGTTTTCACACCAAGGCAAGACATAAGAACACCAGAAACATCACCAGAGACATCACCAGAGACATCAACTACAACAGAAGATTCATTTCAATCCGGAAGCTCCACAAATACCGGGAAAACCGGCACCGGGATGCCGGAAGTCTACAAGCGGCTAGTCGTTCTCCTAGGAGCAGCAAAGACAGGTTTAAAGGATGAGAATAGAAAAGAGTTTGTTCATATTCTTGATAAAATGCTAGAAAAGAAGTACATCGATAAAAGAGCAAGAGAACTTTTACTTTCAAGGTTCAATAAAAAATAATTTTTTTTCAGGTAAAAAATGCCACTAATCTTCGAAAAAGACGTCCCTAAATACTACGATGAGAATGAATTAAAGCTCATTAAAAGAGGATCTGGACTTTTTCCAGCAGGTCATTATCCAAGAAAAGAGCGATCGGGTAATGGTATTGTTGATTTGATCGCCCAGGGGGCAAAGATTTTCAAAGTCATCAGTGAGAACAAAGAAAATATTAAAAATGCTGCCGAGGCGGCGGAAGTGTAGTCACAGCTGCGAAGAAGATCAAGGACACCATAACTGAAACCCGCGACCCCAAAACCCCTAAACAAAGCAAACCAGATGGTCAACAAAATGTTCAACCACTCGCACCAAATTCATTGGCACCAAATTCATTGGCACCAAGCGCTGATAGCATTGATCCATCTGTTTATGCTAAGATGAGAGCCGATCTTAAAAAAGGCAGCGGTTTTAAATATGACTAAGGTGCTTTCCGGGGGTACAAGACATGTGGGGGTACAAGACTAATAGCAAAAAGACACACAGGCCCCCGAAAAAGACACACAGACCCCCGAAAAAAAAACACACAGGCCCCCAAAAAGACACATAAAATCCCAAAAGACACACAGGCCCACATCAATAATTGCAAAGTTAGATTGCAAAATAATTATGCAAAAATTTTTTATCGTATAAAAATGGATTTTTCAAATGATTTCAATCCTCATTGGACTCGGAACCAAATCAAATTTAATCATAACGAGGCAATTCCTAGTCATTTCAGATGTATTGTTGTTGGAGAATCAGGCTCAGGGAAGACATTTAGAATCTTCAACATGCTTCTGAGACCAGGATTTCTTGACTATGACACACTGCACATCTACTCACCCACTCTGTATCAAGATGAGTATAAGATGTTGATTGCAGGTCTACAGAACAAACTTACAAAGGAGCATATCATTCAGTGCTTTAACAACCAATCCAAGCTGCCCAGTGATCCAGAAATTGTCGCCAGAGAATATGCTAGCCATATCCCAGATAATGAAAAGTGGCACGACATTAAAGTGTTTACATATGGGGACCCACAAATTGATCCTAAAACTAAACTTCTCCCTCAGCCTGATGAACTGGAAAAGGGAAGGAAGCACTTGATTGTCTTTGATGACTGCATGACAGGGCCCCAGAAGCAAATTGAAAACTATTTCACCAGGGGTCGTCACAACAACTGTAATGTAATCTATATTACCCAAAACTGGTTTGAGTTGCCAAATAAAACTATTCGTGGGAACTGCAATCTGATCCTCTTGTTTCCAACCATACCGCAAGACCGACTGAAGAGGTTAAGTAACGAGGTGATTGCTCCTGCCCATTTTACTAAGCCTCCATTTGATCGAAAGGACGATGGTCGAAAGGTAGCACACAAGGTATCGCAGGAAGAATTTGTTAACCTATGCTTTGAGAAGTGGAATAAACCTTATCAGTTCGTGATGATTAACAAAGAGAAAAGAACAGTAGCCTAATTCTTTTTCAAAAATAAAACAAAAAAACAAACAAAAATGTCCATAAACTTTGCTGGTGAATCTACTAGTGGCTCCACTGCACACTCGCTTGCTTTCCTTGACAGGCGCTACATTAACGTTGACGAAAAAATCCCGGAGATCGGACCAATCAAAGGCCGCTTAAAACCATTGGAACGGTCAGCACACCATCATCAAATAAACATTGAAGACTTGCGGGCAAAAATAGCAAAGCTGACCGCCATCGTTGAGACTCTAGCTCAAACTCTCAGATCGGAAATCAATGCAAAAGACATTGCTATAAGAACAGCGATTAATAAAAAGCGAGACATCCTTGATTCCTATTCACAAGCAGAGACTGATGCCTTATTTACCGCTTGGAGAACAACCATTAATCAAAATGTTGCAAAAATAAAAAAGATAGAAAGAGATGTTGCCACGCATACGCTCTATCTGGATAGAATTTATAACAAGTGGGGGAAAACTTTGAGACGAATTAGTCGCCTGGAACGACAGCACAATCTCCCTGACATTGACATTGAAGACGCCCTATTGGCTAGGCGGCGAGCTAACACTTCAGAGGAGATTGTACGAAAAGCAACATAAGTGCAGAGGGCATCGTAAAATAGAAAAATTATTTTTTTTACCTATAAAAAATGGCCGAAAATGATTCTCTGTATGACCCGCCTATGGCACCAAATATGGCACCAAATATGGCACCAAATATGGCACCTGTAACACCTAGTGCACCCCAGTATTCGAAAAGTCAACAATACCAATCAAATCAGCAATTGAACCAACCCATCGTACAAAATCTCTATCCTACAATCAATACTTTTACCTGCAACTCTCAACAGTTCCGACTTGTAGAGATTCAGAAAATGCGAAATGACATTGAAACCGCCCTTATGAAAAACTCTAAAAAACTGAAACGCTTCAACAGCCAGTGTCAAGCTTTCGAGTATATTAATATTGTTCTCGGGTCAGTGTCAATTCTAAGCGGATCTGCAGCTGCTGTTTCTACACTTCCTATTATCACCGCACCAATCGCTATTCCACTTGGAATTATTGGGGCCTCGTGTGGTCTCATTTCAGCGGTTACAGGAGCTCTAACTCGAAACAGACGCCAGAAGCTAAAGCATCTGCAGGAAATGCAAGCAAAACAGAAAAGCATCCAGTCTTCTATCACCGGGTATATTTCAAAAGCAATAGAAGACAAGTTCATTTCAGAGGACGAGTTTCAAAGCATTCAAAAACTTTATGAGCAGCTTAGTGAGCAACATGTACGTCTGAATTTTAATAGCATTGATGATATGAGCCAATTGAGAAATGATATCGAAACTGTCTTCAAAAACTATGCAATCAAACACGCTTCGAAGAAAAACTAAAAAAAAAAAAAAAAACTGAATTCAAACATTTAAACTTAAAATGATTTCCCTGTAGCTTTTTCGAGTCTCAGTCATTGCATATAAAACAGTCATACACAGCTCTCCGCAAATATCACTGCTAAGCCCCTGCAGAATAAAGTCTGAGCGGTAGATTTTTGGAGGCGCCTTGTTGTTATTTCCGAGTGTCGACCGAGCTTCCATATATTCCCTTAGCTCATCAGGAACAGCCGTCCCATAGCTATCAAAGTAGTAGTACTTATGCTTTCTGTTTGGATCAATCACCCAGCAAACCCAGTGAGACCCTGGTTTCTCAGCAGTGTCAAAGTTCATGATGCCACACTCTTTCAGTGCGTGGGATTCAGGTAATGTATCCTTCATAAAGACGCCTCTAAAGTTTGGGATTTCTAGTTCTTTTGCCAACTGTTCCAGAAAAATATTTGTCGTCATTATTTTTTTTCATTATTTTTTTATTTAGTCTACGTTTTAATCTCCAGTGCCCAAATGGAAGACTTGTAACATTGTCTTGAAAGACAACCCTCTTGTTATCTGCGCCTGACAGACCTATTTTTTTCTGGGTTATTGTAAAAACATCATGGTTCTTAGACTGAATTTTACAAACTCGTGTAAAGTTTTCTTATTATGTAACAGGGCGTCTCTGTAGGCTTCTTCATGTAGAGAGTTCTTAACTACATGCTTTGGAATTCCCTTGGACTTCTTAATTATTTTTCCTGATTCATCGCTTTCATCGCTTTCACCGCATTTTACAAAATAGGATTTTGATCTCAAACCAATAAACTCGGAGATAACATCACCTGCCTTTTCATCTTTCATTTTACCAATTACTTTTTTATTGGATGGGTCGAACACTTGATCACCTTTCAAAGTTTTAAATGATTCTATGTACTCTGACAAATCATAAAGGTCTTTTTGTTCAAGCATGTCCTGATAGATGTCCCCAGTCTGAATGTCTAGAATTAGGGAGTCAGTGTCAGTGTAAAGAAGTTTTAACCGATCCCCGTATTGTCGTTTCATGTCATAGAAGAAACTGTACATAAGACGCTTCGATTCATCAAGTACAGTGACACCTGTAAATATAGGTTTGCAAAGTGTTGCTTTTGTCTTATAGAATAGAACAGCCCCTAAGTAATCGTTGAAGACGTGAAGTTCCTTAAAAGTCGGTTTAGAAATATTTCTCTGAATGATGTCACGCTCATGAACGGTGACGAGTTTTAGATTCGTGCGGTTGCGCTCATTTTCAAGAGTCTTGCCGTATACAGAGTTGTTTGCCAGCTTGAACAGATCCTTGTCAAAGTTGTTGGTTGCTTTGGCCCTGAACTGGGTGTTCTTTTCTATGTAGGGTTTCATCCACGCTTCTTCTGTAAATTTGAGGGCCCTATGTACATTTGTGACCCTACAGCCTAAGGATATGAAGTACTGTAGCAGCTTATAATGAATTTTGTAGCGAGTCTTGTTGTGTAGGTTTTGGGTAAGTTTAGCTGTGTGTTCGTTTTCTGTTGACAGGTTCCACGAGCCATCTGGGTGCTCGATAATCTTCGGGCAGTTAATATTCTCTGGGAATGGCGCAAAGTCAGAGAAATGATCATGGAGTTCATTGGGAATTTCTACGTCAACCTCGTAAATCGCAGGTATCGAAAACGCTGGGTTTATTTGTGATACGGGGAGCCACTGGAAGTCTCTCACAGGTAAGTCTTGACTCATTGCCCAGCCATAGAGATTGTTGGCGTCTAAATAAACTATATAGTTTGAGGGTTTCGTTGGGTCATAAGATTTGAGATATGGATTGTTCGCCTTTCCATATCTATTCACGCAGATTGATATGCCGCCTCTTTTCGCTGTGTCTATAAAATTGTACATGTCAATGTCGGTTAGAAGTTCAACATACCAGTCTGGGTTTTCATCCCATTTCATTTTAAGTAGAGATTCCCAGCTGGTGGCAGGTAAACTTACATAATGTGCGGGATCAAGACCATATGCTGTGTACCAGGTGTTTCTGAAGGTTTGAAACACATCGGCCAAAAGAAAAACATCAGTGTAAAGATAAATCAAATGGTATTGAAAAAAGTTTTGACATTTGAAATGTTTGTAGACTGCTTGTGCGTGCTCATAGTCATTGTCAGAAATTCCTGAGTTTGTTAGCTGAGAGAAGAACTTTTCTTTTGGTGGAATTTCGCCTTCAAAGACGTGCTTTTCAAAAGCGTGCGAACCGGTCACATACTCATAAGGGTAGAAGCCTTTCTTTCTGAGTAGCTTGAAAGACACGGGATCTTGG
Organism: Macrostomum cliftonense; assembly: GCA_950096795.1. Taxonomy (NCBI): domain Eukaryota; kingdom Metazoa; phylum Platyhelminthes; family Macrostomidae; genus Macrostomum; species Macrostomum cliftonense. Next base: position 463,878 of record CATNEM010000014.1, read on the forward strand.
TTTGCTAATATTTTGGCCAGGATTTTTGTATAAGTGCATTGCTCATCTGTTAGATTTTTACTTAATGCGTCTAGACTGGCTGCTAGGAACTGATAAGAATCCTTGATTTTAACCAAACCAGAAGAACCACTTAGTGAACCGGACGCCCCCACCTCTTTGATATTGAGGCATTTAAACTTTTCCTTGTTCTCAGCTATGCAGTCGAGGTGAATGCCCTCTATTTCACCTATTCTTTCAACAATTAGGTGCAGGTCGTATGAGCGAGCGTTATGAAGAAAAATGTTTAAATCGTGGATGTTATTTTTTAGCTTTAGGTTGCAGGTGTTGTGTGCGGCACCTCTGAAATTTCCTTGAATGTGCGAATGGTCTCTAACTTTCGGATTCTTTAAACTGTCTTCAAATGATTTTCTACATATGTAGCAATGGGTTGCCGATTGAAAATTGATCTCATCCTGATCGGTCATATTGATTGGCACAGGTGGGATTGCGCTAAATGTTCTACGTAACTCTAGCATTCTAAATATAAACTGTTTAACACAGTCTTCCCCAAAGAAGTGGTTATACTCTATGATATCAGAATTTCCAAGATGTCCGAGATTTCCAATGCAAACGTATGCTACTGAATTTGGGACGTGCTTTGTGGGGGCATCGGGGGTCTTTGTGGTTCTATTTTCGAGAATTGAACATTCAAAGTCGGCAAATACAATAAAGGGAAGTTTCTCCATCTTGTGATAATTTTTAAACCGTAAATACTTCTGGTTACCGAAAGGAAGAGAGCAGTTAGTTGGATGGTTCTCACATGTGAGTTCATGCTCTGTGAGTTTTGCCTCCCGAGTTTCTTTACGACCACAATAATACTTAAGACACAATCTGCAGATAGATGTGGCTTCTTTGTGGCTGGTCATTTGCTTGTGAATTAGCTTGGAAAGATCTTTAATCCAAACATAATGGGCTTCGGACTGTAAGTTTCCAATTATTAGAAGATCGACATCAGTGCGCCTGGCTGCTGGGTGTCGGGTCGGGTCTTCGTCTAAAATATTCTTGCTGCTCCTAACAATTTCAACTTTCTCTTTGCTTTCATTCCACTCGAATACGGTGATTCTGATTTTATTATTAAACACTTCCTCTACTTTGGGGATTTGAGAGACTGCTAAACCTCCTTTCTCAAATAATATTCCTTTGCTGATACACTTGGTAAAATACTTGTCAAAGTACGTCTTATAATGTGAAGTTCTTTCAGGATGGGCTCGATCCTTGTCGTACAATAATGCTGACAAAACCGCCCATAAAGCGCAGCAGTTGTCATAGTTCTTCACGTTGATACAGGCCTTTTTATTGGCGAGCTTTGTTGGCAGCTCCAGGTAAGAAGAAGCTTTAAGGGGATCGAATTTGAAAATCATAGCTGAAACTTTTCGAATTCCAGTAACAACCCAACCAGAACCTCTTGATGTAAAGGCGTCAATCTTTTTACTAACTTCTTGTAGAAAAGGGTCTGGTGAATCGGTTGGACTAAAGGGTGATGCCTTACTGGTCATGTAATATTCAAGATGTTCAGTAGGTTTCGTAGGCATATAAAATTCTAATAAAAACGAGAGCTGAAGCTTGAAGGTTTTGCGTGTTTTAAGTGTGTGATTGATAACTGATTGAATGTCATCTCTAAAGTCATTTATGTCAGGTGTCGTTGTTGTGTTGGATGTTGTTGTGTTGGATGTTGTTGTGTTGTGTTTGACTGGTATGGTATACTCTATGTAGTGGTCTGTAAAAGTTCTCTTTGCAAATTGAATGTCTTCTTGGTTCATATCTGACTCAATTTGGTGGATTGTTCTTTCCAGGTCATCCTGTTCCTGTTTATTCTGTGGGTATTTAGGTACATTTTGGCCTGTGAGAGTTTGGTACTTGTTAACTAGGTTGCGGCTCTTCTGTTGGTGTTCAGCTGCTGGGTTTTTTACTGGGGTGTACTGATTTGATGACCTGTAGCTGCTTTATTATTTCTAATTGTTTCTCATAGCTGCCTAGGTATCCTGGGTCTGTATTGAACTTTTGCTTACAAAGTTCTTGAAGATATTTGCTTTTGTCCTGAAATGAAAGATTTTGGCTTTGGGAAAAATAAGAGTTTACAGAATCTTTTGCTGGATTTGCTTTCGGCATGTTTTTTTCTATAAGTTTTAAAAAAAAAATTTTTGGGTGGTCACCCTTAGCTTTTGCTTGAACTTGTCTGGACTAATAACTTTTGATTAATTTGAGTATTACTGATCAGATCCCTGCTTTTATCTTTTCACATCCGGAGCATTGTAAATCCTGCTTTATGCAATGTCATTATAGCTTTTATGACGTCGGATTTTGAAATTTTTTCGTTTTCCCAGGGATTAGTATTAGGATTAGTTGCGAAGGTTTCCAAGGGGCAGCCTTCACCCGCCTTAATTGTGACTCCCTTTTCTCTCGCGATTTTCTGCATCTCTAACTGGTGAGCCCTGTCATTGCCCGCTTTCACAGCCGTTGCAACACCTCCAGCAACACCACCTGCTGCACTAACTGCACCCGCAATGATTGGAATCAGTGCAGCGAGAGGCAGGATTCCACCTGTCTTTTCATCTGTAATGCTGCGGGGGTTGTGGGTGTGGTTATTGCAATCTTTACAATGGATTTGCTGCTGTAACGGATCGACTTTCACTTTCATGCCCTTAATAGTTACGAAACCTGGTTGTTTAGAGTCGATGATTTTGCTAATTTTATTAACTGTTCTGGTTTCGATCATTTTTTGTACATTTTTATTTTAAATTTATTTTTTCAATTTATTTCTGTGTCACTTGGAATGACGAGAAGTTCTGCTCTGGCAAATGATCTTGTAGGGGATTTAGGATTAAAGGCTTGAGAAAGAAAGTAATACTCACCGGTTGCTGTTGTAAAGTGCCTGTCTATTTTATGTACATCTAGACTGAAATGGGGGTCAGTTGCTCTTCTCTTTGTGTCCTTTTCTAATTCTCCCGGCAGGTAAAGGAATCGAACAAACTCAGAATTTGTGAGAATTTCCGGAGAATAAACTCCTGGGAGCTTTGGATAATTTTTTTGTTGTGGATTGGGAGATTTAAGCTGAACTTTGTCTTGTTTAATTGCAATTGAAGGTTTTAGGCCTGTCATGCGAGAAACTTCATTGTTAAGCTGACTGATTACTACTGGGAGTTGGTCTTTCCATTTGGTGTAGTATTGTCCGCTCTTCAGTTTGAGCTCCTCTGCTGTCTGCTTAGTAAATAGTCGCTTGGCTAAAGTTAGATTAAATCTTTCTACGAAGGCTTGATCTCTGTGAAGCTCGGTTCTACCGTAACGAATTTTTTTATTATTTTTTTGCATTAGAGTTTTAACTCGACCCATGAATTCTTTACCCGGATCGGTCATCAATGTTTCTGGGAAGGTTAAAGGTGAATTTTCGTAAATATCTTGAAAAGCAGTTGCTACAACTTCTGACTTCTTTGTTTTCAGCGGTCTTGCTTCTTTATAACGCGAAGCTACATCAATAACTGTAAGAGCGTACTTATACCCAGAATCGTTTGGGAGAAACAGAAGATCAGCTTGGTGCGCCTCGTTAGGCTTATAGATGTTGAAGTGGGGTCTTGTAAATTTAACAGGTGGGAAATAGACTTGATAAACAGCCTGTTTAGACAGCCATTTTTCTACTATTTGTTTTGGTTCTTTACTAAGTTCTGTTAATTTGGAGACGGCATTATTTCCGATAAAATAACCGCCGTCCCGGTAATAAATTGCTTGTAATTTGTTCTCAGTCATTATTTTTTTATTTTATTTTAAATAAAAATGCCAGACATTCACGGAATAATCGAAAAGCTTCCTCGCCCAAGCCAAGGTTGGACAATCCCTGGATATAAGTATTGCGGACCTTTGAACCCTCTTGAAATACAATTAGATTCTAACAATGTGCCTAATCCAGGTCATGAGCCTGTAGATGAACTTGACGAGGTGTGTATGGAACACGATATAAAGTATCGCGACTTCCCAAATGAAAAACACCGATGGGATAAAGAGATGCTTAAAAGGCTAGACAATATGGGAGCATCGAGCGGGTTAAGAGAAAGTATTGCGCGTAAGTTAGTTAAAGGAATCATTTTTGGAAAGACTAAGCTAGGGCTGGGGGTTGGCGGCTGCTTGGGTAGTGAGTCCGCTGGTTTCGTATTGCACGCGCCAAATAAGGAAATGGGAAGACTCCTAAAAGAAATCGGAATACAGAAGGCTATGCAATAGTAACTCATGCTTTAATGATTAAACAGGCTAGCCAAAAAATTCCAACGGCGTTGGAATCAAATGACCTTCTTATGTCATTCTGGTCTTCTGATTTATTATGTTCACAGTGGCGACTCAAAAAATTCCAACGGCGTTGGAAAAAAGGTCCTAACGTTTTCTAGCAGTAAAAATATACTACCGTAGCAGCGGGAGTTAAATCATTTATACAGGCGTAGAATAATTTGATAGCAAAAATTCTTAGAATGAATGAAGTTTATTGAAGATTCGTCCAAAACGTTTCGTCGTGAGAGCAAATTTCCGGCAGTAGAGGCAAAATTGACTGCATTTTCCTTAAAGGCAGAGAGAGTTGCTGGATTGTAGGAAATCTCTCAGCCAAGGTCGCCAGTTTCATGTAAAAGTATGCCTTTGACTTCTTCATCATTATCACCCTTTCGTTCGTCGCCAACCAGTTCAGAAACAACTTTCTTTTTTCCCTTATATTTCTCTCGAACAGTATTGACGACTTGGCCGGCCAGAACAGCAAAGTAGATTATATTTTTGTGGTTTTGGTCGATGCGTCGGTTGATTTCGGCAAGATGGTCACGAGCAGTCTTGAGTGACTCTCTTTTCGTGTATGTACACCCATAGATTTCAGTTGAGTGTACAAGAGAGCCTTTAATAACTTTGGCCTTTAACTCGTCCTTGAGTTGATTTACCAGCTCTTTTTTCTTTTCAGCTTTGATTTTCTGCTTCTCTTCCTCCGTTAAATCTTCCTCCTCATCATCCTCAGTCTCGTCCTCAAAAGCCGCTTTGAGTTTTAAAACGATATTGTCTTTTTTCTCCTTCCATTGCTCTTTTTTCTTGGTTGGTAGATCGTTGAACATGTCGTTAAAAAGCTTTAGCGCCTCATCTAGTGTTTCCTTTTGTTGCGTCTTTTGCGTCTGTTGCGTCTCGTCGAGAAGCTCTAGCTCTTCTTGTGACGAAATAGTTAGAGTTGAAGTTGCCGAAAGAGCTGCGAGCTCATCCGAGATTCCAGTACGCGCTGCCATTGTCAAGTGTTTTGATAAAGTTGAGTTTAAACTTTGCTGAATACGAGCGAAGCTAGCTGTTCTTTGGTATGTGACGGAAGGGAGGATCAATAAATACACCGTGGAAATACACCATGGAAACTCAGTGTACACTGTGTGTGAAAGATGTGTGGACTACGTAGACTATACGCCCGAGCTTGTGGGAAAGAAAAGTAGCTATTCGGATAGACAGGGAGAGAAGCTCACTGCTCTTCCCCTAAAGCCTGAGTCAGCAATCTCGGCTTACATTGCTCGCCCTTTTCTTCCCTTTGGTCGTTTCTCTAAGTAAGGAATTGGGAAGACTGCTAAAAAAGGGGTAGAGAAATTCGCCCAGTATAGAAGTTATTTTTAGCGGCGCGCGTGGAGAGAAAGTACGCGGCCACAAAACGAGGCCAGAACCGAGGCCAGATTTGCGAATTTATTTTTCAAAAAGTTGGCCTCGGCCTCCGTTTTTGGCCAATTTTTCCATGACTCACAGTTGCTAATAATAGTAGTAGAGTTGCAGCTATGCTTTACAGTTGCTTAATAATTTCTGCAAAGTTATAGTAGCTGTCGTAATCTTTAATAGTTACCCCATGTAAATAACGCCAGTGAGTCTTAACCGCTTGATTAAGATTCAGGATGGTTGGTTCAATGTTAGGCCAGAATTTTTTCATATAATCTGTACATTCCTTCTTGCATTGGTACTTAGATTTGTAATTGGGTTCATGCGGTTTGTAGTAAGAACTTGGAGAGACGATTGGAAGCATTTTTATTGAGAATGTAAAATTTTTTTTTTCGGGGTGAGTACCCTGAGTTGTTGCTTGAATGTCTTTAAGTTGCTAGAATGAGGCTTAGGTTCAGTGTCTCCGGATGAAAGCAGGAGGTGCATTGAACTCGCTAGGATGTAAAAAGTAATGGATTATGGATTATGATTTTTTTTCAAAGATTTTTAAGGTGATTTTTTTCGATTTCTTTGGGATTAACTAAATTTAAAGAATCTAGATTACGTTGAATGGTTATCCGTGAAAGTCAAGCCCTAATTTTCATTATTTATGTAGGTATAATAAGTTAAAAGAATCTAGATTATGATGGATGTTTTTCCATGAAAGTCGATCCCCCTATTTTTTCTAACTGTGCGGGCATAATAAATTTAAAGAATGTAGATCATGATGGACGTGAAAAGTTCTGTCCTAGAAGCCCCGTCTTGCATTCTACTGGCGGATAATGCTACATACTTGAGGTGCGGATGGCTTACACTAAAAATAATGCTACATACTTGAGGTGCGGATGGCTTACACTAAAAATAATGCTACATATTGAGGGGGCGGATGGCTTACACTAAAAATAATGCTACATACTTGAGGGGCGGATAATGCTACATACTTGAGGTGCGGATGGCTTACACTAAAAATAATGCTACATACTTGAGGTGCGGATGGCTTACACTAAAAATAATGCTACATACTTGAGGTGCGGATGGCTTACACTAAAAATAATGCTACATACTTGAGGTGCGGATGGCTTACACTAAAAATAATGCTACATACTTGAGGTGCGGATGGCTTACACTAAAAATAATGCTACATACTTGAGGTGCGGATGGCTTACACTAAAAATAATGCTACATACTTGAAGGGGCGGATGGCTTACACTGAAAATAATGCTACATACTTGAGGTGCGGATGGCTTACACTAAAAATAATGCTACATACTTGAGGGGCGGATAATGCTACATACTTGAGGTGCGGATGGCTTACACTAAAAATAATGCTACATACTTGAGGTGCGGATGGCTTACACAAAAAATAATGCTACATATTGAGGGGGCGGATGGCTTGCACTAAAAATAATGCTACATACTTGAGGGGCGGATAATGCTACATACTTGAGGTGCGGATGGCTTACACTAAAAATAATGCTACATACTTGAGGTGCGGATGGCTTACACTAAAAATAATGCTACATACTTGAGGTGCGGATGGCTTACACTAAAAATAATGCTACATACTTGAGGTGCGGATGGCTTACACTAAAAATAATGCTACATACTTGAGGTGCGGATGGCTTACACTAAAAATAATGCTACATACTTGAGGTGCGGATGGCTTACACTAAAAATAATGCTACATATTGAGGGGGCGGATGGCTTACACTAAAAATAATGCTACATACTTGAGGGGCGGATAATGCTACATACTTGAGGTGCGGATGGCTTACACTAAAAATAATGCTACATACTTGAGGTGCGGATGGCTTACACTAAAAATAATGCTACATACTTGAGGGGGCGGATGGCTTACACTGAAAATAATGCTACATACTTGAGGTGCGGATGGACTACACTAAAAATAATGCTACATACTTGAGGGGCGGATAATGCTACATACTTGAGGTGCGGATGGCTTACACTAAAAATAATGCTACATACTTGAGGGGCGGATAATGCTACATACTTGAGGTGCGGATGGCTTACACAAAAAATAATGCTACATATTGAGGGGGCGGATGGCTTGCACTAAAAATAATGCTACATACTTGAGGGGCGGATAATGCTACATACTTGAGGTGCGGATGGCTTACACTAAAAATAATGCTACATACTTGAGGTGCGGATGGCTTACACTAAAAATAATGCTACATACTTGAGGTGCAGATGGCTTACACTAAAAATAATGCTACATACTTGAGGTGCGGATGGCTTACACTAAAAATAATGCTACATACTTGAGGTGCAGATGGCTTACACTAAATATAATGCTACATATTGAGGGGGCGAATGGCTTACACTAAAAATAATGCTACATACTTGAGGTGCGGATGGCTTACACTAAAAATAATGCTACATACTTGAGGGGGCGGATGGCTTACACTAAAAATAATGCTACATACTTGAGGTGCGGATGGCTTACACTAAAAATAATGCTACATACTTGAGGGGGCGGATGGCTTACACTGAAAATAATGCTACATACTTGAGGGGCGGATAATGCGACATACTTGAGGTGCGGATGGCTTACACTAAAAATAATGCTACATACTTGAGGGGCGGATAATGCTACATACTTGAGGTGCGGATGGCTTACACAAAAAATAATGCTACATATTGAGGGGGCGGATGGCTTACACTAAAAATAATGCTACATACTTGAGGGGCGGATAATGCTACATACTTAAGGTGCAGATGACTTACACTAAAAATAATGCTACATACTTGAGGTGCGGATGGCTTACACTAAAAATAGTGCTACATACTTGAGGGGGCGGATGGCTTACACTAAAAATAATGCTACATACTTGAGGGGCGGATGGCTTACACTAAAAATAATGCTACATACTTGAGGGGCGGATAATGCTACATACTTGAGGTGCGGATGGCTTACACTAAAAATAATGCTACATATTGAGGGGGCGGATGGCTTACACTAAAAATAATGCTACATACTTGAGGGGCGGATAATGCTACATACTTAAGGTGCGGATGACTTACACTAAAAATAATGCTACATACTTGAGGTGCGGATGGCTTACACTAAAAATAATGCTACATACTTGAGGTGCGGATGGCTTACACTAAAAATAATGCTACATACTTGAGGTGCGGATGGCTTACACTAAAAATAATGCTACATACTTGAGGTGCGGATGGCTTACACTAAAAATAATGCTACATACTTGAGGGGCGGATAATGCTACATACTTGAGGTGCGGATGGCTTACACTAAAAAAAATGCTACATACTTGAGGGGCGGATAATGCTACATACTTGAGGTGCGGATGGCTTACACAAAAAATAATGCTACATATTGAGGGGGCGGATGGCTTACACTAAAAATAATGCTACATACTTGAGGGGCGGATAATGCTACATACTTGAGGTGCGGATGGCTTACACTAAAAATAATGCTACATACTTGAGGTGCGGATGGCTTACACTAAAATTAATGCTACATACTTGAGGTGCGGATGGCTTACACTAAAAATAATGCTACATACTTGAGGTGCGGATGGCTTACACTAAAAATAATGCTACATACTTGAGGTGCGGATGGCTTACACTAAAAATAATGCTACATATTGAGGGGGCGGATGGCTTACACTAAAAATAATGCTACATACTTGAGGGGCGGATAATGCTACATACTTGAGGTGCGGATGGCTTACACAAAAAATAATGCTACATATTGAGGGGGCGGATGGCTTGCACTAAAAATAATGCTACATACTTGAGGGGCGGATAATGCTACATACTTGAGGTGCCGATGGCTTACACTAAAAATAATGCTACATACTTGAGGTGCGGATGGCTTACACTAAAAATAATGCTACATACTTGAGGTGCGGATGGCTTACACTAAAAATAATGCTACATACTTGAGGTGCGGATGGCTTACACTAAAAATAATGCTACATACTTGAGGTGCGGATGGCTTACACTAAAAATAATGCTACATACTTGAGGGGGCGGATGGCTTACACTGAAAATAATGCTACATACTTGAGGTGCGGATGGCTTACACTAAAAATAATGCTACATACTTGAGGGGCGGATAATGCTACATACTTGAGGTGCGGATGGCTTACACTAAAAATAATGCTACATACTTGAGGTGCGGATGGCTTACACAAAAAATAATGCTACATATTGAGGGGGCGGATGGCTTGCACTAAAAATAATGCTACATACTTGAGGGGCGGATAATGCTACATACTTGAGGTGCGGATGGCTTACACTAAAAATAATGCTACATACTTGAGGTGCGGATGGCTTACACTAAAAATAATGCTACATACTTGAGGTGCGGATGGCTTACACTAAAAATAATGCTACATACTTGAGGTGCGGATGGCTTACACTAAAAATAATGCTACATACTTGAGGTGCGGATGGCTTACACTAAAAATAATGCTACATACTTGAGGTGCGGATGGCTTACACTAAAAATAATGCTACATATTGAGGGGGCGGATGGCTTACACTAAAAATAATGCTACATACTTGAGGGGCGGATAATGCTACATACTTGAGGTGCGGATGGCTTACACTAAAAATAATGCTACATACGTGAGGTGCGGATGGCTTACACTAAAAATAATGCTACATACTTGAGGGGGCGGATGGCTTACACTGAAAATAATGCTACATACTTGAGGTGCGGATGGACTACACTAAAAATAATGCTACATACTTGAGGGGCGGATAATGCTACATACTTGAGGTGCGGATGGCTTACACTAAAAATAATGCTACATACTTGAGGGGCGGATAATGCTACATACTTGAGGTGCGGATGGCTTACACAAAAAATAATGCTACATATTGAGGGGGCGGATGGCTTGCACTAAAAATAATGCTACATACTTGAGGGGCGGATAATGCTACATACTTGAGGTGCGGATGGCTTACACTAAAAATAATGCTACATACTTGAGGTGCGGATGGCTTACACTAAAAATAATGCTACATACTTGAGGTGCAGATGGCTTACACTAAAAATAATGCTACATACTTGAGGTGCGGATGGCTTACACTAAAAATAATGCTACATACTTGAGGTGCAGATGGCTTACACTAAAAATAATGCTACATATTGAGGGGGCGGATGGCTTACACTAAAAATAATGCTACATACTTGAGGTGCGGATGGCTTACACTAAAAATAATGCTACATACTTGAGGGGGCGGATGGCTTACACTAAAAATAATGCTACATACTTGAGGGGGCGGATGGCTTACACTGAAAATAATGCTACATACTTGAGGTGCGGATGGCTTACACTAAAAATAATGCTACATACTTGAGGTGCGGATGGCTTACACTAAAAATAATGCTACATACTTGAGGTGCGGATGGCTTACACTAAAAATAATGCTACATACTTGAGGTGCGGATGGCTTACACTAAAAATAATGCTACATACTTGAGGGGGCGGATGGCTTACACTAAAAATAATGCTACATACTTGAGGGGCGGATGGCTTACACTAAAAATAATGCTACATACTTGAGGTGCGGATGGCTTACACTAAAAATAATGCTACATACTTGAGGTGCGGATGGCTTACACTAAAAATAATGCTACATACTTGAGGGGGCGGATGGCTTACACTGAAAATAATGCTACATACTTGAGGTGCGGATGGCTTACACTAAAAATAATGCTACATACTTGAGGGGCGGATAATGCTACATACTTGAGGTGCGGATGGCTTACACTAAAAATAATGCTACATACTTGAGGTGCGGATGGCTTACACAAAAAATAATGCTACATATTGAGGGGGCGGATGGCTTGCACTGAAAGTAATGCTACATACTTGAGGTGCGGATGGACTACACTAAAAATAATGCTACATACTTGAGGGGCGGATAATGCTACATACTTGAGGTGCGGATGGCTTACACTAAAAATAATGCTACATACTTGAGGTGTGGATGGCTTACACTAAAAATAATGCTACATACTTGAGGTGCGGATGGCTTACACTAAAAATAGTGCTACATACTTGAGGTGCGGATGGCTTACACTAAAAATAATGCTACATACTTGAGGTGCGGATGGCTTACACTAAAAATAATGCTACATATTGAGGGGGCGGATGGCTTACACTAAAAATAATGCTACATACTTGAGGGGCGGATAATGCTACATACTTGAGGTGCGGATGGCTTACACTAAAAATAATGCTACATACTTGAGGTGCGGATGGCTTACACTAAAAATAATGCTACATACTTGAGGTGCGGATGGCTTACACTAAAAATAATGCTACATACTTGAGGTGCGGATGGCTTACACTAAAAATAATGCTACATACTTGAGGGGGCGGATGGCTTACACTGAAAATAATGCTACATACTTGAGGTGCGGATGGCTTACACTAAAAATAATGCTACATACTTGAGGGGCGGATAATGCTACATACTTGAGGTGCGGATGGCTTACACTAAAAATAATGCTACATACTTGAGGTGCGGATGGCTTACACAAAAAATAATGCTACATATTGAGGGGGCGGATGGCTTGCACTAAAAATAATGCTACATACTTGAGGGGCGGATAATGCTACATACTTGAGGTGCGGATGGCTTACACTAAAAATAATGCTACATACTTGAGGTGCGGATGGCTTACACTAAAAATAATGCTACATACTTGAGGTGCGGATGGCTTACACTAAAAATAATGCTACATACTTGAGGTGCGGATGGCTTACACTAAAAATAATGCTACATACTTGAGGTGCGGATGGCTTACACTAAAAATAATGCTACATACTTGAGGTGCGGATGGCTTACACTAAAAATAATGCTACATATTGAGGGGGCGGATGGCTTACACTAAAAATAATGCTACATACTTGAGGGGCGGATAATGCTACATACTTGAGGTGCGGATGGCTTACACTAAAAATAATGCTACATACTTGAGGTGCGGATGGCTTACACTAAAAATAATGCTACATACTTGAGGGGGCGGATGGCTTACACTGAAAATAATGCTACATACTTGAGGTGCGGATGGACTTACACTAAAAATAATGCTACATACTTGAGGGGCGGATAATGCTACATACTTGAGGTGCGGATGGCTTACACTAAAAATAATGCTACATACTTGAGGGGCGGATAATGCTACATACTTGAGGTGCGGATGGCTTACACAAAAAATAATGCTACATATTGAGGGGGCGGATGGCTTACACTAAAAATAATGCTACATACTTGAGGGGCGGATAATGCTACATACTTGAGGTGCGGATGGCTTACACTAAAAATAATGCTACATACTTGAGGTGCGGATGGCTTACACTAAAAATAATGCTACATACTTGAGGTGCGGATGGCTTACACTAAAAATAATGCTACATACTTGAGGTGCGGATGGCTTACACTAAAAATAATGCTACATACTTGAGGTGCAGGATGGCTTACACTAAAAATAATGCTACATACTTGAGGGGGCGGATGGCTTACACTAAAAATAATGCTACATACTTGAGGTGCGGATGGCTTACACTAAAAATAATGCTACATACTTGAGGTGCGGATGGCTTACACTAAAAATAATGCTACATACTTGAGGTGCGGATGGCTTACACTAAAAATAATGCTACATACTTGAGGTGGCGGATGGCTTACACTAAAAATAATGCTACATACTTGAGGTGCGGATGGCTTACACTAAAAATAATGCTACATACTTGAGGTGCGGATGGCTTACACTAAAAATAATGCTACATACTTGAGGTGCGGATGGCTTACACTAAAAATAATGCTACATACTTGAGGTGCGGATGGCTTACACTAAAAATAATGCTACATACTTGAGGGGGCGGATGGCTTACACTAAAAATAATGCTACATACTTGAGGGCGGATGGCTTACACTAAAAATAATGCTACATACTTGAGGTGCGGATGGCTTACACTAAAAATAATGCTACATACTTGAGGTGCGGATGGCTTACACTAAAAATAATGCTACATACTTGAGGGGCGGATGGCTTACACTGAAAAATAATGCTACATACTTGAGGTGCGGATGGCTTACACTAAAAATAATGCTACATACTTGAGGGGCGGATAATGCTACATACTTGAGGTGCGGATGGCTTACACTAAAAATAATGCTACATACTTGAGGTGCGGATGGCTTACACTAAAAATAATGCTACATACTTGAGGGGGCGGATGGCTTGCACTAAAAATAATGCTACATACTTGAGGGGCGGATAATGCTACATACTTGAGGTGCGGAATGGCTTACACTAAAATAATGCTACATACTTGAGGTGCGGATGGCTTACACTAAAATAATGCCTACATACTTGAGGTGGGATGGCTTACACTAAAATAATGCTACATACTTGAGGTGCGGATGGCTTACACTAAAAATAGTGCTACATACTTGAGGTGCGGATGGCTTACACTAAAAATAATGCTACATACTTGAGGTGCGGATGCTTACACTAAAAATAATGCTACATATTGAGGGGGCGGATGGCTTACACTAAAAATAATGCTACATACTTGAGGGGCGGATAATGCTACATACTTGAGGTGCGGATGGCTTACACTAAAAATAATGCTACATACGTGAGGTGCGGATGGCTTACACTAAAAATAATGCTACATACTTGAGGGGGCGGATAGCTTACACTGAAAATATGCTACATACTTGAGGTGCGGATGGACTACACTAAAAATAATGCTACATACTTGAGGGGCGGATAATGCTACATACTTGAGGTGCGGATGGCTTACACTAAAAATAATGCTACATACTTGAGGGGCGGATAATGCTACATACTTGAGGTGCGGATGGCTTACACTAAAAATAATGCTACATATTGAGGGGGCGGATGGCTTGCACTAAAAATAATGCTACATACTTGAGGGGCGGATAATGCTACATACTTGAGGTGCGGATGGCTTACACTAAAAATAATGCTACATACTTGAGGTGCGGATGGCTTACACTAAAAATAATGCTACATACTTGAGGTGCAGATGGCTTACACTAAAAATAATGCTACATACTTGAGGTGCGGATGGCTTACACTAAAAATAATGCTACATACTTGAGGTGCAGATGGCTTACACTAAAAATAATGCTACATATTGAGGGGGCGGATGGCTTACACTAAAAATAATGCTACATACTTGAGGTGCGGATGGCTTACACTAAAAATAATGCTACATACTTGAGGGGGCGGATGGCTTACACTAAAAATAATGCTACATACTTGAGGTGCGGATGGCTTACACTAAAAATAATGCTACATACTTGAGGGGGCGGATGGCTTACACTGAAAATAATGCTACATACTTGAGGTGCGGATGGCTTACACTAAAAATAATGCTACATACTTGAGGTGCGGATGGCTTACACTAAAAATAATGCTACATACTTGAGGTGCGGATGGCTTACACTAAAAATAATGCTACATACTTGAGGTACGGATGGCTTACACTAAAAATAATGCTACATATTGAGGGGGCGGATGGCTTACACTAAAAATAATGCTACATACTTGAGGGGCGGATAATGCTACATACTTGAGGTGCGGATGGCTTACACTAAAAATAATGCTACATACTTGAGGTGCGGATGGCTTACACTAAAAATAATGCTACATACTTGAGGGGGCGGATGGCTTACACTGAAAATAATGCTACATACTTGAGGTGCGGATGGATTACACTAAAAATAATGCTACATACTTGAGGGGCGGATAATGCTACATACTTGAGGTGCGGATGGCTTACACTAAAAATAATGCTACATACTTGAGGTGCGGATGGCTTACACTAAAAATAATGCTACATATTGAGGGGGCGGATGGCTTACACTAAAAATAATGCTACATACTTGAGGGGCGGATAATGCTACATACTTGAGGTGCGGATGGCTTACACTAAAAATAATGCTACATACTTGAGGTGCGGATGGCTTACACTAAAAATAATGCTACATACTTGAGGTGCGGATGGCTTACACTAAAAATAATGCTACATACTTGAGGTGCGGATGGCTTACACTAAAAATAATGCTACATACTTGAGGTGCGGATGGCTTACACTAAAAATAATGCTACATGCTTGAGGGGGCGGATGGCTTACACTGAAAATAATGCTACATACTTGAGGTGCGGATGGCTTACACTGAAAATAATGCTACATACTTGAGGTGCGGATGGCTTACACTAAAAATAATGCTACATACTTGAGGTGCGGATGGCTTACACTAAAAATAATGCTACATACTTGAGGTGCGGATGGCTTACACTAAAAATAATGCTACATGCTTGAGGGGGCAGATGGCTTACACTAAAAATAATGCTACATACTTGAGGTGCGGATGGCTTACACTAAAAATAATGCTACATACTTGAGGGGCGGATAATGCTACATACTTGAGGTGCGGATGGCTTACACTAAAAATAATGCTACATACTTGAGGGGCGGATAATGCTACATACTTGAGGTGCGGATGGCTTACACAAAAAATAATGCTACATATTGAGGGGGCAGATGGCTTACACTAAAAATAATGCTACATACTTGAGGGGCGGATAATGCTACATACTTGAGGTGCGGATGGCTTACACTAAAAATAATGCTACATACTTGAGGTGCGGATGGCTTACACTAAAAATAATGCTACATACTTGAGGTGCGGATGGCTTACACTAAAAATAATGCTACATACTTGAGGTGCGGATGGCTTACACTAAAAATAATGCTACATACTTGAGGTGCGGATGGCTGACACTAAAAATAATGCTACATACTTGAGGGGCGGATAATGCTACATACTTGAGGTGCGGATGGCTTACACTAAAAATAATGCTACATACTTGAGGTGCGGATGGCTTACACTAAAAATAATGCTACATACTTGAGGGGGCGGATGGCTTACACTGAAAATAATGCTACATACTTGAGGTGCGGATGGATTACACTAAAAATAATGCTACATACTTGAGGGGCGGATAATGCTACATACTTGAGGTGCGGATGGCTTACACTAAAAATAATGCTACATACTTGAGGGGCGGATAATGCTACATACTTGAGGTGCGGATGGCTTACACAAAAAATAATGCTACATATTGAGGGGGCGGATGGCTTGCACTAAAAATAATGCTACATACTTGAGGGGCGGATAATGCTACATACTTGAGGTGCGGATGGCTTACACTAAAAATAATGCTACATACTTGAGGTGCGGATGGCTTACACTAAAAATAATGCTACATACTTGAGGTGCAGATGGCTTACACTAAAAATAATGCTACATACTTGAGGTGCGGATGGCTTACACTAAAAATAATGCTACATACTTCAGGTGCAGATGGCTTACACTAAAAATAATGCTACATACTTGAGGGGGCGGATGGCTTACACTAAAAATAATGCTACATACTTGAGGTGCGGATGGCTTACACTAAAAATAATGCTACATACTTGAGGTGCGGATGGCTTACACTAAAAATAATGCTACATACTTGAGGTGCGGATGGCTTACACTAAAAATAATGCTACATACTTGAGGTGCGGATGGCTTACACTAAAAATAATGCTACATACTTGAGGGGCGGATAATGCTACATACTTGAGGTGCGGATGGCTTACACTAAAAATAATGCTACATACTTGAGGTGCAGATGGCTTACACTAAAAATAATGCTACATA